>OX401404.1:13667223-14267223 GCA_947846245.1 Cerastoderma edule
TTTTTTCATACTATATATGCTCTCTCTCTCTTTCTCCTCTCTCTCTCCCTCCATCTCTCACTCTCTCTCTCTCTCTCTCTCCTCTCTCTCCCCCTCTCTCTCTCTCCCCCTCTCTCTCCATCTCTTTCTCTACATCTCTCTCGTTCTCTACATCTCCCTTTCTCTCTAGCCTTTCTCTGACAAATGCTTTGGCATCGATTTTGCCTGGAAAAAGTTTCTTTCCAATGACTTATTTCAAAATTCCGACAAAATTATCGTTTAAATTAACCTCTCATGTTTCCTTGAATCACCCTCGAGATAACCAGTCAGTGAGTCTAGCAGACTTTCAGACGTGTATTATTCACGGCGTAGGACGCGTCTTCGGGTGCGAAGAATAAATGTCATCGCTCATACGGCTTGTAATAACAAAGTTGATCTTTTTGTACCAGACGAACTTTACGAGAAAAATATACGTACCTTTACCCTTACGCCAAGGCGCCAATTAATTGTCTCCTAAGAAATGTGGATCGGTAATTTGAAGTAAATTGATTAGATACTTGAATGATTAGAACGTCATTAAATCGGGATAAATGTGTATTAAACAGAAACAAAAGAGCGAGGTTTAGTATTTTGTGAGAATTGCAAACATTTTTGCGATGTCTTTTTATTCCTGTCTGAGTTATTTCGAGCTGTCGTCTGAATCCTTCAATCATGAATGTGAATCTCCAGTATTCAGAGTTCACTCTTTTTATGCAAAACTTATTTTACGTATGTCTCGCAACCGACTTTTACATAAAAAATGAACATCGTGAAGAAAAGAGAACTTGTTTCACAATGTTTTTAACGTTCAACGACTTATATTATAAACACTCAAATATTTTTTTTTGCTAAAGTGAAAACTCGTCTGCTGCACTTAACCCAATTGAGATCAATGGAAAAACAAGCGTTTAATGATGATAAAGTCTGTAAACGTCTCAGACGCTATCCCAGGTAAGGTTCCAAGGAAAGAATTTAGCGATCGCACAAATTGGCGCCAAAATGTCCAGCTAGCAGACGGTTAAAGTGGAGCGCGCCGCACTAATGAATTTGTTGTGGCTACCAGGCGCGAGGGGGCTGCCAAAAATTACACCACCACTTCCGCACCCGACACTGATGGCGTAGCTTGTTGTTATTATAATCAGTGGATGTTTATTTGGCGTGGATCATTAAAAAGTTGTTTTTATGTTGTCTTGTTCATGGTCGTTTTAAAGGGATTTATTTGATTTATAAACTAGGTGGTTGATGCTTTTATTTGTTGTTCACAGTCGTGGTTTGATTCCTTCGCTCGAGTCAGGTGGTTAAAACGTATGGTGTATCAGACAGAAGCCACGTTGGTTCCTTATTTCAGTGCCTACATAGCTCACTGTGTATACCCAGGGGACTAGAGAGAATCACTAGAAACTTGTTTTCATGTTGTTTTGCTCATGGTCTTTAATGGATTGATTTGATTCATTAACTAGCTGGTTGTTGATACTCGTATTGTTTGTTGTTCACAGTCGTGTTTTGATTCTTTCGCTCTAGTCGAGTGATCGAAACGCATCGTCTTTACGACAGACAGAAACCATACTGGTTCCCCTTCCACATCCACATAGCTCATTGTATATATTCAGGGGACCAGATGGAACCATTCATAATCATGTTCATGTTGTCTTGCCTGTGGTCGTTAAGGAATTGATCTGATCTTAAAACTAGGTTGTTGTTGGTTGTGTTTGTTGCTTACTTACAGTGTTAGTTAGATTATTTCGCTCGGGTTAGGTGGTCGAAACACACTGTCAATCTGACAGAAGCCAAATTAGTTCCCCCTTCCACGTCGCCTGCTGTGTACATTCAGGGGACAAGAAGGAAACACGAAAAAGTTGTTTTCGTGTTGTGTTGCTCATGGTCGTCAGGTAGTTGATTTTATGCACATATATCAACTCGGCGGCTGTTGCTTGTTTATGTTGCTCACGGTTCTGATTTGATTATTTTGTTAATGTCAGGTGGTCGAAACGCATCGTCTACTCGACAAATGCCAAATTGTTTCCCCCTTTCACATACTCACTGTGTTTACTCGCAGGACCATAGAGGATCAATCGAAATATTTTTTATGTGGTCTATTTTATAATCGTGCACAAATTTGGTTTAAATCACAGTAGGTTGATGTTGGTGGTCGTTGTTTATGGTAGTAAGGCCAGGCGGTCAAAAAGCATCATCTAGCGATACGAAACCGCCATTGGTTCCCGTCCCGATATATCTCACTGACTACGTGTGTATTTCTCAGCTCACGGAAAAAACCCAGTAGTTCCGATTGCATGACTATGTAATGCATAAATTTCACTGACCAAAACCAGTTATAAAAATACTCAAATAAGCAAAGGTTCATACAACTATGCATTGAAACATCTTCTGAATTATTCGTCCTATGGATACAGGGTATCACACTCTCTGCTTAAATGGTTAGAGTTCTCAACTTGAGATTAACGGCACTTTCTGTCTGTGTTCGAGTCACGACAGGGCATTCGGTGCGTTGTGGTTGAATTACTTGGGTGCATTTACTTGAAACTGTTAGTCCCTTATCTGTCAGAGTTAAAATCACGGTCGCACCAGTTTTTTATTCTCACGAACGGAATGTCATTGTTTCTACCAATATTAACGGCTCTTATGGGGAGTCAAGTTAGCAGATTATTGCAAAATCAGAGACTTGCGTCTGCTATAGCAAAAACGGTGTAAAAGTTATTGGCAGCTTAAACAGTTGAAATTGTTGTCTGTGGAAATGTGTCAATAAACACCGGCAACAAATAAAATAAACATTTGTCTAGAACAAAAATAAAATGGCGTCGATTAAAAGTAAAGCCCGTTTGACGTTGTCTTCAAGTTGTCGACTACGACACAAACGTCAAAGTGCGTCTGCGAAAAATACCATAAGATCAGTTTGCGGCAAAGCTGCCAAACACAGTCTGTGAGGAACGACAATAGACGGTCTTAAATTGTTGGAAAAGGAGAGGTTTAATGATTTGAACAGTAAACATCTGGGTCGTAAAACATCACAAATGACACACCCTAAAATTTATGTACGCAGTTACAACTCAAAATCACGACTAATACATTGTATTTGATCTTATTTTTCATAATTTCACGATTTCGTTAAAATGTCTTTTCCTTCCAAAGTCAATATAGCAACAGGAAAGAAAGAGAAACCGTATCTAGACAGCAGTGTGGCAACACCACTATAAAACTATCTACAAAATACATTTTAATCCAGCACAAAAAGTTCTTATGCATTAGTATTCATACCGTATCTTTCCAGCGAGACTGTAATATGGCGTCTTTAGGATCTGCGCGCTAGATCTAAAGACTGTCTTGGTATGTTTGGTGGAAATTTGAAAAAAAAAACCAAAAAAAAACAAAACCTGAACGAATAAATGTCTATACAAAATGAGAAAATATTCATTTTGACATCTGAATAATCGGTTCTGTTAAATGTAAACATGAATAGACCATTGCTGGTCATTATAAATTAAAACATACTTATGCTTCCTCTTGGGATGAATCTAAAATACCAAGAATAGTTTAGTAAAGATTCCACCAAAGGGGTATTCTAATACTCATTGTGAGCAAATACACTTTGTCCACACTATTTCCGTATATATCTCCTCTTCAACTATCGCAGTATTTGCCTTCTGTTACGGGTTAGAGATGGCAGCGGTGGGCATCATAGACCAAAAGTGAATGTCGACGACAATGACTTATCCACATGGCACTCTAAGTACGGGTGGGGGGATACCATTGCGCCTGTAAGCTAGTTCAAACGGGTATAAAACGGGTAGTTCTTGTCTTGTTCAGATCACATTGTCATATGAACTGCTTCGCAATACACCTGAATAATGGTTGCAAATTAGTGTATTTTCATTTATTTTTCTTTTCTTTATTTTTTTAAACCTGAATCATATATTGTTTGTATTTGTTAGAACCATTTCAACGAGACGATTCTGTAATGATTACCAATAAAATATGATTTATTGATTTTTTTAACCCAAAAAATGAAAAAAAAAACCCCAACTAACGAAGTCATCGATATACCCATTTATCAGGACTACTTACACAGCGCAGATTTTCCGTGCAAGCACCAAGGAATCATACGTGTTAACGGGTTCATTGTGATTTCGATTATGAATAATTGTTTAGTCTAGATTTAAACGATGATACATTTGATGCTGCAGAGAAAAAATATTTCAAGAAATATTTATGAATTAATGGCGTGCAGGCTCACCGTCTGACACCTTTTTGAGAGCGGAATTCAACCCTTTTGCACTTGCAGACGATTTCCTGTATCCTGTCTCAAGCTGATGACATTTGAAAACATCTAGAAAGATTTAACTTTGACTTTCTTTAAAGATGTAGCCAGTTGTATCTAAGTGTTTGTGAAAAGATCAATTTAGTGATAAACCAATTGATTAACCAACCTTAATCTGACGACATTTGAAAACATCGTTAAAATGTTAACATAAAGATGTAACCAGTTGTATCTAAGTGTTTGTGAAAAGATCAATTAAGTGATAAACCAATTGATAAACCAACCTTAATCTGACGACATTTGAACACATCGTTAAAATGTAAACATAAAGATATAATCAGTTGTATCTAAGTGTTTGTGATAATATCAATTCATTGATAGATCAATTGATTAGTTAATCAATTGCTTGATAATCTAATGCCAGTATTGGAATGTATAGTTAAATCCATGTATATCTAGTTTGTGTATATGTCTTCTTAAAGACAAATGTGCAATCTAAATCAACTTGCAGACGACTTTATACACCGTGGCTACATACGACGAAATTCAACCAAAACAATTGTATGGATATGGATTAAACAAACGACTTTAAATATAATTGTTCGAGAGAATGGTGTTTGTGGTACAATGGCGTCTGCTGAGGATAATTGTTACGAAGGAAGCTGATAACATGCTGATCTTTTCTTTTGATGATATACACACGTGTTGTGAGTCTACAAACGGCAAACCGAACGGAAAAAGATAACTCGCACTTAAAGACCCGAACAAGTTCTTGATGCTTTTCTAAAGTCGACGACATTTTCAAAACAGTTTTTGGACTAAGGGTGCGTCATACCACATTTTGAGGGACGGTACTTTATCGATACACAAACAGCGGTCTGACCCCAATTACTCATTAAACATCCGCATTCACTGTGCGGACTAATACTTTCTTTGACCTTGGAATGTAGTCCGGATTTACTCGCTTTGTTTTGCTTTATAATATTTTAACTGTTGCCTCATGAGGAATCGTAAAATGTCCAGATGTTCGAAAAATAAACTATCGTTCAGTCTCTGTTCACAGAAATAATAATTATAGTAATGGTAGTAAAAGGAGCAGCTGTTTTCCTCGAGATGTTGCCAAAAGACATTTTCAAATGTATCCTCAATCATCTTGCTTTAAACGAACCTTAGTCCTTCAGCGCTATCAGCGCTTTGATTGATATATGCATTTGATTCTTGGTTAGCGTAGTTTCCTCTCTCAACAAACTTTTCCGTCTTTCTTTTCTTGAAAGGTATGTTTACTTAAGATATTTAAAGACTACTGCTGTGAAATATTCTATGTAGTAATGATATAATGATTATAGTTATAAGCCTCGTTCTGACACCAAAAGCATAAGTCTGTGAACCGAAGATGAAGATGACGGATGCATTTTAACGAAAATCAATAAAATAATATATAGTTTACACGTAGGGAGTTGAAATGTCATAGACTGCCAAAGACACTAATCTGGCAAAACACATAACCATCACTATTCTTACATGTATATCATTTATTAAAAATGAAGGAAACACATACATTATTGTGACACATGCTGTAGTGAGAGTGTTGTCACAGAATGAAGGAACCCAAAAAACAGCATTGAATTCTTTCAGAGAAACGACATTGAGATAACAGAAGACACTGTGCAACAATCGATATCTTTTTACAATCAGACACCAGGAGTGGAACATGCTTTTACCACATGATTATTCATATTCTTTAGGCAATCGACAGCATGACAGGAAGACGTGCTTACACTTCATTGGTATCATCTTGGCAAACGGCAGCATGATAGAACAATGTTTCAATACTTTATTGGTGTCGTCCAAACGGACGTATGGTAAAACGATGTGTAAACATATATCCATATCCTTTTTGGTCATAAAAAGCACAATACACTGTGTTAAAGCCATTCGACACAGAAAGACAAGGCACTCATGATGCATGTCTTTGTCTAGCGTCAAGCCATTCGAAAGGCTTGCTTGAACAATGATGATATCGCCAAAGCCCACAATGCTAAACAAGGCTGATTCTCTGGCAATCTTGTGGTAAAACAATATATACAAACTCAGTGACCAAGGACAATATAGGACATGGACCGACACACGGGACCTTCTTTTATCTACTGCAAGTATGATCATTTCCTTAACACAAATGACATGAAATCGAGATTCCATATTGATCCAGAATGATATTTATGAAGATGCAGTATTGCCGGTTTTCCCAGAAAAGGCCCATGTCGTACTGCACTAACTGACGTAACACCGATAGTCTGACAGAATGTCGGCGCCAGCGCTAACAGACTTGAGTATTATTTACGCCTTTATAGATCCCACAAAATACCGTGTTCTTGTAGAAATACGTAATGTTCGCTGATAAAACATGCGCCAATCGGTTACTCCATAGATAATTGCTTAGGGATCTTTACGGTCGAAATTAAGTCGTGCCAATTCGGTGAAAGCACCTCAAATTGGTAAAACTCGTATTTACCCATTATCCAACAATAACGGAATTTTATCAGTTTATCGAGGCGACTCTGGAAAACATTGCGGGAAAGGCAGAAATTGCTCGTGACGAGTAATGTTTCCTTCTCCCACAATGTTTTCTTCCCAATCATAAGATTATTTTCCAATTTCATCACATTTTGTAATGTCGTCTGCAAACTCTTTTAATTTCAGTCGAAAATTTGGTATTTGTTTAAGGGTTAAGGATGTCTGAGGTCATTATGTAGTCATACCGGTCAAAGCAACTATCCACTATCCTGGTATTTCTTCACCAGTTATGCGCAATAGGCTATTGTTTCAAACCAAACGATTGCTTTCCAATATGAATACACAATATCATGTTAACTTAATTTACCATTTCTCGATGAATTAATTTAATGTCGGAGAGAGTATCAGCCGAATCTTGGTCGCTAACTTAAAACCCGAGTACTCCATGTCGTGTCGTCTTAGCTTTTTCGATCTAAAATCGGGGCATCATTTTACGTTGCGACACCATCGAGAAATCAAATACCGAACGAATTTGGCTAAATGTATCCTGTCAATCTCCCATGCAGAGTTATCGTCCCCCGGATACTACCTCTGCAACGGGCTCACGCCATCTTTGCCACGAATCGTGGCAAACTCTGTAATATTGCGATCCGAACTGTTCTATGCATACAATTAAGTAAAGAAATATATGAATAAGACAAAAATACATTTACTTTATCCATACAATAGAAATTGAATATGTATTTCACTGATTTTTGCTAGATCTATTTTAAAGCCTTCTTACGCTATTGAAAATCAATCCGCGGAATGTTTACGTCTTTGGTCTCCCGCTCGATGTATAATAAGTCCTGGTTATTGGACAGCTTGGATACCAGTGACGTAAACAAACACGAGGTAGAAATTGGTAAAGATGTCATCACTTTACAACTGTGATTTTTAGAGATTCTGCTACTTGCAAGGATTAACTTCAAAATAGGTGATATCATTGTCTTTGGAAAAGGCAAAAGCTTCTTAAATGGCACATTCTCATCATCTAAATGGACGCAGATCTCTTCAAATCGATGTTCTGAAAACTTCCACGAATGTAAGATATCGATGAGTTGGTGCTTTTAAAAAAGTACTTCCAAATAACCTTCACATGCTGTGAAATGAGAGCTGAATGAGTTAAAAAGAGTTGCAGAGAAGACACTAGTCTCAATAATGATCCGTGAACGAAGCTTTTTTCGTCATTTGGACATTTATCGTGCTTCAAAGGCGTCAGTCAAAATAGCAATAGCCGACCAGTTATCTGGACTAAGAAGACACAAGATGAAGGCTGTCAGTGTTTGAAACAAAATGGATATTTGGATGATGTGTTCATGGTTTGTGGGGTCACAGGAAAGACATGAGCATAGAGACAAAGATGAGAGGAAAGAACTATGTTCAATAAACTGCAAGTACCTTTTTCTTACTATGCAGGTGTTTTATTACATATAATAATACATGGTTTACCAGTAACTTTATGATGTATGTATGCTCATACTTTGTGCAAAAGAATAGACAAACCATTAATGATTCTGAAGAAATAAGAAAACTGTACACCCTTGGTTCTCCCCTTTATAAAACTGCAACAGCTGTTTATATTCGTGGGGGGTAGGGCTTGGGGTGGCGAGGATGAGGGGAATTGAGGACGCGGTTATTTTAAAACGGGTCGATGGATCAAGGCAATTGTAAGCTTGATTTAGTGCACGTTTGGGCATTTTAGTAAAGTGGTAAAACCTCCAACAATAGTGAGAAAAGCATTAGAATAAAGCTAAAAAATGACTGACAGATTGTCAAGTTATATCAAATCCCTTTATCAAACTTATTTCTACCCTTTTCAACATAACAAATGTTATCTTTAGTTGCTTGATATTTGGATAATTTTTACTCTTCATATCTGAGAGAATTGGTCGATGCTTCTGTTAAATTTAATTTGAACATAACGTAGCATTTAGTCTATCAATTCAGATGTCCTTATATTTTCTCACAATGCTCTTTCTGAACCAATGAATGCACATACTTTACCATGTCAACAATCTTAATAAGGGACAAGAGACTGGTTAAACATTCCATATTTGATTCATTAAATGCAGAAAAAATAATTTCATTGATTACCATGATAAAAATTTGTAATAAGAAGAGGAACTCAATTACAAAGAGGGCCTTTAGCATAAATCTTTGGACAAAAGAGTAAGTTGTTAATGATAACCAGATTTTTCTTTAATCGAAATGCTTTCAAAAGCATGAAAATGGATCACATTTTTGAAGCATTGTTATAACTTGGTAAATCATGAATTGTATGTCATTCCAGATTATTTGGATGAACTGTATAATGAGCAAGTTTAATTAGTTATTATTAACCTCTCTTATGAAAAAAATGATGGAAAGAATTGATTATTTATAGGGTTAAAGGTGGCCAGTAATATGATTCTTTTAGTGTATAGGATGGTCTAAGGTACATATTCTGTGATATTTGTTAAATGAAGAGTAACGATTAAATTTTCATTTTACTTTTTCATATGATTTGAATTTTACATACAGATATCAGCTATGGTTGAATGAACAATACTCATGCTTTGCATCGAAATTCATCATAGTTTTTATAACTGCTAAGCAATGTCAAAACAATTATGACAAAAGTTTTATTTCTAAAGTTTCTTTCATAAATACTTATACCAAATTCACAATAAGTGACTAAATGATGAATGCAGGGAGCATCCCCAGATATGGTTATAATTGCTACTTAGTTTGCAAACAGTTGCTTGTTAATAGGAACTTAAATGACAGATTGTAAGAGTTTCTTATATAATTCAAATGTTCTCTATGAATAATCTTTTAAGACAAAAATATACATTTATTATTATCATTACAGCATACAACAATCAAAATCTTTAAAAGACAAGTTCTCATCATGAGAATATTACTGTTTAATGATATGATGATGAAATATTGAATTAACAAATTAGCTGCATTGTTGTTAGTTACAAACCTTCCCTAGTTGGTACATAATGGTTTGCATTCATTATATTTCAAGAAAGATGATGTCAGAACAGTGTTCATAAAAGTTGACAGCCTTTCAACCATAAATATTATTTGCTGTATAAAATGGAAAAGTAACTAAAGCAAAATTACTCAACCGAATACAGTTTCACCTGAGGATCACCAAACAAATAGAAACAGTGTCCATCATGTGCATTATCAAAGTATGATTGAAGAATATGGTGTTGGTGAAGAGATAAGATAGGAACTTTCTTATCAGTAAAACTAGGTAATGAAAAGCTGAGTTTGATCTGAATAAAATAACACTTGGATCTGTTTGATGAGTTAGATCTGGTTAATTATTCATTTGTTCGTTCTAATGTCTCAAATGAGTACCCACAACATAGGATTTAAAGAATCAATAATTGCTGAATATGCCTTTTATCTGGACATCTGCTTCAACCATTCCTCCATGTAAAATTTGTGACTTGATTAATTTGAAAGCAAAAGCAGATGTTAGAAAATGGTTTTAAAGCAACTAACTCAGAGAGTTGTGTTTTGGGTGAAATAAACATTAATAATTTGATATGAAAAGGACAATTTCACATATTGGGATCATTAACTTTTAAGAAAAAATTGTCCTCTACAATTGAAAGGACAACATATTTTCTAAAGTAATATAAGACTAGATTATTGACAGCTTTCTAACCCCAAGCATAATTATTTAGAAAAGATAAAAATCATTTATTTTGCAGATATCACAAACCATTTAAACTGGTGTTTCTAAACAACAATCTAAACCTAAAAGACATTTAACCATTTTGTTGCAGGCTACTCTGGAAACATTGTGGGAAAAGCACTTTTCAAGCAATGTTTTCTGCCTTATCAGAAGATTATTTTCAATATCATCACATGTTGAAATGTCACCTGCAAACTCTTTTAATTTGGGACAGTTTAAAATTTAGGGTTTGGTAAAGGGTTAATCCTTTCCCAAACAATAACGACATTTGACCACTTTATTGCAGACGACTGTAGAAAACATTGTGGGTAAAGGAGAAATAGCTCCTAACAAGCAAGTTTTCCTTTTCCCACAAGGTTTTCTGCTCTTTCTGAAGAATATTTTTCATTTTCATCACATTTTGAAATGTCGTCTGCAAACTCTTTCAATTTGAAACAGTCAAAAATGTGTTGTTTGGGAAAGGGGTAAAAGGTTTGCATTATCAACAATTTACACTGTAAATTTTCTTTATAAACTTTTCTAAACAGTTAAGAAGGTATTGGAAAGCTGTCAATAATCTAGTCTTCTGTTAGACTACTTTAGAAATTTATATTTTCATTTTATTGAAAGAAAACTTCTAATTTTAAATTGTTTAAATCACAACATGTGAGATAGTCCTTTCAAACAAGTCTATTGAGGCAGTATGATCTATGTCCACTAAATAGTTTTGTCAAGGTCTGAACTGACTGAAGGAAGATTTAAACTCGAAATGAAGAGGAATGTTGCAATTTGTTGTTGAGAAGGTCGCCAATAATCTTGATTCATAGGATTTTCTTGAGAACGTTTCATTCTGACTGACGACTTATTTGTTAAACTACGAGGGGTTTGATTTGTCTTGGAGAATGTATATTCTAGCTGTCATTCACTTTGTTTTGATCGAGGGGGCGGGTTTCGAGTCGTATGGAGCGTCGCCTCAATTCTACTCAATGACAGAATAAGCTGTTACGCTTCAAATGTAAGCTGCTTTATGTGTTAATAAATGTCTTTATTCTATTTTAACTGTCCTTTCTTATCTATCTTTATATTGTGATACGACTAAAGAGACTTTTGTCTAACTTCTTAATTGATCTGAGTGTTAGTTTGGAGCTCGCTTTTTGCAAGCCGCTAGATGCAATATACTACTACACGTCAGTTTCGGCCACGTGACCATGCCGGAAAAGTGGGACTATTTTCTGAGCCCGTCACAGAGATAAATGTGGGAGCGTAGCGGGAACCAATTTACTCTGGTAGAGATTGGTATCCTGTTTTTATTAAAACATCGATTATGAGTCAATTTCTTACGGCAAAGATACACCACAATCGTTTCTGCTTCTCTAATACATAATCAGTGCTCACGTCGAATATGGATAAAAGAAAAGTCACGAAATAGACCCCGCTACTCATGGGAATTGCACCCACGACCCTCCCGTCTGAAGACCGACGTTTTGTCCCTGGTTCACAATTCGGACTTTCAGTGGCTAATTTATACGATCGACAAAGAGGTCGATTCAACCCACTTCTGGCATAAAAACCATAGTTACCGCCTTGCTACTTTTATGCAATGGAGATATGAAAAAAGTGACTGTCATCTCTAAATGTATAGCTCCGGATCAACCAGTTACGTATACACTGTAGAACATATATACACCTCTAACTTCTAATTGTCGAATTTCTCTATACGTCGTAATAATTCTGGGGTTCCGAATCATTTGTTCTTTATTTCTATGTAAGTGACCATCTCTTCATCGTGATTCCCTTCCTGCTTAAAGGACGTTCTCGGTAGTTTTTTTCCACGCACTTCATCTGCGCATCCAAGGGAGATAATTACATGTTACGAAGGAGGTACTTGCATGATAGTCGGATAAACGTTTTTGTTCGGGTGAAATGTACTGTATACATTTTTTTCCAAAGAATGCTCATATTATCCGTAAAACTATAAAAGATTATAAACATAATTATATATTTCTCATGCATGTTAAGCCCCCAGCTTCTATTTTTCAAGTTTTGTCTTTTTAATGAATGTTTTTTAAATACGGTCACCATGTCATTTTACAGAAAAACTTACTCGTCAATATAAACTTTTATTTGCATTTTGTATTACAAGATTAAAATTAGTTTTACATACTAAAAAATAAGGAATTTTAGACATCTTTATTTATTTGTAATATACATATCAATTTTCATTGTTTTTTGGCAAATACAAACACTTGAAAAACTGATTTTGATTACAAAATTGTTCAGATTGTAATAATTTAAAATAACATTGAATTACAAAGTATAGAATGTATGATTTATGTTTTTTGTGTTAATAAACCTACCAGAAATTATTTTATTACCTTTGAAGATGGTATTGCCATTTTGACTGTTTTGTCCCAAACGGTTACCATGGAAACTGTCATTTTACAATAAAACCCCTCATCGACCTGCATTTTTCTTTTCATTTTTGAATCAACAGTAAATTTCTTAATAACATATCAAAGATTTAGAAAATTCTATGGAAGGATTATTTTCTTATAAAACTGTAGAAAATGTCCTTAGGTTGTACAAGAAAACACATCATACGGTAAAACGAAGAGTGGTAAAACGAAGAACATTACGAACGAAATAATTTTGATAATGTTTTCCGTTTTGTGTCAACGTCTTTTTTTTCTTTAAAAAACAAGATTTACGAGTAAAATCAAATAGCTGAAACAAGTTTAACATCTAGGCTTTCACTTTACCGTAAGAAATATTCCAATCATTTACAGCCGATAATTTAGAAATTAAGGAGACAAATTTTGGCAGAAACGCAGGACCATCGTCTGCACTGACAAACGGTCCATTTGCGTTTCTGACACATCTCTGGATTCGAACATCTGCGGAGTGATTCCCATGTCCAGACGAATGGCGTCGATATTTGATGTGTGCTCGTTCGTCTGCCAGAATCCATACATCGTCGGGTAGCGCTGTATTGATTTTTGGCGGGAAATAACAGTCTCGCTCTATTGCGAAACTGTTCACTTTGTTTGAATCGCGTTTATTCATTTGAAGTTTTCAGTGATGGTATGCGCAAAATTGAGATATAAACATGTATTAAAATGTAAGTTGTGTGAAGTTGGCTAGGGATTTGATATTGGGAATTGGAAATTCAATACCCAAATAGGTTACAAAAACTTGCTGGCTGGGCGATGGGAATAAAGTGGGCACTTATGAAGCAAATAATGGTGGTTACAAGACACTTCTAACAGTTTTTGATTATGGCTTCCTAATTTCGGCAAATCGTATGAAATATTTACATCGAATCTTAATCTGGATTGAAATTGGACATTGGGAGTATGACAAAGCTAATATCCAGCTGACAGCGAATAAACAGTCAGCTCTGGATTGGACATTGATGAAAATGACCAAAAATAATCAATAGGTAGCAAAGAAGTATCATTCGGCTCCAAAATGAATATTGTCAGTATGACAAATAGAATACATATCTGGAAACGAATAATGAGCCAGCTCTGAAATCGGTATTTGTGAAATTAAATTATTAAACTTACCACTGTAAGCGAATTATCCGCTAGCTCCATGTTAGGTTTTGCCTGTATTACAAGTCGAATACCCAAATGGCAGTGAATTTCCAGCCAGCTCGGAGTTAGGTAATGGTGAATATATACAAATCGAACGAACAGTTGTCAGCGAATTCTAAACTGGCTCGAAAATGGATATTGGATGTATGACAAAGCGAATAGCTTGTCTGGCATCGTATAACAAGCCAGCTCCGGATTGGATTTTGGTGAGTATAGAAAAACAAGTTACAGTGAATTCCCACATGGCTCGGGATTGGATATTGGTTACATGACAAACCGAATACCCACTTGGCAACGAATAAACAGCAAGCTCGAATTTAGGCTTCGGTGAATATGGACAAAGTGACAATGAATTTCCATCTGGCTCGGGTTTGTATATCGGACATAAGACAAACTGAATACCTTGCTGGTAGCGAATAAAAAGCCAGGTCGGATTTGGTAATTGGAAAGTAAGACACTCATCAAAAACGACAGAAGGTAGCCGTTTCAAAGCGGGCTCGAAATTGGATGTATGACTTAAACGAATATCTAGCTAACAGCGAATAACCAGCTAGCTCAGCTTTGGGTATTGGTCGATACGGAAAGCTTGAATGGGCATATGGTAGCCGAATTTCTTTCTGACTCTGATTTGGTTGTTTGACGTTTGAAAAATCGGATACATAGTTGAAATGAATAACCAGCTAGCTCTTATTTGGATATTGGTGAATATTGACAAATCAAATGAACAGTTGGTACATGTAGCGAAAAACCAGCTGGCTCTGCATTGAGTTTATGTGGTATGACAAACTGAATAAGTCATTAAAAACGAACATCTTGCCAGATTTAAGCTAACTCTCGGTTGGGTGTTCAAAGTTGAGAAAAAAATGACGAATTCCCAAATTCGAATACACAACTGGCATCATACATTCTCTCAGCAGGGGATTGGGTATTCATTGTTTTTTATCATTTAGTTGAAGCTTCTCTAAAATCATTAAGTTTTCGTTAATTAACTATCACATTCAGGCTTTTAATTACCTTGAAAGTTATTAATTAGCCCACGATGTCTGACAGTGTGTTGGATTGCTGAATCTTACTTTATGTTCAAAAGTTCACGTGTGCAATTGGATCATGTATATACTTACGCTTTTTAAAGGTTGAAATAGCGATATAAAGTAGAACTAATTAATATTATAAAAGCAATTTTTACAAATTGTTTTGCCATTTTAAAGATATAAATCAAAACTTATTTATAAGTAAAATGCTGCTGTTTTAAAAAATTTATTTGTGACTTTCGTAATATATTTTGAATATTTTGAATATATTAAATAATATATTCCAAATATAGATATGAAAGTCATTTATGTCATTTATGTCATTTCTTCGCTTGTAGATAACGAATTAAAATCATTTATTTTTCAATGTGCGAAATTCTTGAAGCCTTGAAAATAGTTTTCCAGTGTCTCTCTTCTATGTTTGTCTCCCTGCTATGTGTCTTTATCTACGATTGCCTCTGCGTCTGTCTGTCTGTCTGTCTGTCTGTCTGTCTGTCTGTCTGTCTGTCTGTCTGTCTGTCTGTCTGTCTGTCACTCACCCCCACACTCACCCCAATAGCCCCCCCCCCCACACACACACACACCCACACAAACCACACACACACAGACGCGCGCAGACATTCACACAAACATACACATATACAGACACACAGGAGGGTCATAGGCTCAAGTTTCTTGGCCAAAATGGATATTATGTTTCTTCTTTTGAACAAAGTTCGGTGGCTATAGAGGTGTTCTCATAAGAAAATGGATGTTGATTATATTTTCCCTGGGGCGAAACGGAGATCATCTTGCACAATTAACCTTATTTGTTAGTGCAACGAAAAGTGTTCGAATGTATAGCTCAGCGGTTTAGCACGGCTCTCTTAATGCAGGGGTCTCATGTTCGAATCGCACTGGGGCCAAATAGAAACAATCTTTTGCTTCATAGGTTTATTACTACTTAAAGTTAAATCTGATATGTTTATATACATCTATCAATGATGTCAAAGATAACTACCCCTATAGCACAGTGGTTGTGCACGCCTCTTATAAGACAGGGGTAGTAAGTTCGATTCCCAAAGAGACCAAACTATGTTGATGTTTTTCCCCAAAGCAGTTGATTATTGCTTTTGAACAAATGAAATGAACTATAAAACAATTTAAAAATGAAAGGACAAATGTCTGCCTGTATAGCTTAGAGGTTAAGCACAGCTCTCATAAAGTAGGGACTGTGGGTTCGATTCTCACTTGGTCCGAATGGAATTAATATTTTTCTCCCAAACAATAATTTATGGTTGTAGTCTAATGTATAAAATTCAAATATATAAATCGATGAAGTAATAAACATCCGCCGGTATAGCTCAGAGGTTGAGCACTGCTCTCATAAAGCAGGGGTTGTGAGTTCGATTCTCACTGGCGTACAGGTATTTGATAAAACGTGGAAATGGGTAAGAAATGGATTAAGGTAGGTAGAGAGGAAATAAAAGTGTAAGAAGGAAAGGAGAAGGATAGTGGTAAAGTATAGTCCTAAAAGCAGGCAAGACAGGGTGGAGATAAAGGTAAGATAGTTAAGACAGGGTGGAGATAAAGGTAAGATAGGTTAGACAGGGTGGAGTTAAAGGTAAGATAGGTTAGACAGGGTGGAGTTAAAGGTAAGAAATGTTAGACAGGGTGGAGATAAAGGTAAGATAGGTAAGACAGGGTGGAGATAAAGGTAAGATAGGCAAGACAGGGTGGAGATAAAGGTAAGATAGGTAAGACAGGGTTAGACAGGGTGGAGTTAAAGGTAAAATATGTTAGACAGGGTGGAGATAAAAGTAAGATAGGCAAGACAGGGTGAAGATAAAGGTAAGATAGGTTAGACAGGGTGGAGATAAAGGTAAGATAGGTAAGACGGGGTTAGACAGGGTGGAGTTAAAGGTAAAATATGTTAGACAGGGCGGAGATAAAAGTAAGATAGGCAAGGCAGGGTGGAGATAAAGGTAAGATAGGTTAGACAGGGTGGAGATAGAGGTAAGATAGGTAAGACAGGGTGGAGATAAAGGTAAGATAGGTTAGACGGGATGGAGATAAAGGTAAGATAGGTAAGACAGGGTGGAGATAAAGGTAAGATAGGTTAGACGGGATGGAGATAAAGGTAAGATAGGTAAGACAGGGTGGAGATAAAGGTAAGATAGGTAAGACAGGGTGGAGATAAATGTAAGATAGGTAAGACAGGGTGGAGATAAAGGTAAGATAGGTTAGACAGGGTGGAGATAAAGGTAAGATAGGTTAGACAGGGTGGAGATAAAGGTAAGATAGGTAAGACAGGGTGGAGATAAAGGTAATATAGGTTAGACGGGATGGAGATAAAGGTAAGATAGGTTAGAACGGGTGGAGTTAAAGGTAAAATATGTTAGACAGGGTGGAGATAAAAGTAAGATAGGCAAGACAGGGTGGAGATAAAGGTAAGATAGGCAAGACAGGGTGGAGATAGAGGTAAGATAGGTTAGACAGGGTGGAGATAAAGGTAAGATAGGTAAGACAGGGTGGAGATAAAGGTAAGATAGGTTAGACAAGGTGGAGATAGAGGTAAGATAGGTTAGACGCGATGGAGATAAAGGTAAGATAGGTAAGACAGGATGGAGATAAAGGTAAGATAGGTAAGACAGGGTGGGGAGAAAGGTAAGACAGAGTGGGGAGAAAGGTAAGATAGGCAAGACAGGCTGAGATAAAGGTAAGATATGTTAGACAGGCTGGAGATAAAGGTTAGCAAGTAAGACAGGGTGGAGATGAAAGTAAGATAAAGGTAAGATATGTAAGACAGGGTGTGGAGAAAGGTAAGACAGAGTGGGGGAGAAAGGTAAGATAGGCGAGACAGGCTGAGATAAAAGTAAGATAGGCAAGACAGGGTGGAGATAAAGGTAAGATAGGTTAGACAGGGTGGAGATAAAGGTAAGATATGTTAGACAGGGTGGAGATAAAGGTTAGCAAGTAAGACAGGGTGGAGATGAAAGTAAGACAGGGTGGAGATAAAAGTAAGACAGGATGGAGAGAAAGGTAAGTCAGGGTGGAGATAAAAGTAAGACAGGGTGAAGAGAAAGGTTAGATAGGTGTGGAGATAAAAGTAAGACAGGGTGGAGAGAAAGGTAAGTCAGGGTGGAGATACAGGTAAGATAGGCAAGACAGGGTGGGGAGAAAGGTAAGACAGGGTGGGGAGAAAGGTAAGACAGGGTGGGGCGAAAGGTAAGACAGAGTGGGGAGAAAGGTAAGATAGGTAAGACAGGGTGTAGAGAAAGGTAAGCTATGTAAGACAGGGCGGAGAGAAAGGTAAGACAGATAGTTACATTGATCGACGCGATATGACTAGAACACTGTTGAAAATGACTCTAAACACAATATTTACAAACCAAACAAATCAAAGATATCCATATCAGTAATTGGCATAATAGCATTGCTACCTCAACATATATGCAGTTATTCTATAAACTAAAAACAACATACTCGTACGAACTATCGACATACATCACACTTAAAGAAAACAAAACACAGAGCACCATTTTACGCAAAATACAATTATCTTCACATGAACTAAATAAAGAAAAGGGATGCCAAACCAATATAGTAAGACACGAAAGATACTGCAACTTATGTACTCTACATGACATTGAGGATGAATATCATTTTATAATAGTGTGTCATTATTTTAAAGACCATAGATCTATTTATAGTCCAGCACATTTTGCTAATCGCCCAAATACGTTTAAATTCACTCAGTTACTGAATACCGTTAAAAAGCACTTCTCATTCGACTATCCAGTTACTACAAACGCGCATTCAAATTAAGAAGGAATAGCTTTTCCATAGAACAATAGACCATTCCAGAAGCACTTATCAAAATCAAACCACTCTCACTTTTTTTTCAATTATCTTTTTTCCCATTTTTCCTTTCTTTGTTTTCATTTATGGTGCAATTATTGTTCATATTGACTACCATATCAACCGCATGTAAAAATATACATGTTTTGACTGTTAGCTTGTGTGCTTAATGTCTAATTAAAATTATGTTAAGGACGTTCTCGGTAGTTTTTTCTGCACACTTTATCTGCGCATCCAAGAGAGATAATAAGTCTGTTACCGAAGAGGTAGTTGCCTAGTACCCGGATAAAAGTTTTCGGATGAAATGTATTGTATGCAATTTTAAGAATAATAATATTTTCTATAAAACTATAAGAGGTTACTAACACCATTATATATTTCTCGTGCATATTAAGCCCAAAGCTTCTATTCTTTCAAGTTTAAAGTTATTTAGTCGTTTTTATGAATGTTTTTCAAATACGGTTACCATCGAAAGTGTTAATTTTCAAGAAAATGAACTCGTCAACATATATATATTTTTTTTTTGCATTGTGTAATTCAAGATTAAATTTTACTTCACATACTGAAAAATAAGAAGATTCTATGAGAGGATTTCTTTAAATATCTTCCTTTTTTTGTAATATACGTATCAATTGTCATAGAATTTTTGTCGAAGACAAAACTTGAAAAACTGATTTGGATGACAAAATTGTTATGATATAATTTTAAAAGACATCGATTAATAACGTATTGAATGGATGAATCAATTTTTTGGTGTTTATAAACCTTCCAGAAATTATTGTCATTTTGACATTTTTGCCCCAAACAGTTACCACGGACACTGTCATTTAACGGAAAAAACATGTCGACTTGCATTTTTCTTTTCATTTTTGAATTCACAATAAAATTCTGAATAACATATCAAAATTTTAGAAAATTCTATGAAAGGATTATTTTCTTTTCACAACCGGACTTCTAGACAGATCATTTTGTTAAACGACTCTTACCGAGACACGGGATACTTGATATTCTAGCTGACATTCATATCCAAGCCCATTTGATTAACATACAAAGGAGGTTTTGAATCCCTAAAGCTTCATTACCCACAACATTTTTCTGAATTATGTAAACCATTTATACTTTCGATTAATTGATACGATCCAGGCTGGGAGCGATAGCCGATGTGTTACTATTTATAGCACAATTAATTATTACCTCCCTTTTATGAATGGATACACCCGATTTAAATAATGCATGAATAAATCTCTATGTTTTTGTCTTAAATATATTTTTGATATAAAAATTAAAATAAAAAGGGAAAGCCTTGATGATAAATGTGCAGTAATATTAATTATCGATAAACAAACATACTAATCAATTAATCATTCCAGTGAAATAATGACAAATATTTTTTTTTACTTTTTTTGAATACCCAACTCCCAGCTAAGAATCCTAGAAGGTTATTCGAGGAGTAAGCTGGGAATTCAAAGCAAACTGAACGTCATTTGTCTAAGTATCAATATCCAATCCAGAGCTGGCTATCTATTCGCATCAGTATATATTTCTTAAACATCATATATAAAACAAATTTTCAGCCAGCTCGAAATTCGCCGTCGATTGTCTGTTGGTTTTGCCCATATTCACCAATATCCAATTCAGAGCTGGCTGTATTTCCTTCACAAGCTAGATAGTTGTTTTCAAACGTCATATATCGAATTCCTAGCTAGCTAGCAATTTTTTGGCGAATGTCCGTTCGTTTCGTCCATGTTCACCAATGCCCAATCCAGAGCTGGATGTTCATTCCCTAGGAGCTAGATATTCATTTGTTAGAATATCTTAACGAATTCCAAGCTGTTTGTTCGCCTTGTCCATATTTATGAATACTCAATCCAGAGCTGCCAGTTAGATATTTGTTTCTTTAACATAATGTACATGTATACATGTATATAATTCCCAGCTAGCTTAGAATTCGAAGCGAACTGTACATTCGATTTCTCCGTATTCACGAATACCCAATCCAAAGCTGGCTCGTTATTCGCTCCACATGATATCAAATTTCCAGACTGGCTACAATTTGAGGCCAACTGTACATTTGATTTCTTCCTATTCATGAATACCCAATCCAGAGCTAACTGTTTATTCGCTTCTGGCTAGATATTCGTTTGCTAAAGATCATATACTTAATTGCCAGCAAGCTCGGTATTCGCTGCCAATATTTCATTCGACATGGTCATACGTATTAATGAATGATTTGTTACCCCATTCCTTGCTTTATAAGTGCCAACTTTATACCCAACGTCCAGCCAGCAAGTTATTGTAACCTATTGGGTATTGAATATCCAATTCCCAATATCTAATCTCTAGCCAACTTCACACACCTTGAAATGTACCCGGATTTTCGACTCTATTGCATTGTCGGCTTTTTAATTTTTGATGGTGGAAGGAGAACTTACTCGTAAAAGAACATTATATAAAACACGTCATAAAAGGTTTATCACACGTCATAATAGGATAAAGATTGTTAAACAACACTTAATTTGCCCTTAACTTGTTTATTGTATAGAAGAACAAATAAAAGAAAACAATACGAAAATAGACCAACGAAGTTGCAAACTCAATAGGTATAACACCTGAAAGGCTCTTGTTAAATCTATTCAAATATAGATCAAGAGAAAACCACAATATATGAGCATTTTACCCGTTTTAATTCTATAACACCAGAAACGTGAGGCCATTTGAATAATTGAGAAACAATGATCAAGACTGTTTGAAAATTAATAAGCAAGTGCTCAAGCATTGTATGTTATGTGTGGAAACATACTGAAACTAAAACAAAGAATTCACATCTCGAACGAGACATATAAGACTAAGCCACCTGCGATTCTAACTGAAGATGATAATCCGGGCTTCTTTATAAAAATGTTATTCTGTTGAAGCGGTATAATGGCCATGCGGGCCGCTAGGCTTTTCGGTTTTCTCTGTCATTTATGAGCCAGGCATCACTTTATGACTACATGGCCTTCGATGCCATGTGAAAACCACTTTTCTGATGACGCCTGTCCAATAACCGGCTGCATAATCTGATGTGACATTTCGTCTAACCTTTCTTCTTTAGTGTGGGCAGCCAATATTCTGATCTATGCAAGTAACATTATTTTCATTGCTTTGCATTTAATTGTATTATTAAGTACAATGAGCTTATCTGCTTAGGTTCTAATAAACTGTATTCTGTTCTGTTTTGACTTGTTCTGTTCTTATCTTCCTCCATCGATTATAAATCAAGCATCGGTTTATAATTGTAAAGAGCGAGACGCATCATAAAACCCAAAACTCTCTTTTCTGATGGACCCATGTAATTAGTTAACACCTGCATTTTCAGATGTGACAGTTTTCAAGCCAAATATCTTTCCTTTGGTCCTGTGCTATACGTAGTCAAGCTTTTTAAAACTCTTCCGCCATCGATTACGAACCAGGAATCAATTAAATTTTGCAATATGTTCGGCGCATTCTAAAGCCGAAACAAACAGTTTTCACTTCTCTGTTGGTCCCGTGTAATTAACACTTTCATTATCGGATAAGACATCTTTCAAGTCCAATATCTTACATTTGCCCTGTGTTATAGGTAGTCAAACCTTTTAAATGTATTTCGCCAACGATTATGAACTAGCCATCGTTTAATGCCTGCAAAACTTGCGACGCTATACAAAACACAAAACGTATAATTTCCTCTTCTGTCATGAACCTGTTAAATAGTTAAATAGACACCAGCATTACCGGAAAGGACATTGTTTGCGCCTATCGTCTTGCCGGTAGTCCTAATTATGGGCAGTCAAACTTTCTGTCTTCCGCCATCAATTAAGAACCAGGCATCACGTTATGTCTGCAACAGTCTTTTGGTCTTCCGCCATCGACTATGACCCAGGCATCGGTTTATTACTGCAAAACTTTCGACGACGTTATACAAAACACCACCTAACAAACAACACCCCGCTTTTCTCGTAACCCGTCCCTATGAATACCTGTTCAGTCAGACGGGACAGCTTATAAGCCCGGCGTCTCGGCCTTGCTCCCGTCTCTCAATAGTCAATAATAATAGCCTTTAAATGGCCCGCGGCGCCGAACTTGTTCAAGAATTTGGCATTGCGGCCCGTCCTATGGCAGGGTTGTTTAGAATAAACACGAATGCCGTCGTTTCGAATTCTAAGCTGCCACTCACTCGAGAGGGGTTCTAGTGTTGTAAACTCCTCTGTAGGTATTATAACGACGACTGGAACTTTTATGACCTATTGTTATGCGAGGATTTTGCCTTCTCGAGAAAAACTTTTGGGTTTGAGAAGTGGGCGTAAAATGCCATCCTGGAACAGCCTGTGCGATGTGCTGATCGCACAGGCTGTTCCAGGATTGCGTTTTCCGCCCTGAGTTGTATTTCTGTTTTATCTCTATAGATGTAACTCCGATCTGAAGCAAACTATTTGAAGCATGAAGCTAACTAAAAAGAACAACACCAACAACAGCAACAAAGAAACAAAAAATAAACCAACAACAACAACAATAATAATAATAACAAAATACATTAATGATATAAAAAAGAACATGAAAAAATGAATGACAAATGTAACGAACGGTTTAGATCATTTCTGGGTCAATTTTTGAGGTTAACATATTTGCCGACTTATGGGTTGTCAACGACATTACCAAGCTTAACAAATGCTTTTCTTGTTATAAATGCGTGTTTAAAACAGTACCTAGGGTTTCCCATCACCGATTATGTGTTATACACCGTAATATAACCAAAATACCGGCGATACGATTAAAACCTCAATACAACCAAATGATTGATTGGCTGCAATATTTGACGTCTGTGCGAAGTATCGGTTTTAAAACGAGGCGGCCCGTATGAAATACTTATCATTGTACGAATTACCGGCAACATGTCTCTACCCGTGATGTTATTGCTGTCTGAGAGAGGCGCGTATGACGTCACAGTGAATTCGAACGTTTGATTGGTTGAAATATGACGCCTTCTGTCTCTCTGATAGTCTCGATGACTGACAATTTCACGAAATAGTCTAACACCGTCAGAAACAGATTCTGAGATCGGAGTAGTTCGTTAGAACTAGCCTATCTGTGTTAACCCTTTCCCAAACAACAAATTTTCGGCTGTCCCAAATTGAAAGAGTTTGCAGACGGCATTTCAAAATGTGATGAAATTTGAAAATATTCTTCAGATAGAGCAGAAAACATTGTGGGAAAAGGAAAAGGACTCGTTAGGAGCAATTTCTCCTTTTCCCACAATGTTTTCTTAAGTCGTCTGCAACAAAAGAGTCAAATGTCGTTATTGGTTGGGAAAGGGTTATTACTAGAAACAACCACGATTTCAAAATAAAAACGAAATCGGACTGCATACTTAATTACCTAATATACAGGTACCTAAAGGCTGCGATTGTAGCATTTGCCGAAAACTCATTCCGAAAAACGACCAACCGTCAAAACTGGTGTTTCATCTTTTTTCACAAATGCCTTTGATTTCTAACTTACCGTGTGAAAACAATGTTTATATTGTATGTATCCAATAGTGTAATAAGTATTTAAACTAATTGAGAAACTACAGCTTACTACAAATCCTCTGTGTCGTATTAACCATTTTCATTTCAAACAGGTGGAATTGCGTCGACGTATCTAGTGCTAACCGCGTTCCTGTCGTATTTTTCATTTTCAAATTAATGCGACCAGATTAATTGATTTATGAAACGAGTTATCATAATCGCACGTTCAGTAGATCGGAAATAATATTGGGCAGCAGTTCCGAAAAGGGAACGTAGGTGTTTTAAGACGCACTGACCCACGTTATGATACTGACACTGTACTAATTTTGAACAAACTCTTCTTATTCAAAAAGTATTCAATTCCCTATCAAAACGCGTGGCTCTTACATTTTTAAGTTTTTACGAAAACCCTTAATCTTAAGATACTTAAGAGAAATGCTTTTTGCTTCATATCGCTTAATCCATTAAACTCCATCCTCATATTGGACGTACATAATACATAACTCTTTAAAAACCAACGTGACTATGGGATAGACAAAAACCATTGAGTAATTATCAATTTTTCACAACAGTTTTAAACTTATCTAACGAAGAACATGTTTTTATCATGAATATTTCTGTCGTCTACGGTTCGGACAGTCAGTTTGGACAGTCACACATTTTCTTATAAGGGAATGGGTGAAGACGGAAAAAATGATTGTAAAAAGCCCGATTAAAACGAAGTGAGCTTGGGGAAGCTTCGAGCGTTCAACCCGATGTACAATATGACACTTAGATACAGAAGTCACACGGAAAAGAAATGTTCAAACAACTGTTACACACACTTATTTTGCCTTCGTGAAATCTGCTTTAACAATGAATAGAAATCGTAAACTCAAGGTAAGATTCACTTATAAATCTACCCGCGAAAATACCACCATCGTCTTAATTACAGATGCTCTTTTAGTACAGACATTCCGAAATATCTTCTAACACATTCATCAATTACAGGATTAGATATGTTAATCCAAGCAATAGATAATTCATCATCCACGTATTTACATAATACGTTCAACAACTGTTGCGAGAGACTCCACAAAATATCAACATTGTGTTACAGAGAACGAATGGGCGAAAGTGTATCACATGTTGAACTAACCCTTAGAATGCTGGGTAATTTTCTAAAATCGATTTTTGTGTCGTCTACTTTCCAAAGCATTAAGCATTAAATTTTGATGAGGAAAGATACTCAGAGTAGCGAACAGGTTTGATTACAGGCCAGCCCCCAATTCCCTTGGTGGCTTGCCTGTGATCCAACCTGTTTTCATAAGGATGAAGTCGATTCCATCACTGTAAGGGTTAAAAACATTCAATGAAATGCGAATGAATCGAGATAAATCTATTGAGGTAGGAAGACAGAAAGGCACATGGACAGATATAGCTTTTGTCATATGGGGTTTAACGCGGAGTCAACAGTTTTCTAGTTGTATTACGATTGGGATATTCACTAATACTATGATCGGAAAGGCCGATAATTTCACACAAAGAGACATTTTTTTCTAAATATTTTTTATATATTTTTTATATATTTCTTTATTTCTATAAACAAAGAGACAGAAACGTATGATGATTTACATGTAGCAGAGGTTAGAGGAAGAGAAGAAAATACGATGAGCTAGACCGAGATGGAGACAGAAAGACGTTACTATAGAGACGAAATGAAAGATATATCAATACAAAAAGGACGAAAGGTCAAACTACTATATTTTGGTAAGCTACATATAGACAGAGAGAGTAACATATAAACAGAAATTCAAAATTATATTGATAGGCAGACATACAGGCATACAGACAACAGACAGACATAAAGAGAGACAAACGGCTATTACATATGGACAGACAGAAAGATAAAGCGAGAACAATAATACAAATGTGGTAGACACAGGTATAAGTTATATGAAATAAATGTGTCTGAAGAGAGACTGAATCACACAATTGTGTACTTTAGAACAATATTGTGTTATGTTCGGCTTATCTCAAAGTTTAGAAATGGATGTGATTACATTCAAATTAACGGGGATTTGGAGTGAATAAGTAGCTCTTGAGCGAGGCGATAGTAACATGAAGAGAAATCGAATTAGGCTAGTCCCGATGTCTCCGTCGCTTAGCACAATGAAATTTACTATTCACTTGTAGGGGTCATACCAATTTACTATTTCATTCATTGTGAAATTAATGTGGAACTTTGTATGATGGTCTGGTGCAAGACTGTTTAATTTGGTTTGTTAGTTGAACTATGATTTTACGCATTTTTCATCGATATTGCAGCAATGTCACGGCTAGTATTCCGATTAAATATTTAATGTTTCTTGAGACTCTCACCAATATCGTTCTTTCCAAGTCGCTGGCTGCTTTGCCCCGTAAGTTTGAAAAGAAGACACAGGAATTGTAAGAAGCATTGACCAACGTGATATACATTTATAGGTTGTTGTTTACATATTTACATATTTACGTATCATAATGACAAGCACTATTAAAAATCCAAAAAACAACAACAATACAGTAAGGTATTTTGAACCTTTAAATCTGTATCATTCCTTGAGGAGAAAGACGTGAAATAAGCATGATTTTAATGAGTGTGTCCATGGATGAGTGTATACGGGTTTGAAAAAGGTTGTCCTTGGTTTTATTGTCGCTATCAATACAAGTCAATTAAGTCGCGGTGATAGTGCACCTATCTAGGGTGCTTGGATTCTACTAAGCACTTCCCTTTTTGAAATAGAATCAATTTCAAAATGGCTACCACTTATTTCACTGATGAGTGTCCTTTAACAAGACACTTTCCCAAGCCTAGTACTGGTAGGTTATTCACAAAAATGAACGAAAACGCTCAAGAACGAACCCTATGGATTAAAAAGAATATAACAAAAATAACAACGACGACAACTAACATTGGTTTTATGTCTTATTGCATTTTCTTAAGCGCCGTCTACAATGTGTTAAAACGGGAGCGCCAATTTATCTAACTTTGTACTGTTTTAGTGCAGCAGATCTCATAAGCGATGTCAAGCCTTTTGATTAAATATTTGTAATTTCACTGTATCCACCATTTAAAGAAAATAAAAACGATCTAATTTTGCTTACAATGACTATTCTTCAGTGTGTATTTTTTAACAGTCCATCTGTTGCGCTGTTTAAAAGAAATCATTTTTTTACTTCCAAATTTCTTCACACCTGTGAACAAGCACCTTGAAAATGAAAGATAGAATCGCTCTAGTAGAATCTTGCATATCCGACGGACGAAAACTATTGTTTTTATGTAGAATAATCATTATCGCCATTTTAGAATTAATTTATACATCGGAACACTTCGTTGTTTCTCGGTATGCATCGGTCGTGGCCGGAACTATTCGCTGCAAAGCGAATAGTTCCGGCACCGACCGATGTTTACCAAGAACGAACGAAGTAATCCGACGAAATAAAAAAACGTTTCAAAATGGCGAAATATTGGCATTCTAACGTAAAATCGACGAAATACCGAGTAAAAGGGAAACGAGGGAGGCCTTGAAGGAGCGGAAGTTAATATCGAATAAAACAGTTGTGTAAGATAAAAATATGATACGCGGAGTATCATGTTCGCACAATGGTGGAAAACCAAACCACAGGGGCTGGAATCAATGCATTAAACCGAATTCCATGTATCTATAATATGTATTTTTTCTTTATATAGTGTATATGTAATGGTTTGGGGGTCTGTTAATTGATTCAAGCCCCTGTGAAACAAACCATTCAAATGGACGGTACGAAAACAACCATATGCGAACGTTTGTCTGGTCATAATTGAATACACTAGCAGACGAAAAAGAATCCAAAAACTAAACAAAAACAACACAAAACAACAAACAAAAATGACAATATCTTCTTTGTATTGCCGGATAAACCTTTGAATAAAGGCCAATTCTCTCATTAAGGGCAATTGATCGCTTTGTCACAATGGTTTCAGTAATATTCTGCAGCAGATTGTTCACATTGATGTGTGATGGAGTAAGGAATTAAATCCATTATTATTATTAAAAACATTATTTCTTCCAAACGTTTTTTTAAAAATACAAAAAGGATCACCCGTCAACCGTACTCATGAACCATGCCTCTCACATCTCTCTCTCTCTAACAACAAAGATTCGAAAGTCTACTTCTGAAGGGGAAACTGCTATTTTACTGGGAAACGGCTGATTCTCCCCTCTCCAATCCACGAAACTACCTGTTAAGAACCTTAGATATCGACATACTGAAGGTATTTTACCGTACAACTCAGTGGTGCTACAGTCATAAATCCAAAGAATGCAACGATTTGGTGTCCGGTTTAGTCCGAATGATTAAGATATTTCTTTCGGAACTACTCTGGTATTTCCGTGAGCTGTGTTTTCATTGGATAAACCCGATGTGTTCAGATTGATTTCATTCAACCCACTTACAACTTGGACCATCCGACTTATGCCCAGCTATGTTGTTTTGGGGTTATATTAGAGTTGAACGCCCTGCCAACATTTTAAGTAATCTTGTGGCTTATCGGAATCATCAGGTACTACTATGCTACAGTCTTAGAGTGTCTTGTCAAAAGACATCCCCAAAGAAACACGGAGTACCAATGGATCTCGAACCCGAGAGCCCAAGCTCTAAAAGCGCCACAGTAACCACTGGGCACCGTCTATGTTGTAGACACTTGTTGTTTGTACCCCCAGCGGATAGATTCTATAATACCATTCAACATTCAAGTGGAGTTGTCGATCCTTTTGTTTCTTGCCTAACTGGGATATTCAAAGTTGATAATTCATCACCAGTCGGCTTAGTTAAGATGATCCAGACGTAGATATTCCATAAACAATTAAGAAATTGAGCGAGTTAGTTAAAAAATGTATTCAGATGGACTGATCGAAGTTTGGATATAGAGAACACTTGCAGTAATTAAGCAATGACAAGAACAAAAGATGAATTCACCAACATCCATTTTGACCTTTCTACACATACCGCTTGGTTGGTTTTATGAAGCGATGATGTATGTAAGGATTAATGCAGCTGAATCGGAAGAAAATTCCAGGCTTTTTTCGCGACTATAATCTCAAATCCTTGCTCAAATAAAGAGTATTTCGTTTGTGTTTGTTTTCAATTTTATAATTCTTTATATGTACGAGTATGTATATATTATATGTGCATGTATATGTATGTATATTGTTTTACATTATATAATTCTTATTGCAAAGCTGAACTCCTGGATCAGATATGGAGTAACCTGCTCCAAGGAAGAAACAAAAGCATGCAAACTTGGTGAAAGACTCAACAGATGGAAAGATTGTTTGAAGAACGCTTGCAACAAAATACGTTATTTTGAACATTAATTAAAGCATACTCATGTTTTGTTTACATTGGACCACTGATGTCCGCTGATAACTCAACGACAGATGATTATATCCATGTTTTGTAGGTCCGACCTAGCAATACCCTTTATTGGTCTGGAAATGACTTCCAATGATATCCTAATAATCTATACAAGCATGTAGCTTCCTCCTACAGTTGCTGCTGTTAGAATGGCCAGATCAGAGCTCAGAACGAAGCACTGGCCTTCAAAACAGGGGCGGACTGTCCATGTCTTACACATGCTACCGAAATGCAGCGAGTTCGGAAATAAAAATAACACTCAACAACTTTTTCAAACGTTTCTTCAAATGATATGCCGTTTTTTGAAAGTATTTAGAAAAAGAAGGCGTCCCAGGCAAGTTGTCCAATGCTTGAGTTGGAGTCGTTATGGGTCGGACATCGCTAGTACTTGAAATAATGTTGATAATAACGAACCCATACATATATCAAATAACAAAGTAGACAGGAGTGTTATATAAAACTTCAATGTTCCTATGACTTGTGGCGCCGTTTCAAATTTTGATTTCAAAAACAATATGTAGTCGTCCCGTAAGAACTATTGGCCGTTTGTTAAAGCATCCGCCATGCTGGAATTACAATAAACCGTAGATCGCGTGTCTATCCGGTTAATAATGAAACAATAGCTACGAGGTGAATACGGTTCATGCGCACGACTGGCACGCATGCGTAGAAGGTCAATCATGAGACACGTCTCCATGGTTCGGACAAATTGGGTCATGCTGTCTGATCTGTGATTATTGGTGGCTCTGTGTTGGAAATCCCGTTAGTTTTTCTTAACCAGTTTGCGCATTTAAGATTGTTTCAATATTATCAAAACATACAAGGCTAGTTTTCGTATTTGGACATTTTCTGTTTTGAGGAGGCTATAATAACTTTCTTCGCATTAATTTTCCGTGATACTAATTGTAGAGAAATAAATAACGCTGTTGGACATATTTTTCGCATTGAAAGAAAGTATGGTATTGGCTATATATTCTTCCACAGTAAGAGTCATTTAAACAAAAAGTACAAATTCTCACTTCTCTCTTCTCTTGGAATGATTTTGTGCCTCCAAGTTTATATCACAAATTTATGGTTCGAACATCTAAATCTTGACAATGCTTTTTAGCGAGGGACGAAACCTCCTTGCTTTAGTACCACATTCTCAAAATCACTGAACGAATAGACCATACATTTAAATGAGTTAGACTCATACGCTACTCTAAATTCTATATACTTTTATGTAATCTGGCTCTAAAGGCTGCGCTATAATGTATGCAAAGCACACCCACACGGTGATTCTTTTTCTAAATTTATTTGAATTGGTAAGAGAGTCCAATATATAGATATTTCTTTCTGATTTCTAACAGTGATTTGAAATGTGTATAGTATCGTATGTAGTAATAAAAACCCGACACACACCTGGTTGAGTGAAAGGAAACTGAATTACGCCTGTACATCATATTACTTTTTGCAATGTTTCTTTGACACTTTATGTCCCTATACCTATCATTGATAATTCTTATAAATCAAATTAGGTTTTCACTTCCTCCATGATCTTCAAGGCCGGCTAAATAAATGTTACACGATATACTTCCCAAAGATTATAAGATGGATAATGTTGGGTCAAAAGTAACACCAAAGTTCAAAAATCGAAGAAAACGACCGAAAATCGAAAGTCCAAATGATCCAGACGTATATATTCCATTTTCAATAATATAACTAGGATGATCCAAGCTGTAAATGTAATATCTACGTTCGGGTCATACAGACTATTTAGCATGTATCATCCGAGTTAGAAACTCACAAGACCCCTTCTGGAACCGGAAATGACGTCAGCATTCTGAGTGTGCGCACTGTGGACGGCTGGCCGGGTGCCAAGCAGTTACGAGCCACTCACACGTTCGGCGCCAGATTGACTGTGGAGCGTCTAGGGGAGTCCTACACTTTTGATTTCTTCACTAATAACCCTTAGGTTCGATTGATACACGTTTTTTTTTGCTGGTTAATTATCATAAATAACTTAGCTTTATCGTTATGTTTGTGGTTAATTAAGCCCGATCAAACAACGCTATGGATTGGCTTAGTTATTGAAGAAAGAAATCGTTTTTAAAACCCGAAAATGTTGAAGTCAATTATTGAGATTCTATATATTGGTCGAGTTTGCATTGATTTATTCATATGGAGGTATGTTCTCTTTTTCATGATGATCATAGACCGGGCAAATAAGCGCATTTTTCAAAACAACAAAACAATGGTTCGTTCACACAGAGCACTGATCTAACTTTAAACAAATATTTGAAAGACTATTTTATCCGAATAATAGTGTGTGTATATCAGTTAACGTAGAACGTTTCATCAATTAGTGTAGATGTTATCGAAATCGCATGGATGAAAGGATGGGGTATCCGAGTCAAGGGTCGACTATATAGTGCCGGAGACTCGCCAATCTTTATCACAATATAAAGAAGATCGCCGAAGGAGTATTTACCTGTTGTATCGATGATGCCTGGTACGATAGATTTTAAGTACAAATAGACCGGCGAACATAATAAATAAAAATTCCGTGAGAAAAAAAACACGGTATATTATTGCGCGGGACTAATTTCAAACGGATATTATTTCAATTAATTCGGATAGAACAAGTGACTGGTTTTAATTCGATGATAAAGTGACATCAGACAACATTATTTGTACTTTGATTTTTCAAAATAGTTCCGAAATATTGGACGTTAGGATAACTAGGTGACGATAGACCAAATGGTAAGTGTATCTTGGTAAAACGTTTTATACATCTTAAACGGCCAATAAGCTGCACTTTTTTTCTAAGATCATTAGATAAAATCAATATTCATATATGTGCCTTAAATGTTATTAAGTTGTATAAAAACATCAAACAAATCTTATAATCAAATTTCATTGATGACATTGTTAAAGCAACAGTGTCTTTTCCAGTTTCGCTTCATATCTTTATATCGATAGAAAGTCTAACATAGTGTCCCCTTCGTTTATTTAAGAAATGCTTTTATTTTGTATTTCGCATTCAATAATCCGTTATAGAGTTGCATGGGAAACGATGATATGGTTTGACCAATTGCAATTTCAAACTAGTTTAAACGGGAGATATCTGATACCAGGTATATCACAAAAATTGATATACATGTTTGCGACGATCTTACCCTTAGAATGATGGGTAATTTTTGTGTCGTCTGCTTTTCAAAACTTTAAATATTTGCTTAATTTTGATGAGGAAAGATACGCAGAGAAGCGAATAAGTTAGATCACAGGCCAGCCGCTATTTTTCTTTTTCATAAGCATGAAGCCGGTTCTAGCACTATAAGGGTTAATGCATAGTTTAACGCAACACAATATGAAATGCAGCAATAAATCGGTAAAACATAAGGGTCAATAAAACAATGTGTCAATTGAAGAAGCTGTTTACTACGATGCCCATTTTTGTTTTACCGTGCGCTCTGTCTAAAAGACCTTTTCTGCTCTTAAAACAATGAATGTCCTCTGCTTATTATACAGAAAGGAAATACAGAGTGGATACTAAAACACATAGGGGCAATAAATTAACGCAAGCAGAGACGTATGTTTTCTTCTCTCATCAAAATACACTGCATTCTAAAATCTCTCGCTGATATATTGGTATCACATGTTCCGAAGCATTTTGGACAGTATACTCGCTCAAGCAGAATAAACTTCGGACACCTCCGAAAACTTCGTGTGCAATTGTATGTTCGTGATTCTGCTTATCAATAGTACGGATACTACGAAATCAGATCATCCATGCCTTTACCAAATTCAAAATTCCAGGCTGTCCCAAGTCGAAAGAGTTTTCATCTCAAAATGTGATTAATTTGGACAATAATCTTCTGAAGGGGCAGAAAACATTGTTGGAAAAGAAAAATTGCTCGTCACGATGTTTTCCAGAGTCGTCTACAACAAATTTGCTTGGTTTTGTTATTGTTTGGTAATGGATTAACAGTTGTGCGTAAATGAAATATCTAGGTCTGGATAGAGCGGACTATACTATGATGTTATCGGCTTTTCCCGGCTAATACACTCTCGATGTTGCTTGTGTGTTTATCATTCATCGAACTCTATCCGATTTACGGACCATAGTTTCGATCGGATAGGGCACAGAGGAATGCAGAACTATGTTGTTTGACTTGTGAAATAGCAGATCGCCTGCTCAACATTACAAAGGTCGCAATAAAAGGAACTTATCCTTCTATGGCAGCGATTTTCAAATACTTTGCATTGGATGGGTCTAAACGAGTTATTATTGAGTGAGAGGTTAAATATTACATAAACGAGATTCGATCTCTTCATCGAACACGACGCTATACAATTCATTCAACGAAATGGGTTGTGGTTTTAAAACGCTTCAGTGTCGCGTGTTTTCTGTTATGTTGCTAGGTCCAGTTTACCATGATGGTCGGAGGAGGGCCATTACTTTAGTGTAAACTCATTCATGTTACATCAATTGTGAAGCAAGGTTTTTACAAATTACATGTACATTAATCACACTCGAATCTGCTCTCTTGTTCCGTACTTGCGCCAATTGTTGGTTAATGATGGTTGCAAAGTTTGAACTCTTTCTCATGGGATTCGAACCTAGGTTCTTCGTTTCAAGATTATATTACCCTTGGACCACAGTTCTCCACAAATAACAGAGCTACTTTCCGCGTTGGTTCAAATAACGGTATCGGTAGAGTCGCATTTAAAAGAGACGATGTTCAAGAGAATATCATTGGTTCTAAACTGTTTTGTAGAACCTTATAGGCTGTTAGATAAGGGACAGGTCCGCTGTGACTTCTTTCGCCTAAATATGAGGCCCGTGTTCAATTCATGTAATGAAATATGCTATAACTAATAGTATTGTCAATTCGCAACGGTTAAAAGCCATATAATTCGTTACGAAATGCTCTATTTATTTTCCTCTCGATCTCGATGGAGCAATTTGTGTGCTTAAGGAGCATCTTAAACAGTGAATCAAGAATCCATTTGTGATTTTAACGGGGTATATACTCTCCTACGAATCCATCAATTAGTTTACTGATGAATTCTGTATCTCATTTGTAGCAGAAATAGAATGCTGGCTAATTTTCTAAAATTATAGTTTTGTGCTTTTGTCTGCTTTCCAAAACCTTGAATATTTGCTTAAATTTCACGAGGAAATATACTCAGAGTAGCAAACAGGTTAGACCACAATCCAGTCGCCAAAAGGCCAGTAGCCAATTTACTTGGCGACTGGCCTGTATCTAACCTGTTTGCCGTATAAGCATGAAGTATGTTCCAAAATTAATCAGACATTAAAGGTTTTGTAAAGCAAAGGACACAAAAATGAATTTTTAGAAAATTAGCCAGCATTCTAAGGGTTAACCCTTACTAAACAATAACGACATTTGACTTGTTTATTGCAGACGACTTTAGAAAACATTGTGGAAAAAGGAGGAATTGTTCGTAACGAACAATTTTCCTTATCCCACAAGGTTTTCTGCTCTATCTGAAGAATATTTTCAATTTCATCACATTTTGAAATGTCATCTGCAAACTCTTTCAATTTGGGACGGTCCAAAATTCGTTGTTTTGGAAAGGGTTAAGGAAGCAATGGGCAACAAGTGGCGGCACTTGACAAACACCTCTAGAGCCACATTTTCGCAGAACTCGGCTTAAGTACGTGTTTTGTTTCAAGGTGTAAATATGCATTAACGATAAAATCACAGCAGGATCTACGAAATCACCCTCTTAGCCTTACTGAATTACCTTTCTATTAGAAAATGAAAAAAACAACCAAATAGATCAGAGCGGAAACGTTCTAGAAAGCGCCGGATTTTATTTTAATCTTTTTAGTGCTATAACCTGACCTGTTTGCTACTGAGAGTATCTTTCCTCATCAAAACTAAGCATATATTTAAGGTTTTGGAAAGCAGACACAAAGGTCTATTCTTTCACAATTACTCAGCATTCTATGGGTCCAATGTTCTTTATTCAGAGACTGTCTAGTGCAAGGATGGCACAAGACAGTGCGTCAAAAGATCGATTTCTCTCACGAGTAATGCACCTACCGAGTGTCCATAGAGTTTAAGGTATTTACATTGGATTTGCCTTTATTTATGACTCCTTAGGATAAGTTGTGTTGTCTTAACAAACCATTTTGGCTTGTTCGAATTTGAATAATTTTGTAGACGCCATTTGAAATAGAATTTTCAATAGAATTTTCCAAGAAAATGCCCTTTACGCACGGAAGAAATCTATAAGAAAAAAAGGGAAAAGCGTTTAAATATGAACAATGTCTCATTAAAATACCGGGATGCCTATGTGTTCGCAGTTGCTTCTTTTTTTGCTTCAAACTTTATTGAAATTTTCATAGCGTTAAGCGCATTAAATGATTCAGAAACACGTATATGTAGGGTAATGGGTTAATGAAATAAAAGCGCCCCTTATCGCTGTATTACAACCAGACATAGGGGATGAAACTAGGATTCTATTGGGATATAATAGATCAGAGGCACGTAAAAATGGGTTTATAGATTAAGTTTAATACATGGACTAGCAGTAAGAACATTGTAGATTGAGAATGGATCTGTTATTGTGCAATGGTCCGAAGGACAGTGGTATCGACAAAGCGTTTGATACCATTGATTAACACTATCTGCAACTGCATTTTTTCCAGCAAGGCTGTGGCGTTATGTTAATATACTATAAGTTTTGCTATTTTGTGCAAAATTCGGCGTCTTGAATCGATACGACTACATGGCAACTTTATGCACTTGTCATTCTCGGGTCTGTGTGAATTTGATTTTGCAGAATCGTTCGTTCGTTCGTTCGTTCGTTCGTTCGTTCGTTCGTTCGTTCGTTCGTTCGTTCGTTCGTTCGTTCGTTCGTTCGTTGTTCGTTCGTTCGTTCGTTCGTTCGTTCGTTCGTTCGTTCGTTCGTTCGTTCGTTCGTTCGTTCGTTCGTTCGTTCGTTCGTTCGTTCGTTCGTTCGTTCGTTCGTTCGTTCGTTCGTTCGTTCGTTCGTTCGTTCGTTCGTTCGTTCGTTCGTTCGTTCGTTTGTTCATTTATTTTATTCATTGCAGTGTTCTCGAAATGAGAACTGAAATCTCAGATCTAACCTTTCGAACTGTTCGTGTATTCTTCGGACAGGGCGCTACTTTATGTGATTGTAGGCAAAGTCAATGTGGTTTGAATCGGTATTAACACACTTTGTGGTTAACCAGTCACACTGAGAGGCCTGAATGATCCGGTCAATTACCAGGAATTATCCACTCTCATCCCTGTAATAAGCTAGCACCCGTGAACCACACAGGCAGTCGGAACAAAGCGGTCACCTGTGTTTAACCCCTTACCAAACAATGATAACATTTGACCAGACAGCTCTGGAAACATTGTGGGAAAAGGTGAAGTTGCTCTTAACGAGCAACTTCTTCTTCTCCCACAGTTTTTCCTGCCCTATCAGAAGATACTTTTTTCAATTTCATCACATTTTGAAATGTCGTCTGCAAACTCTTTCAATTTGGGAAAGTCGAAAAGTTGGTGTTTGGTAAAGTGTTAGACACGTTCATAATGGTGTTCATGGATGTCTGAAGACTCTGAAGGCTCAGATTTAGACACTACCGTGACTGCTTGTGTCGAACATTGGATGGGTTGACTTGTGCTCATCAAGGAAATGTGTGGCTGGTCCAAATTGTAAGCAACTACAAACGACGAAAGAAATACACGAACAAAGTTCATTCTGTGTGGTATCTTTGTTCATGCAGGGATCTTGCGTTCCCAATGGTTAGTGTGCTTGCTTTGAAAGCAGGGGTTTAGCAACCACCGGAGCCGCTAGTTTCCAACCTGTGACTTCCAGTTTCAAAAAATGTTAAATACCACGTCATATATTCTGAAAAAAGGAAGAGGAAAATTGGTAGCGGTATCTCATAAGTTCAAAAGAGATCATTTTTCGGCCCTCTTTTGCCACTTTAATTTTACAGTGACTCATGAGCTCGTATGAGATCATTGTTCGGCCATCTTTGCCTCTTCAACTTTACCATGTTTCATGGGTTCGTATGAGGTTGTGAGTAGGGCCATCTTCGCCCCTTTATGTACCTGTCATGTATCCCCACAAAGCGGGTAAAGGTAACAGTGACTCACGATTCCATGGGCAATCACTGTTCGGGCCATATTGGCCCCTTTATTTTTACTTGGTCATATATACCCAAAATACAGGAACGGGTAGAAGTTACTTATGAGTTCAAATGGGATCATTGTTTGGGCAGTCTTAGCCACTTTTAATTTGGACCTGTCATACAATCCCACATTAGGAGTATGGGTAGAAGTTGCTCATGAGTTAATAGCCAATCATTGTAGGGGCCATCGTGGCTCCTTTTATTAAGTCATGCATATATTTCCAAAAAAGGAGAATTTGAAGAATTGATCCATGAGTTCATATGGGGTCATTGTTCGATTCTCTTGACCCCTTGTGATTTTGTAAATGTCATATCCCCACAAAAAAGGTATGTGTAAAAGTGTCTCATTAGTTCATGGGTAGCTATTGTTTGGACAACCTAGTCCCTCTGATTTCGGACCTGTCATATATTCCCACATTGGAGAATGGTTAGATGCGACTCATGGGTTCATTGGCAATAAGAGCTATCTTGGCCACTTCAATTCATAAAAGACATATATTCCCTAAAATAGGAGAATTGGTTGCAGTGCCGCTAGGGTTTATATGCGACTGCTGCTCCGCCTTCTTGGTCCCATTAGCTTGGACAAGTCATCTGTTCCTACAATAGGAGAAAATGTTGCAGTGACTCATGAATTCATAGGAAATCATTGTTCGGACAATCTTGGCCCTTTCATTTCGGACCTGTCATATATTCCCATATTAGGAGAATGGGTTGCCGTGACCCATAGGTTCACCATTTTTAGAACCATCTTTGTCCCTTTAATTTGGACGTATCATATAATCCCACAAAGTGGGAATGAGTAGCAGTGACTCATAAGTTCATTGGCAATCATTGTTCAGGCCATCTTGGTCCCATTAATTTGTACTAGACGTATTTGTGACTCATGGGTTTATATGCGATTTTTGGTCTAGCCCTGTTGGTCTCTTATATTTGGACAAGTCATCTGTTACAATAATAGGAGAATGGGTACCAATAACTCATAAGCTCTTGGGCAATCTTTACCCTTTGATTTTGGACCAGTCATATATTACCACATTAGGAGAATGGGTTCATGTGACTCACAGGTCCACCCTATTTAAGGCTATATTTTTCCTTTTGATTGGAACCTTTTATATATCCCCACAAAAGGGGAATTGGTAGCAGTGACTCATAAGTTTATAGACAACCATTGTTGGAGCCACCTTGGTCCATCTGATTGAAACCTGTTATATATGCCCGCAAAGCGGGTATGGGTACCAATGACTCATTAGTACATAGACAATCAACGTTGGGGCCACCTTGGTCGCGGCACCGCCTCTCGGCTATCTTCAGTCGGATTCCATTTTGTACTTGACGCTATGGTCCATTACCGTGGAACGAGATAAACATGTAGAAAACACCAAGTTTTAATCGGCATATCAGCCAGGTCGACATATCCCGCATTCCAATGGCTCTGCTCGTCAATTCTTTACCTCTTTTAAACGTGATCCCTTTGTCAGGACAGTGCAACACGTTCTAGTTACGATGTGCCCATGATGTTTAAACGCATAATTGTCTTTCGTCTCGTTGAACATCTCTGATAATTATAATATGCGCATGATGTTTAAGCGCATTTCGTATTCGGTATCATTGATCACCTTTTTGATATAATATACGCATGATGTTTTAATGCATTGCTTCCTCGGTTTTGTTTGATACCTCTGCTATAGTACACGTACTCGCAAAATGATTGATCATAATGAAGGACTTTCATCTTCAATATCCTGAAATAAGTCGCTATCATAACATGGAAATGATCAAATTGCTAGGCATTAATTCGACATAGCATGCATACAATATCTTATACAATTGGCACATATTGTTAAATATCGCAATAATTGTTTCATCTCCTGAAATTACATAAAAAGTACGTATTGTTTAAATTTCGATGATAGTAAAACGCATTATTTAGTGTCATATAACACGTCCTTTGTTGTGTGTATAACGCATTATTTAGTGTCGTATAACACGTCCTTTGTTGTGTGTATAACGCATTATTTAGTGTCATATAACACGTCCTTTGTTGTGTGTATGACGTATTATTTAGTGTCATATAACATGTCCTTTGTTGTGTGTATGACGTATTATTTAGTGTCATATAACATGTCCTTTGTTGTGTGTATGACGTATTATTTAGTGTCATATAACACGTCCTTTATTGTGTGTATTACGTATTATTTAGTGTCATATAACACGTCCTTTGTTGTGTGTATAACGCATTATTTAGTGTCATATAACATGTCCTTTGTTGTGTGTATGACGTATTATTTAGTGTCATATAACACGTCCTTTATTGTGTGTATTACGTATTATTTAGTGTCATATAACACGTCCTTTGTTGTGTGTATTACGTATTATTTAGTGTCATATAACACGTCCTTTGTTGTGTGTATTACGTATTATTTAGTGTCATATAATACGTCCTTTGTTGTGTGTATAACGCATTATTTAGTGTCATATAACACGTCCTTTGTTGTGTGTATGACGTATTATTTAGTGTCATATAACACGCCCTTTGTTGTGTGTATTACGTATTATTTAGTGTCATATAACACGTCCTTTGTTGTGTGTATAACGCATTATTTAGTGTCATATAACACGTCCTTTGTTGTGTGTATTACGCATTATTTAGTGTCATATAACACGTCCTTTGTTGTGTGAATTACGCATTATTTAGTGTCATATAACACGTCCTTTGTTGTGTGTATTACGTATTATTTAGTGTCATATAACACGTCCTTTGTTGTGTGTATTACGTATTATTTAGTGTCATATAACACGTCCTTTGTTGTGTGTATTACGTATTATTTAGTGTCATATAATACGTCCTTTGTTGTGTGTATAACGCATTATTTAGTGTCATATAACACGTCCTTTGTTGTGTGTATGACGTATTATTTAGTGTCATATAACACGCCCTTTGTTGTGTGTATTACGTATTATTTAGTGTCATATAACACGTCCTTTGTTGTGTGTATTACGTATTATTTAGTGTCATATAACACGTCCTTTGTTGTGTGTATGACGCATTATTTAGTGTCATATAACACGCCCTTTGTTGTGTGTATTACGTATTATTTAGTGTTATATACCACGTCCTTTGTTGTGTGTATAACGCATTATTTAGTGTCATATAACACGTCCTTTGTTGTGTGTATAACGCATTATTTAGTGTCATATAACACGTCCTTTGTTGTGTGTATAACTCATTATTTAGTGTCATATAACACGTCCTTTGTTGTGTCCATGACGTATTATTTAGTGTCATATAACACGTCCTTTGTTGTGTGTATGACGTATTATTTAGTGTCATATAACACGTCCTTTGTTGTGTGTATGACGTATTATTCAGTGTCATATAACACGCCCTATGTTGTGTGTATGACGTATTAATTGGAATTATTGTTTAACGCATCTCTTCGTCATTCTCATGCATCAACTTCCTTAAGATGGAACATCCACAGTCCGCTATTTTGATACTCATTCTTTTCTTTTACGCTTTCTTTAGGTTAAAATTATTTGTTAATTAATACTCTACCATGTGGTAAGGCTTCATTTTCCGTATACAACTATCCTTGGTTCGAAAAGACATCTGATTAAAAGCATATCTATTAGAAACTCTTATGACGGTATTTCAACTATTTTTCGAATTATCACTCTTTTGTTAAATGAAGTCGCATTATACTGTACTGTACTGTACTGTACTGCACTGTACTGTACTGTACTGAACATTACAATCGCGTTCCATTTTCAATGTAAAAGAGTGCAAATAAACTTAATGACAATGTTTAGAAAAATGATCTTCTTTTTTGTGCCGCTCATTTTGAAATCCGTCTCTTCTAAGATACACGTATATACAAAATTAACAACAGCTAGCAACCGAGCGTCAGTGCCTTCAGCGCTTTTGGTCATAACGTCGGGTAAAAATGGCAGGCATTTTCAGAGGGCGAAAAAAATGTTCATAAAATCAAATCCTCGTTTAAAGCTTTTAATAGCAATTCGAATAATCGAATATCTGTCTCTGTGGGAAGTGCCCTCGCAATTTCTCGAATTCTTCCCACTTGAAATTACAAAGTGTGCTTTTTACCGACCTGGTGCCGTGACTCTGGAGCGCTAAGCTGTTTACATTTCAAAGTCAAGTATTCAATTGAGCTTTTTATTCGGAGGTATTCACTAGATGCTTTTTTGTTGTAAAAGAAACAAGATAATTTCATTGATATTTCCTCCTACGAAGTACTTTGGAATGTTTGACATTTCATTGGTAGCCCTTGGTGACCCATTTGTGGTCTTTTGTGAAAAATCCGCATTGAAAGAGGTTTGACACCAGAGAAAAATTACTAAGTATGAAAAAAAGTATTTCTGATTGTGTTTGTAAATTATTATTTACAAATAAGATAAATATCTCGATAATAGTACTTTTCTCCTCTTGACAATGTGGTTACTTATTTCTGGTACATGTATAATATGCAGTTGGCACTTATAAGGCTTGGCGAAATGCATTTTCAGTAATTTCGTAGCTTTCGGAGTTATACATGCTTGTGTAACTTGTAGAAACTTTACGACATATATTTCGGACACGTCTACAAAGTTTCCTGGACGAGCATTACGAAACCTGCACAAGGAAACGTCTTTAAACCGTTTGTGGCAACTTCCGGTACACATCGGTCTATTTAAAGACCGCGCATGTTGATCATAGACTTGGCTTCCGGTTTTTTTTCGAAAACTATCCGAGGATGTTAACCTCTTCGTGCGTATCCTCTATATACGATGTCTTGACGTTTGGTGCAGCATTTGCGGTGTGTATGAGGGATTTATTTGTGCTCACCAAGGAAGATGTTACACTTTATGTCAACCGGTTTGTGGCATGGTTCTTTTGGTTTTTGGATTCGATGCATCGCCAGGCCAATTGAAAAACCATGCTTGCATTTGAAATGGCCTTTGGCAGGTCACTTCCGAGCTCTAGCCTAGTACTAGTGCAGTCAAGAAAGCCATTACAACACTGAAAAGTGCTGGAACGGCACTGATGAAGAGGACCCATATGGGACCTGTGTCAGTAATTTACCATAAACACAACTATAAATACTTTATTGATTTGATAGTGTACGTTCAAATACTTGAATATCGTTTCGGAAATAGTTCACGTAAATACAAAATACCCTTAATTGAATCCATTTTCCCAAATGATTAACAGCATGGTTTCCAAATGCCCTCATAAAGCAAAATTGTAATGTAAAGTGCAGATAATAGAGAGAAATGTATTCATGCTTTGAGAAATCCTAAGAATCTGGGCTAATATGTCGCTATTTTTAATATTGTTATTAAAGGTTTTGGAAAGCAGACGACACACAAATATACTTTAAGAAAATCAACCAGCATTCTCAGGGAAAAACTAAACTATAGTTCACCGATTGCACTGGCATACCTTTTGCCATGGACTGTCTATCTAAATAAATGGCGGTACAACAAACGTAGGTGTAAAAATGATTTCTACCAGGTTTACCGAAGGGAACTCTCTAATCCGCAAGCACTACACAGACGGGTTTCCAGACGAGTGTGGTATTTAATCAAACACCCGCCGTAATGAATTAATAGTTTGATGAACACGTTCCATGTTTGAACTTCCTGTAACTCTTAACACCTTCTCCCCACTTCAAACGTACCCCCAAACAACTTGTGAAAATACGAGACGCAATGTTAGGCCGGGTTAATCCATCCCTTCCGTATGTCGGAAGTACAAAGAAGGCGTGACTTGAGGAAATGGGGTTTATTTACATTTTTATATTAAGGTTACATCATCCTACCCGTATATATTAAGGTTACCTGTACATTACTGTTGTGTGGGATGAAATCGTAATGTTCCGGAAATGCTCGATATCTGAGCTTCCGAATATATCAGAACCAAAGACACAACTTTTTTTTTCTAAAATATATTCATATACTAGTCATAAGTCATTCGGTGGGAAAATGAAACCAAACAAACCAACTTTACGTCTTTTAAAACAAGATTGTCCATTATACCCTGGTTGTCATATTTGCTACAGAGGACATCAGAGACTACTATGTCAAACTAATAACTAGTTTGAAATAGTTTTAAAAATAGGATGAACTTCCGCAATTTCCGAATTTCTGCATTAAGAGCAGTGTGCTCATTAATTGCAATATATTTATTTTGTCGCAGTAGTTTAAAAAGATAATCTGCAGCAAATGCGTCAAAATAAAGTAAGCATTATGTATAAAAACTTTAGATGGTATAGTCATTATAGCCGCAAACATTTAAAGATGTCGCGATTTGACTCATGACACAGCAAATACGTTTCGTCCGAGTACGAAATACTTTAACCCATTACCAAACAATAACGACATCTTACCAGTTTGTTGCAAACAACGTTGGGGCAATTTTTCCTTTTCCCACAACGTTTTCTACCCTATCAAATGTTTTTATTTTTTTCAATTTCATCACATTTTGAAATGTCGTCTGCAAACTCTTTAACTTCGGAACGGTAAAAAATGTGGCGTTTGGTAAAGGGTTATTTAAGTCTTTTTGGTCTTCGTATTAGTCTTCAAGGTAAAGAATTTTTTTGACTCCCAAGAGATGCAGCGAAAGTGTTTCATTACGGTTTTCAATGGCAATGAGGATGCATAATATCCGAATGCCAAGACACGGATTTGTATGAATATGTTGTAAAATAAAGTAAATAGACAATATCCGTGGGCTATTCGGGGCGGATATCAACTAAGTAAGCGTCGAGGAGAGTCCTACTTTTCACTACTGCAAAGAGCGGTTGTAATAACAGGAATCGCCTCTTCGAAGACATAAATGCATGTTAAGTTCAAAATCAGTTTCTTCATAGAATCTCTAAGTACTTCCTAAGCAGAATAGTTCGTTTTTCATCATTTTCTACATAGTATCTCTAAGTACTTCCTAAGCAGAATAGTTCGTTTCTCATCAGTTTCTTCATAGAATCTCTAAGTGCTTCCTAAGCAGAATAGTTCGTCTTTCATTTTCTACATAGTATCTCTAAGTACTTCCTAAGCAGAATAGTTCGTTTCTCATCAGTTTCTTCATAGTATCTCTAAGTGCTTCCTAAGCAGAATAGTTCGTCTTTCATTTTCTACATAGTATCTCTAAGTGCTTCCTAAGCAGAATAGTTCGTTTCTCATCAGTTTCTTCATAGTATCTCTAAGTGCTTTCTAAGCAGTTTAGTTCGTTTCTCATCAGTTTCTTCATAGTATCTCTAAGTACTTTCTAAGCAGTTTAGTTCGTTTCTCATCAGTTTCTTCATAGAATCTCTAAGTGCTTCCTAAGCAGAATAGTTCGTCTTTCATTTTCTACATAGTATCTCTAAGTGCTTCCTAAGCAGAATAGTTCGTTTCTCATCAGTTTCTTCATAGTATCTATAAGTAATTCCTAAGCAGAATATCTCGTTTCTCACCATTTTCTTCATCTTTTCTCTAAGTACTTTCTAAGCAGAATAGTTCGTTTCTCTTCAGTTTCTTCATAGTATCTATAAGTAATTCCTAAGCAGAATAGCTCGTTTCTCACCATTTTCTTCATCTTTTCTCTAAGTACTTTCTAAGCAGAATAGTTCGTTTCTCTTCAGTTTCTTCATAGTATCTATAAGTAATTCCTAAGCAGAATAGCTCGTTTCTCACCATTTTCTTCATCTTTTCTCTAAGTACTTTCTAAGTAGAATTGTTCGTTTCTCTTCAGTTTCTTCATAGTATCTATAAGTAATTCCTAAGCAGAATAGCTCGTTTCTCACCATTTTCTTCATCTTTTCTCTAAGTACTTTCTAAGTAGAATTGTTCGTTTCTCATCTTTTTCTTAATAGTATCTCTGAGTGCTTCCAAAATATGATAGTTCGTTTCTCACATGAGTGTAACGAAAGAGGAAGATGGTTACAATAACTTCATTCTATGATTTGTTTTCTACTGTTTTTGTTGCTCATCCCTGTATAGAAAAACATCAATACGTGAACTTTATAAAAAGAATTGTAATTATTCTTTGTTATTCAATGCATTAACCTTACCTACAAGGACGTATACAGATAAGCAAATAACTACGTCGTATTTTGCCATTTCTTACCATGTCACCATCGAATTATCGGAAAAAAACCTTTAAAATAGCACAATTCCTATCATCACAAAACATATATTTCATAGACAGTCATTGTCATCTGCTGTATATTTCATTCATGACCCGTCACAAAGTCTCAAAGGATAGTCACATTTTAGAGCAGCTATACTGTCAACCTCAAAGGATAGTAACTCGGTAGGGGTAGTTCAATGCTGTCTGCGATTTCAGACTTCGTCGAGACACGATGCAGACGTTTATATCAAAACAATTTGATTGATTTCCATTCATATTCCTAATTCGATTGAAGATCGCGCACGAATTAAATGTACCTAGACGTGTTGTGACGTATTCCGAGGAATAAAAGGTCAATTAGAACAGGTCCCTCTAATTTGCGATGTGACATAATTGGTTTCTATTGAACTCGTAATTCGCCAATTAAGAACGCAGTAACTCAGTCGCCACGGGTATTAAATCTGCACCTTTTATATTATAGGATTTGCAGCAAATAAATTTGGAATGAACTAAAAGAAATCATCACAGTGACAGAGAAAAAGAAAAGTAATGAAATATACGTAAAACTGCATAGTAAATAAGCAAAGGTAGGAAACAATATGTGATGAAAATAGAACTAGCTAAGAATTCCTTTGTATTCTCATAAGTTTCATCTTTAATTATGCTAATGCTTTACAAAATATTTATTCCAACGCAACTCTTAAAATTTACCGATTAACAGATTTTCTCATAAAAAGAAATCTACCCACCAACAAGATTCCATTCGATTGACCTTTCAGCATGACATAATATTTAAAATATTTTCCCAAAGTATAAAGATTATACAAGGAGTATAAAGTATAGTAAAATAAAGTATAAAGGAGTATTTTAAATAAACAAAGTTGCAAATGAGAGCGATTTTGTACGATTAATTTATCAAGGAAACTGATGATATTGCTTAACAAAATATTTCTCCCACACAACTCATAAAATTTATCGATAAACAGGTTTTCTCATAAAACGAAACCTACCGTCTTACAAGATTTCATTCGATTGACCTTTAAACAGAAAATGCTTTAGCATTTCATTTATTTTCCTAAAGTATAAAAATTATACAAGAAGTATAAAGTAGAGTAAAATAGAGTATAAAGGAGTACTCTAAGTAAACTTGATTTTAAATGAGAGTGAATTTGCATGATAAGCCTATCAAAACAATACATAGCATTAAAAGATAAACCTATCAAGAAAGTTGATCCGCCTTTCCTTTTCCGTCCAGACGATTCTGACGTCTTTCGCTATCGACAGGATACACTTTGATTAGTTCTTATTAGAATTCATAATTTGTTGTTCGCATACAGCGCAAACTTCGTCCAGACAACCCTGACGTGTTTCGCTTTGGCGACGAAATCACCGGTGATTAGTCCCATTGACAATATGATTTTAGTTCCTAATTGAATAAGTTAACGTGTTTGTGGCAAACACTCGCAAACCCAGTCGAGACGTTTTTGACGCGTCATAGTCTAATTGCCAATTAATCGCAGTTTGTCTCTTTAGGACCAAAATATGGTATAGCATTCATTTTCACGAAGAATATACGACCTGTTTGGTCATTGCATAGATGAGTTTGTTCATCGTAGACAAACTCAGTAATTAGTTTTTAGTTTGTCATTTATGCGACTAGGGTGATCTGGGATTAATATTTGATTCGAGATGAATGTTCAATTGTTTTGGTATGGCAGAAACGATTGAATGATTGTTACTACATGGCAATGTTTCTTTCCAAAAAAACGTCTACTGGTAGATTGGTACTAATAAAATGTAATGTAAATGTAATGGTAAAGGTCTTTGAGCCAGATGTCTAGGTTTCTCTTAACTTGGGTTCGACTCCTGGCTCAGGCAGATTTCAATTTTCATGCCAGAAACCCTGTGGTATATACATATAAGACCAATACCCCAAGCTTAATTAAACAATCCAACCCTTACGAGCCTTTGAACACCCAGGACCCTTCATTTTATGAATAACTGGCATCATAGATAAGACGTACCATTAGAGCAATTCAATTCTTTCTTTGGCAAAAACCAGCATATAAATACTTTGGCCAAGACAACATGTACAAATATGATACAGACATGTATATAGATACAAAGCAATGAAACATCGGTCGACCAATCGACCAATAACACAATATCCGTGACTCTCCTTCCAACTGCTTTGGTATAAGCAACAAGAGCTCGCTTCTAGAAACAACACTCTTTGCAGAGGGAATTGTAAAACGACATTGAGCCAGTTTCAGACTTACTATAATCATACTTGATGGTCCACAACGAGCATGTGTATGTTACTGTTAGTTATCGATGTGACATGACTGAAAAATCGTAGAAAAGTCATGAAGACCAATCTGTGAGACACACCCAATCTTAGACCTTTTACAAACATAGCTTTAATTTCCTTTTAATGTGAACCTCCACCCGGCATTATTTGATACCCTCTCTGCTTGTGACCACCCGCCTATTCCCATAAACAACAACAGAGATACGTTGGCTGGCCAGTTTCTGTAGCTGATCGCCCGTCCAACTTTTCGTCTATCAGCGATCCAATAATTACTGTTTACGTTCGATATAAACATGTAAACAGGTTCCGACATGAATCATACCCAGATAAATTAGTGCGAACATGTTATTTAGATCATCTGCAACAATTTGCTGCCCAGACCATCCTCTACATTTTGTTCATTTTTAATCTGAAAGGACACTAATGCTCAAATGATAATAGTGTTCCGTTCTATTACTTTTAAGTTGAAATTTTAACCGAACTATAATTTCGAAAATGAAGGATGAAATCTAAAACAAAAAGAAATCCCACAATTATTCAGTAACACTCTTTGTATGTTTATCCTAATTCCCCCTCGTGTATAAAGTTTCGTCCAGGATCAACATGTGCTTAACAACATAACATATGCGTATCATGAGCAAAACTTTACGCAGTGAGTATATGAAACTTTGTGGCCTATTCTATGAATTGTACACTTAAAGAGATCCGATACATGCAATTTGGCATCTTCCAAGCCAGTATCAAATATTATACACTATCGGCTAAGGGCAGACATATTTAGCATTGAGCCTAGATGATTATTTTGGTGAACGGGAATCGCATAAACAAAATATCCGCTTCCGATTCATCGCAGGCAAATACTCTTTAAATCTGATTGGCCAACTTTGAATCAGATCTAACAGTATGCAGCCGGAAACAAGTTAAACAAAGGATGTATCTATGTCGGAAAAGACAAAGGTGTTGTTATTTTTTTCTCCAAGTCAGATAAACAATGTGTTTAGCTATTTAAAGATGTCATAGGCATACGAATTCGCGTTTGACGCGATATCAATGGATTGCAAGACACGAAAGTTGTATGAGATTTCCAGATACAGTGATGTCTCGTTAATCCGAACACGTCCGTTCCCAACAAAATGTCCGGTTTACCAAATCATCCGGACTAATGAAATAGAGCATGTTCTTATACAGATTAAGACATAAACGGTCTGTATGCACGTGTATACTTATAACACTTTAGCAAACGCCTAATTGTCGACCGTCCCAAATTGAAAGAGTTTGCAGACGACATTTCAAAATGTGATGAAATTCAAAAATTATCTTCTGATATGGCAGAAAACATTGTGGGAAAGGGAGAAATTACTCGTCAAGAGCAATTTCTCCTTTACCCACAAAGTTTTCAAAAGTTGTCTGCAACAAACTGGTCAAATAATTCCGTTCCCTTACAATTTCGTTCGGATTGCGAGACATTCGGATAATCGTGGTCCGGATAAACGAGGCTTCACTGTATTGTCATCACGCTACCAATAAGAATGTTCCTTTCTTTGGAGGCTTTTGCTGTTGTTTTCTTCGAAATAGTTCATGTTTCTGAATCGAAATCATTAGCCAACGGTGGTTTGGAGATATGGAAGAGCTGTGTAAAATCTAAAACTGCATATCAAAGACTGAAACTGCAAGTGAAAAGCACCATTTCATTTTAGCTGCATCGGTATCATCAGTGTCTCTTATGGATATGTAAGGGCATGTTTTATTGGCCTTTAGCATTGGGCTATTTACTGTATAATCGAATAACAATGAAAACAATGAATCCAGAAGTTCTGTGACTCTATGTGTCCAGTCCGAAGAAATCGCAATGGTCCCGTGCTCTGATTGGCTGAGAGATGTGTTTGTGGGCGGAGTTTCGCTGATGACGTCACTGCAGGATTACTGGCAATGAACGGCGACTTCTGATTAGATGGCTTATTCATCGTTTAAATGATTAAGAAAAATATGTTTGTCTGTCAGAATCAATTGTTACGTTGATGTATGTACTTCGCCACTAAACGGGAATTGGGAAGTTAAAATAAGAATTATATATTGAGGATTATAGTCGTGTGTAAAAGGCTTCGTGTAGTTCAATATTGCTACTTGACTTTGGATTAATTGGATCGTCGATAGTGATTACAATATTTGTAAGTAGTTACATGCATTCATTTGTGAGGTGTTATGGTATTAAACAATTATCTACATAGATAAAATAGAATGACTTAACCCTTTACCAAACGCCAAATTCTCAACTGGCCCAAATTGAAAGAGTTTGAAGATGACATTTCAAAAAGTGGTGACTTTGAAAATTAGTCTTCTGATAGGATAGAAAACAGTGTTGGTAAAGGAGAAATTGCTCGTTAAGAGCAATTTCTCCTTTTCCCACAATGATTTCTAGCGTTGTCTGCAACAAACTGGTCAAAGGTCGTTATTGTTTGGTAATGGGTTAAAATAGATACATATATAAAGAAATGGAAGTGGCAATTCAGTTTTGTGTAGACGGGGTTGATACGGTATTGGTAATCCATCGTTCTTACATCAGATTGAAAACTTATTGATAGATGAATAAAACATCCATTTCTAAGACATTTCCTTTTTTATTGAAATGGTTGCTTGCATGTATTGGTGAAAGTTTGCAAAAGTTGTATGTTAAATGTATTTAACTATTTACTAGTTGCATTTGTGATTCTATGAGTCTGCTGAACACTAACTAGACTTGTAGTTATAGCATGAAAAAATATTTTTATAGGACATGCGTTATACAGGTGAATTTATGTACACCGTTATTGTATCATACACATTGTGACAAAACAAAAATCATCAGTCAAGTTATCGAATACTATTTCTCAGGAAGCTTCCATGATGTCTTTGACATTATTTGCACTTACACCGATAAAGTGTTTGTTTTTTTATTTATGATGCACGTTGTATAAGACAAAAGTGATGGCATGAAAGAGACTTTATCCGTAATGGCCATATAATCATATTGTTGTAGAACTGCATCGGCTAAAACAATGATGGTAAGAAAAAGTATTTTCCTTTGATGGTGATATAATCATGTTGTCCCAGAATTTCATTGGTTTCCGTTTTCTTGTCTCTTCAATAATTTGTTGTACAACTGCCTGCAGCGAAATACTCAGAAAATAGAATGTTATTTACTCCTTACTCCAATATACCTTGGTTTGACGCATTTTTTTTTTATAGAATACTAAAGAATCCACTATGAAAATGGGATTCATTTCTCAAATGAGCAATTAATCCTTTTTTCACAATGGTTTCTAAACTTTCTATCCAATATTATAAAGGCAACAAATGATTAGTAAGGTATTTTTTGTCATCTGTTTTTGCATCGGATATGGACTACAAGTCCATATTCGTTGCAAGAATAAACGACAAAGAAATAGTCACTAGATATTGATTCACACTTGGTGGTAATGCATTAATTAAAAACAAAATTACTCGTGTGCCGTATTAACATGGAATTATTTATACGTTTTCCAGATTCAGTGACGTTCGTCCCCCTATTCACGATGCTGTGGCGGGTGAATCTACAGACGACCGCCTCCTTGTCGCTGGCGGTGATCCTGCTAGCGCTTAACACACACTGTCCAACGTACGCACAGACAGACACACAGAGACGACGTCAGTTCTTAAAAATGCTCTCATCAGACTCATCAGTGAAACCGTCGCTAGGCAACGACGCCGACGTAAAACACTTGTCAAACTACGGAGACGGTTCTCCAAACATTGTTAACGTAAACGCTACGAAAGGTATTCACGTTTCGGACCTGACTTCAGGTCGGCGTAGGAAAACAAAGAAGCACGACAGTGAACCGCCGCTGGTCGGTGAACGCGAAACGCAGTTGACACCCCTCACCATGATGAGCAAATTCAAAAAGACGTGGTGCAAAACGGAACCATTTATGCAAATTATCAAAGAACCCGGATGCATAAAGAGAAAAGTGTTGAACCGATTCTGCTACGGTCAGTGTAACTCGTTCTATATTCCGCGGACGCTGCGTAAGCGCATGAAGCGCAAGGTGTTTAAATCGTGCGGGTTCTGTAAGCCCAAGAAAACGCACACTATCGTGGTGACTTTAAAGTGTCCCGGCACTAAGAAAGGATACAAACACAAGAAGGTCAAACAGGTCAAACAGTGTCGGTGTATGGAGAGATGAGGGGCGCCACTGATGCAGTATTACGTGTAATTTCATTGGTTGAAACAACGGAAAGGGTGCAATATTTTGAGGGTGTTAAAATGGTGGCGAGACGAAAATACCTCTGTTGTTCATTTGAACGCAAACGTTACCGGTCCACTTCCGGTTTTGACGGAACTAACTTCCGGTTTTGACGGAACTCACTTCCAGTTTGACGGAACTATCTATGGCATCGCAATCATGACGTCACGAGTTGAAGCTTGACGTGAATACATGTTCCTACGCCGGATTTTGATGTGACCACAACTATTTTGTGAAAGGTCGTGGTTATTACAAACGACGTTTATATCCAGGAAAATGAAAGCCATGGACGCAATGGCTACTACGAGTGTTAACGATAATATGATCGTGTACAAAGCGGATTTTAAACAGCGACATTACATTTTCTGAACTAAACATCTCATAATGCATTTTAATTGGTCTTATTCAAAAGCATTGGTAAAAGAGTGTTGGCAGATATCGATATGTTGAATATACCCGTTCATATGATAATTTTATGTCTTACCGATTGCCCCATGTTGGATAAAAATCGACGAACCATTATTGTTGCTGCCAGAATAGCAACAAAGGAAACGCGTAAAGGACAGTTTCAGAATGTTTGAATGGTCCAAATTGAAAGCAGCAACCGACAACAAAAAGTATGCCCGAAGTTTTCTGTACGATATTTGAAAGAAGCCATTGTGATTAAAGGAGAAATTGCTTGTTACAAGAAATTTCTCCTTTGGTCACTATGGTTTCTTGGGACCTTTGATGCAGGTATGTTAAAGCGTACTTTCATGTAGTCAGGGGGAAACGTCTAATTCTAAATGTTGGACATTCAGGTATAAACCGTTGCATGCTACCATCTTTTTTTACGAAGGAGTTACTAGTCGGGTTCAGCATATTAAGAACACGTGAGCGCTCGCGAGAACAATTTCTCCAAATCTCGAAATCGCCGAGACTTTGGCGACTTAAAGCGCGCGCTTTTGGTTCAATACCCTAGGAATAAATCCAAACAAACGTATTTTATTACAATTTAACTAATCATGGGCGGATATGCATAAGTATGACTTAGTTACTGGTTAGGATTGATAATAAGATAATGCGGAGTTGTAACAAAAAATGAACGATAGAAATGCAAAACGCGCGGTTCGTAATAAGAGTAAACGGTGAAAATGTTGATCATTGGAGGCAGACGATTTTTATTACGAATAAGAATGGAAGATGCACCGCTCTTCAAACAGGGTTACATAGCTCGTGATTCCATACTGGCGACCATCAATGTTTATTTTTTTGTTAACCCTTTACCAAACGCCAAATTTTTGACTCTCCGAAATTGTAAGAGTTTGCAGGCGACATTTCAAAATGTGATGAAATTGAAAAAATAATCCTCTGAAAGTGAAGATTACATAATGGGAAATGTTTAACAGAGTCGTCTTCAACAAAATGGTTAAATGTGTTTATTTTTTTTGTAATGGGTTAATAAGGTCGAATGTTAAGGTACAAATAAAGGCTTAGCACTTACGCCAGTCATTTATAAAGTTCCAGTAGGAACTTTTTGGATTACCTGCGTCCTGTATTAAAATGACCTCAGCCTAAATAACCATTCTCTCAGTCTTAAATGGTGGTTGCTTAAAACTGGGTTGAATGTACACTTATGCTAAAACAGTATCATCAACTTATTGAATATTAGTGGATCATATGTAAAAAGAAAACCGCGATCTGGTACAATTCGATTCCATCGGTCTTTGAAAGAGGAGACATGAGCAAATAGATACCACAAATAAACACACATTAAGTGATATATAAGAAACGAGGAAAGTAGTTCCAACGTGTCGGAAATTGTTTGATTATCTAGTATCATGCGAAGAAATCGTTTTGTAGCGAGAAATAAAAGGTTTTCCCGGCGTAGTTAGCTTCCGACTTTCGGCGACAGAGGGTCTTGTATCGGGGTAGATAGAGCGATATCGTGCGCATAAAACGGCATGGCACAACTCTGTTTTAATCTAACACGGGGGTTAATCCTTCCCCACTTGAACCGGAATTTAAATGGACCGCATTACGGAAAAAAACCGCGCGATTTTTTATGTAAGTACGCGCAAAAAGTAGTTCCGAAACAGCGCATGCGTTCTAGGTTAAGAATCAGAGTGTAAGATAAGAGGTAAGCTTCAATTGGAAACTACTCTGAATTTACTCTAAACCCTATATTGTTGGTATTCATTAGAATCGTCTCGACGAGGTCTCTGCTAGACGATTTTAATGAATACCCACGCTGTCTGATTTATAAAACAATCTTAGATTTACTATATGCAGTAAAACGTATCACACCCGTTATCTAGAAGTTCACATAGGCTAATTCTGGTCGATACTTTATCATGTTTATCTGTTCGAATTATTGGTGATTCCTTTCTATAACAGACCTTACGTATGATGTTTTATATGTCATCAGAATTACAGCTTTTTAATGGAAATTTGTAATGCAATAGTTTATATCGGTGTCTGTATACCACTTTCTGGGGAATGCAAGCGCCAAACAAGAAAGTTTAGGAAAGGTGATTATTTTTTTATGATAACCACCAAAACTAAAAACAATCACTTCTACCCTAATCATATACTTACTCTGGAATATTTTCATTTTTCTCAACAACTTATATTTCTTCAGCAACCCCTTTCAATTTCGGTCAAATCTATGCAGACGTGAAAACTGAATCACGAACTGCTTTGGGTACGGATACCTTTGAGTAATCGTTTTATGAACATGTGTTGGCCATACGGTCAAAATACAACGTGGTATTTGTTAAATACTTGTAATTTCTACATTGTTATGTTTGTATGGCTATAGATGACACTGTACTGTTTATATGCCAATAAATTATATGTTATTTTATGTTAAGAAATTAAATATAAAACTGTGTACGACAATGTTCTGTTTTTCTGTTATTGACTCTTGAGTAGCGATGCTTTCCCCAAACGACATTCTGGTTTATGGATGTATCTATACACTTGGAAAATCAGATCGATGCAATAAAACACTTATCCCATTTCATGGAGCCAAAGGAGCTGTCAAATCTAAGAGATCTAACTGTCAGCCGGGAGCCTACTTCTAAGAAAAATCCTTATTTGAGTCAAATATGGTCTTTACCCATGCGTAGAGGGGTACCCTTCCCACTGGACCACAACGAACCCCGAACAAGTTCTTGCTAGACTGTATGTCAGGGTCAAATTAGACTGTCTCCATCTTTCTAATTCAGTCCGATAGGTTGAAGGAGTGTCTTTCTTAGATATGATGGCATGATATTGATAAGCGACCTGCCTCACAATTGCTCGTACAATAGATTTCCTCGCAAACGAATATTTAAAGAGAAAAAGAAACGTTAAGAAAAGTACTAGCCTGGATCTGAACGGAACTCGAGTCCTACCTGTGCACTCTTTATCATACTTTTTAATACATGTCTATTTTTCATTCATAAACACAAAGTTACCTTTGAGACAAGGGTTACAAGTACAACCTACAACAATTTAGTCAACGTAGACATAAAACTACGAATCTTTGTGAGATATGCGCCAGATCGACAAATGGTTTCCATCTTTTCCATTTACTCTTACCCTGCTGTTTTCAGGCAAGTGGATGCATGGTATCGAAACATTTTTCAAGCAACACATATATTTCCGCAAAGACTTGAATCGAGCCTGCACCATCTACTGTCATTTTTATGGACATTAGAGCATAATGTGAATCGAGCGTTACATGTAAATGCATTGCGATAGTAAATCATTCACATACGTGAAGCTCTTACTTTAACCCTTAGAATGCAGGGATATTTTCTAAAAATATATTTTTGTGTCGTCTGCTTTCCAACACTTCGAATATATGCTTAATTTTGTTGAGGAAAGATATCCAGAGTAGCAAACAGGTTACATCACAGGCCAGCCGCCAATTTACTTGGCGGCTGGCCTGGAATTAACCTGTTGCATAAGCTTGAGGTTGGTTCCAGAATTATAAGGGTTAAGATTCTCATAACACTCTTCATGTGTTCATATGTTACGGTTTCATATGGTACGTGTTGGTTTGAGTTCTAGCTTCATGCCGTTTGTGACGGTGCCTTAATATGGCGGGGACCAGCGCATATACCACTGCTATTTGCATGTCGTCACCAGTACTGCACAATGTCCTACCTGAACAACTGTCTGCTTTCTCACTTGAACATTATTGGTCAGCGATGAGGACAAAAGGAGCATGTCCATTGACTTCATAAAAACGTCGGATATAATAATGACCGAACCAGGTTTCGAACTCAAGACCTGGTACAACAAGCTTCTTCAAACTAAGCTAACGAGGCAATGACTCCATTTGATATGTAAGTATAAGAAAGAACACCGCCCGAGCCGGGTAATTGACATTGTCAATGAGTTACGAACTAGCACAAGACAAGTGAATCTTTGTTTCGGGACACTTTCATGTGAAACCAAACGCATGAATGGGATTTGCGAGAGAATTGGAGCACCATACAATAATTCCGAACGCACTGGTTCCCTGTTCGCTCGACGTGTTCTACAATAATAATAATAATAATAATAATAATAAAGACTTTATTTAACGAGGAAACTCATTTGACAATTTAAACTGACAATCTTCCATAAGATCCTCAACAATGAACAAGTGAACAATAAAACTAAAAGACTAAGGACAATTAAGGTAGTTTGGCCCATATGTCGTACGTTTGTAGCACAGACTCGACGTAGGAACCAGTCTAGGATCTGAATGGATCGGTTCGCCATGCTGGCTGGGCGGGCGTCACGCCGATATACCGTAATGATAAACCGCGATATCTGCGTACGATCGCGAAACAATCCCGATATACCCACAGTATAACAATAACTGGAACGGCAATTGCATCAGCAGGAAACGCTTCTCCGTGCTCCGATAACACGCGGAATTGCGGTCTACAGACGAAAATTACTTTTTGAGATAGTTGTAGGCTGCTACAATGCTGACTTATGTTGGACCGTTTCTCACTTCGGGATCTACTGCAGGTGTTCAAACCAGATTCCAAAGCCTTCTCCGATATGCAAATCATTCAGTTGTGCTTTTTATCAATAGCGTTCAAAAGGGGTTCTACCTCCGATTTGGCGACGGTTCACCTTCTCACGTTTCCTAATTATTTCTACCAATTTAGGACAAAAAACCCTCAGTCCCCAATTTGAATACTCCACGATGTCTGATTTTGTCAAAGTAGCGAAACTTATTACTTATATTTATAGTTGTTTCTCGTTCCTTTCGCCAGAAAAGGCGTTCGAGGGTGTGAGGTGTTGGTAAATGTGGGTTGCCAATGGAATGATGCCTGCTTTGGACCTTTGGCCTATTCTTTTTTGAAAATTCACGAAGCGAAAAGAACACCATGAAAACTTCATGTCGCTTTGAATGATATTGACGGTTTTCAACTTGTGACCAATGGTTCAACTACAAAAGCCCGTCATGGAAATGGTTATGTATATTTGAGATGATACGTTACTTAGTATTAGAACTGTTGAAAATGATAAGAAAAATCTTCAGGCGCATCGGTATTTCCATTTTTTGAGCGTGTAGGTGTTGTTCTAACATTAAAGATACACATTATTGATATCTATCTTTATTCTTTTCGAGGTAAAAATCACAAGTGGTTAACTGCTAATTGTGGTATCGTATTAATTTTTCAACGTTTATTGTTGTACCCTGCCGCCAGCAAGAAATCTGTAGTAGTTTGTTTCCACGTTCGATTTGTTTATACGGCAATGTTGGCTCAATAAGAACGAATATTCGAATAGGAATTCGCGATTCGAATATTCGGACCTAAAACTAAACCTTCTTATATTCGAATATTCTTTCGGATCCCTAGTTCATTTAGATTTACATGACGTTAACAGTACTTAAGTTATATTACGATACCAGGCTGATAATCATTGGGGGAAGCACTCCTCTGAAAAAAAGAACTGAAAAATAACGGAAGGGCCTGTCAAACTGAACATAACCAAAGATAAGGTTCACGAAAAAAATACTTATTATCTTAATTCTTAATCGCACGCATGATAGTCAAATCGTATTCGTATATGAATTCTGATGCATATCTCGTTTGTACAAACGGACTTTGTCTAATTGGTTAAGCACGACCAACATACCCCCTAATAAAATGTATATCACATTTCTTAATGGCCAATGTTTAGCATACAATGCGGCATATGAAAAATTTAAGAACTTATTCTTATGGAACAACGATTTTCGGAAGTAATTAAACTGTGTTGTCACTCATCGCCCCATTGCTATTCTGGTTCGTACAAACAGAATCTGTCTTCTAGAGATTGCTTTATACAGGCACAATTTCCTTTGCATTTCTCGGTTGTACAAACGGACTTTGTCCAATTGGTTTATGCAGAAGTACATTCAGTTGTATCTATTGTCCGAACAAACAGAATTCGTCTCATTTGTTTGTGTTGGCGGAAATACACTATATTGCAATTTTTGTCCAATCAAACGGAATTCGTTAATACAATAGTAATTTGTCGAATTGGTTTATTCATGTAACCATACCATATCAATTGTTGTCCGTTCAAACGAAAGTCGTCTTATATGTTTATACAGAAATACATCTCATTGCTATTCTCTTTCGTACAAACGGTTTTCGTATTATTGGCAAATGCGAAAATGCCCCAATTGTTATTATTGTCCGTACAAATGTTGTTTGACATATCTTTCATATTAAAAATACGCCCGATGCAAATAGATTGGAATTCGTCATTATCTAATGTTGACTAGCCTTCCGTCGCTACTCACGTACGTATACACTGCATTCGTTCAGTCGCAGTTAGCTCAGAAAAAACAATGCATTGTTTATGGGGTAACATACTCTGCTGGTTAGGCCTATTTTATTCAATTGGAACGAAACAAAACTTCTAACTTGTTAAGGTGGAAATGAATCACATACATGTACTCATCAGTAGAAAAGCGAAAGAACTTTATATAAAGAATTTATATTACATCTTTATATTAAAGAACTGATAGATTTACTCAGGAACACATTTTAAAGGAATTATTGCCTTCACAAACGGACGTCGTCTTGTTTGGTTACGCTGAGATGTAATACCCTGACATTGTCGAGTGTGTCAAAATGATTTGTCAACGTCGAAATACCGTAATTCGTTATTCTTGACATCAAAACAAGAGTACATGTAGTCCGATTTCTTGCGCGGAAATACGTTGTTTTGCAGTTCTTGTGCGCTTAAACAACACCCGTTTTCTATTGCTACTTTTAAGGACAAAGCTGACCTTTCAGATACTATTGCACACATCTGCTATATTGTTAAAACGTTGATTTACACGTATCAAATGGTCAGGATAAGATGATTTCATTCATCTTTCTCTAAAACCAGAAAAAAGATAATTTTATCATATGTAATTAGGCCTTCGAACCATTTACCACTCTTATGGGCAGACTAAAGACAGCCTATATATTGTAACAAGTCAAATTTGCATTTTACAAGGGTGTCCAAGGATATGGACCTTCTGCAAAGAACTTCGGAAAACACTGAAGAAAAAAGAGCAAATTTAATTAAGATATTCCATTGGGTGAACATGTTCAATAGAATGTCGTTTGGAAGATATGTCATGCAAATCTTTCAATTTGCAACATTCTCGTTTCATATCTAATCAAAGAGACATCATAAAACTCTATATCACCCAAACGCTTCTTTATGAAGTAAAGAAGCTTTTGCTAACTGAGATCTCAATACAACGAATTCGATCAAAGTGCACGTTCAGTAGGTAATGGTTCCAAACTGGGGAATCACATTGGTAAAAACGGTGCCTCGAGTCTCGAGTGTTTGTCTGTAATCTATCCTCGATATTTAATACAAAAGGAGCGTTTGTTCGATACAAGGGTACCGCGCGGGAAGTTCGGAAAAGCTTCATTCGTGCACTCTCCGTCAAATTCGCTTCATGATATCAATTTTCAAATTTCAATAATTAAGTAAAATAAATACTAAAAAGACACATATTTATAGTTTCATCTATCACTTTGGCTCCTTAATTGAACCATCCATACCTCATGCTGTACACGTTGTAACTGGGAGAAAAAAGAAATGTTCTGAAATGATCAATCGTTGTCTTGTAATAGAGGCATGTGCTCGCACAAGCAACAGCTTCTTCTCCCACATAGTTTTCAGGAACGTATTTCGTAATGTATATTGATTCATTTGTAAATTAATATCTAAACATGTAGTCCGCCATTTTTTTTAAATTCTCTCCGTGACTGCGCTGGATTATTTTTACACCGGATCCGGTCCGAAACAGGTGGCGCTTTGTGGCGTTTTCACGACTATACGAATCACCGATTGAACTCGATTTTTCGATCGCAGTCCAGCATTTCGACGCCTCTTTATAGCAGTAGACTATAATAAATGAAAAATAAAATCAACACATGGCAGACGCTTGCAACTATTTATATTCTATCAGTTGGTGGGGTAAACGTTGTTTAGTAAGCGGACGTAACAAATGAGCAGGCACTCGAAGTTTCATTCAGGAATTTCGATAGAGATGCGGATCTTATCGCTCTGTCTCCAATCACTATACTTAAGATACTGTATTCTTTTTCGCTCTAGATATCTTCGATAAAAGCCGATGTAGGAACTTCATATTCTTGGTTTAAACAGAGATATAGGGACATGTTATCTATGTCTCTGGTTTAAACTTATTTATTTTTATATCGATTGTGAAACTAGTTCTTACAACTTCGATTGTTCACTCTCGATTCAGCTTCCGTGATAAATAACCAGTAATAGCGCCGAATGTGGATTACTGAAAGGTTGCAAGGAAGATCCCGCTGCGAACGGGATTTGAGCCCACGAATATCGTGTCCCAAGGCCTACGCTCTACCCCTCGACCACTGTCCTCTAACTTAAGATGCTTCATTCCTTTTGCTCTAGATTACTTTTTATCCTGTCACAAGTGTCATTTTGGGACGGATAACTAGGTGCCGTATAACATTTGTGATATCCGGCACTAACCATATAATACATCCACGCGACAAATCATGACGTCATAAGAACGAAATGACGTCATGTTTACATCATTCTCTACATATTTTTTCCTTCTTTCTCGTGTTTTATTTGTATATTATTTGTTTGAAAGAATACATAAAGCTAACAGGATAAATAGAATAGATGGTTGGTGTCTTTGAATGGGAAAAGTTATCGGGCTCGGCATCGGAATATTATCCGTTTCGCCTTCGGCTCACCGGATAATATTCCTACGCCTTGCCCGATAACATTTCCGATTCACGACACCAACCATCTATTCTCTATTACTTCAATGATTTTAAAGCCGAAGTGGGATCTGTTTCTTCTTTCGTATCTTTTTGTCGAAGGCTAATTTAACCCCCTTTCCCTATCATATCATGAATTGATGCACATTCGCCTGCTGCGAAACACTCAGGCAACATATATATTTAAAGGATATATTACCACTTTCGAAAGGCAATTTACCATTTTGTCACAATGGTTTATAGACTAATTAGGGAAAGGCTGCTGATCTACTTATCACACTTTCTTTGTCTTCTTTAGTTGCTGTTGATTTGGTCCACTTACACATTCCATAAAGGTAATTTTGGTTAATAAACAATGAACCCAAAGGAGAAAATGATTGCTTATTGTTGCTTCCTTTCGAGTTACAACATGTTTTCTCGCATTCATTATTCGCGTTTTACACTGTAAACGTTAATTAACACATTTCCTAATTCTAAATTCCGAAATCCTTGTTCTGCATTGACACACCAAGTGTTATATATGGCATATATATATCGAGGGTTAAATGAATGACTATGGTAAGTCCTTCACAAAGCTGAAGCACTCACTATAGTATTACACTGAACCCTCGATGTATAAGTCAACTAATAGCTTTTATCCTGTCACTAGTGTCATTTTGGGACCGATAACTAGGTGCCGTATAACATTTGTGATATCCGGCACTAACCATGTAACACATGCACGTGATGAATAATGACGTCATTAGAACGCCATGACGTCATGATTACATCAGTCTCTACTTGTTTTTTCCTTTTATCTCGTGTTTTATCTACATCTTGTTTGTTTGTTTGTTTGAATACATAAACGTAACAGGATAAATAGAATAGAAAGTTGGTGTCTTTGAATAGGAAAAGTTATCGGGCTCGGCCTCGGAATACTATCCGATATTTTTTACTAAGCCTTGCCCGATAACATTTCCGATTCACGACTCCAACCAGTTATTCTCTATTTACGGGCTCAATTCATTCAGCTCCAGCAGGAGCTTTCTGAATGACTTGCGTATTGTATTAAGATAACCTCAGACTTAACCTTTCATGCACTGTGTAAGAGAAGTCTCTGAAAACAAGATCGAATGTATACCTTGTTGATCGGCCGGGATATCAACTAAACACATACTTGCGTGATTAGGTCAGCTTTAATATCTAACTCCATTATATTGCACTTTGACGCATATACTATTGATTTAAGCTCAATATTTCATGCTGAGTTTATTCATCATTTTGTTTCGTAGGTTTCTAGCCAGTTCATGCATATCATAAAGAAAATGCTGCTTTTTCTTATTATTTTTGTCGTCTGCAGATGGTTCTAATATGGTTGGACCGGTCATAAATTTCTAGCAATTTATTCAGCGAGCCTTCTTGGTTCGTCATTGCTTCTTTAATTTAACGATCCCGGAATTTATTCAATGAGGGAATCCTTTGATCGAAAGATAATTCCAATGCTTTCATTTCTATTCTCTAAGCCCTTAACTGCTGGAACCGACTTCATGCTTATGCAAATAGTTTAGATCCAGACCAGCCGCCAAGTAAATTGGCGGCTGACCTGTGATCTAACCTGTTTGCTACTTTGAGTATCTTTCCTCGACATAATTAAGCAGACATTTTAGTTTTTTGAAAGCAGACGACATATAAATCTATTTTTAGAATATTACCCAGCATTCTTAGCTTTAATTGCTCTATGGAATGTCCATTGCGACAAAACATCTAAAGAACAAACATCCTGATTCATCCCAGATGCATGGCGGTACATGGTAATTCTATTTTACCCCATTAGACCATGAATATAGAGTTTACAAGTCGTCAAGTTCATGATACCCAAAGGAATCGTTAGGACTAACATTGTCTTCTCCAGCCTTTCTTAGATACGGAAAAAAAATTAAAGGTACTTATTCATAGATGTTAGGTGATTTTGAGAACATTTGGAAATAAAGTCATTCTTTCCTTAAAGCTGTACAGCACTTTTACTGTTGGTTATGCGTTCAATCATAGGCATATGAAGCAAGACTAGTTCGTATTTCGTAAAAGCCTGTGGACTATGAATTGTTATATATATTTCAATTCAAGACGCAGTTATAAAGTATCAACAAATATTGCTTGATTTCATGCAATTTCTTCCATCCGTCAAATTCTTTGAAATGCCGCCTGCAACGGAAACAGCAATCCATGATGTTTTACAAAAGCGTCGAGCTTTCGGCTCATGGGCATAAGTCATGTATAAACAGGTCCCACAATGACCATAATTCCTTTTAGCGAACCATTAAGTAAATGGACTTCCGTATAAATCAGCTGGATTTCCTTTTAGGGACGTTTTTATGCCGCTTTAACCCTTTCCCAAACAATAACGACAGTTGACCACTTTGTTGCATACGGAATTGGAAAACATTGTGGGAAAAGGAGAAATTGATCGTAACATGCAATTTCTTCTTTTCCCACAATGTTTTCTGCCCTATCAGAAGATTATTTTCCAATTTCATCGCATTTTGAAATGTCGTCTGTAAACTCTTTCAATTTGGGACTGTCGAAAATGTGTTGTTTGGGAAAGGGTTAAGTACTCTGATCGGATTTCTCACTCTGATATTTTCCACGCGTCAACAGACGGCCATATTAGTTGACGCGTGTTGCATTATGGGATGAAATGCTGTTTTCACTTCCGGCTTCCATTTTCTTTTCTTTTTTGTATTATGTTTATAATGTTCACGCTGAAAATAGTTATTATTAAGAAGAATACTCTAGGTAACTAAGGAAACAATTACAACAAAAGTAAGAATTTAAGAAGCAAACAATACGTCGATTATGATTGTCGCTTTAACAAACATTCATGAGCGCGTGAGAAACTGCATGTATATAGGAACTACAGGGGATGTACAGGACGGTGTTGGCCAAGCAACATTTGATCTTTATTTGATCTGTACAAAAATGATCAGTTTGCTCATTCATAACATTTTTCTTTCAGCCAATATATTTCTATCTACCCCCTATTTTCACGATAATCAAAATGTACGTAGTCAACGGCTAGTATACGTTTATCTTTAAAAGCAAGTAGTTCTGCAAAAGCTAAGTAATTATATCATGGCTTATACCTAAGAATAAAGAATTTTGCCTCTTCTTGTATCATATTGACCAATACTTTGCACAATGCACTGATCATCTTATAATTCTTAGAACCACTTTTTTCTGTAAAACGTCATCCGGAAGTTAATACTGAGCTGTGTCGGACCAGAATACAATTAACACAATGTACCGTTCCGGTTTAGTTCCGAAATGTATTTTGTATTGTCTCAAACACATGAGTTCGAGATATAGTTTCGGCAAATATTCTTTTCGACATGATTTATTCTTTTCACCACCGATCATTTACATGTATGTTAACCTGGGAATCCCTTTATACCATAACATAACATAACATAACATACCATAACATAACATAACATAACATAACATAACATAACATAACACAACATACACTTTATTTCACACATTATTGTTTACATTATATATGGGGATAATTGACAATTAATTTGCAATTTGATTTAAACAATAAAGAACAAATGGTACAATAGTAAGAAAGGTATTTTGTTTTAAAAAATACATATTTGAAATACTAGTTTATGTTTAAGGGGAGGGGGACGGACTTTTGAATGAAATTTCAGAAGATTTGGTAAAATGTTGGGTCAAACTTTTGTATTATCGATATGAATCATTTGACACGAGTACCAAACATGGCATTCTATAACTGCTCCAAGTTGAAAGGCACATATTGGGTTTGAAAATAAGAATTATTTGAATTCATTTTTGAGAAACCATAGTGACAAACACAAGAATTGTTCATCTAGAAGTGAAGATTTTTAAGATAACTTGATTTTTATAACATGACAGTTTATTATTGTAAAAATGATGCACGGTACAAAACATCATGTCTTTTTTCCACTTTCCCAAGGCGAGAAAGAGAAACAAGAGAACAGGTTATCTTATTTCAGATCTTACCGGATTCTATGCGATTTATCTTCGGGCTTTTTGCGTAATCACGTAACCATTAAATGGGTTTAAATCCGTAACAGAAAATATGATAAGTTCATAACGATAGCTCATAAAACAGTCGATGCCTTTACGATAATTATCGTCAAAGATCATCGAGTGGTGCGCGTATAAAATGTTTTAACCCATTACCAAACAATGACGACATTTTACCAGTTTGTTGCAGACGACTCTGGAAAACATGATGGGAAAAGGGAAAATTGCTCGTAACGAGCAATTTCTCCTTTTCCCACAATGTTTTCCACCCTAACAGAAGATTGTTTTCCAATTTCATCACAATTTGAAAAATCGTCTGCAAACTCTTTCAATTTGGGACAGACGAAAATGCGGCGTTTGGTAAAGGTTTATCCTTTACCAAACGCTGCATTTTCGTCTGTCCCAAATTGAAGCAATGGTAAACGTCTAGAGCGTATGCGTGTGTGTTCGTGCGCCCATGTGCACGCATGCGTATACGTTAAGAAGTGTGCGAGTTTGAATGCGTGGGTGGGCAGCACTTGCGCATCCATGAGAGCGTGTGTGCAGCTTAATGTATTGAGCGTACATCGGTGGTTCAATGCAATACTATAGTAAGAGCTTCACAATCAAGAAGTGTGCGAGTTTGAATGTGTTGGTTGGTGTTTCCAACACTTGCGCATCAATTAGAGCATGTGCACAGCTTAATGTATTGAGTGTACAATGTACATCAAGAGTTCAGTGCAAGACTATAGTAAGTGCTACACAACCATGAAGCATTTACTATAGTATTTCATTGAACCCTCGACATGTACTTGGAATTTCTTGTAGGCAGTTCAACTTCCATATATTAATAACCTAGGCATCGAAATTCAATTGAAATACTGTTGAAGCGATGAAAATTCCAAACATACACACCAGTAAGCCATGGATGCCGAGGTCCAACCTGACCCAGTGGTTAAAGTATACGACTTATGACATCGACATGCGGGGTCTCTGGTTTTATCCTTACCAGCAAAACAGGGATTTTTCGGGGATTTCTCTGGGCAAGACATTACAGTACCTTATCTAGTATAGGTGAAATCCAGGAAAGCCGTAATATAACTGCATTTATGTTGACATTGTGTTAAACCGAATACAAACAATTACATGGATGCATCCACATATGCCCAACTTTTCACCTGACACGGTCTATGCGGAGTCCTAGTCTCTCAAGAAAACGAGACATATGTAAACAACGTCGCCCTAGAGTAGACAATAAATCGACCGATACCCTTCAAAACCGGGACTCAACCGTGATATACCGGTGGGACTTTGTGAGAATTGTAAGCATTGAAAGCATCAAAATACGTCACTTTTAGAAAATGATGAAGACCATTGTAAATGTGTGATTAACGTATTTGGAGGAACTGCCTGTCCCGAGTAATTTCTCCTTTTGACGAAATGGGGTTTCCCGTGAATTATCGACCGATATTAAATGGATGTTTGTTAATGGTTTTTGCATTGTTTCAAAAGTGTTTCTGACATATCGCGAAGGTCAGCACACATATTCCTGCTTCTGATATTTCCTCACTTTACAATCCGCCGTGCGCTTTCCCATATGGACATAGCAATCTGAACAAATCGAGTTCATCCAATGAAAACGCTTATGAGATAATATGGATGCCGCCATATTGTTTCTCACGAGAATTACGTCACTATACTTTCGTTTTCTAAATGTAGATCTTAAATGTGAAATCTGAAAAATCGTTTAATTTGGTTAAGGAAACAGTTATATATCTCACAACTTATGATTTGGCGATTTCGTTTGAATTACCGATAAAAAATGATTTAAAAGGATGTCTAACACTTCCATATAGGGCCTACATTGAACTACTTAACGTGGACGCTTAGAGGAAACGTGTTATAAGCCGGGGAGGATTTACCTAAAAAATTGTAACCCTACTTTTATATCCGATGTGTATTTCTCAGCTCACGGAAATACCCGAGTAGTTCCAACTGATGGGCGTAGCATATTGGTAGTGATGAACCAATCGGAACTACTCGGGTATTTCCGTGAGCTGTGAAATACACCTCGGATATAAGTGTAGGGTTACAATTTTCCGGGTAAATCGGCATCCGCCAATTAACCCATTTTCTAAGCGTGCACGTTAAGTAGTTCAATGTGTATGGAAGTGTTGGACATCCTTTTTAATCACTTTTGATCAATAACTCATACCAAATGGCGAACTTGTTGTTGTGACATGTATACTTGTTTCCTCAATCAACTTTAACGACTTTTTTTATTTTACATTCAAGATCTATTTTTAGAAACGAAAGAAAGTGACGTCATTCTCGCGGGAAACAATATGGCGTCATCCCTATTATTTCAGAGGTGTTTTCTATTGGATAAACTCGATGTGTTCAGATTGGTGATGAACGTATAAATAATGCCACATTGACATTTATCTAACGAATTGACCATTATTCAATGTGTAAAAACACTAGATACCGGTAAATCTCTTGAGCGAGTGAGTACACGACCGAAATGCATTAAAAACCGCACTCGAACAACATCATACAATATTACAATGATTATGTGGGCTTCATGCCCTTTATCAAACATCCATTTATACACGGAAACATTTCGACATGAGTGGAAAATACATGCCTACAGAAACGATGAAGTAAATTGAAATTGAGGGTCCAATAATTAATTGATCATTTCGTTTAACAAAGATGTCTTTTCAAGTATGCTCCCTCTAAGAAAACTCAAGTGATATAGTGTATGGGTTTCGAACTTCTTGCATAGTTTTATTACGAAGTATTTCCGTTTGATGTTCCTATTTTCATTCTTTCTAAAGGTATACGTTTCAAATGTCATCCTATTCTGGACACACTTTATCTGCGACTCTTTAATAATGCAATGTTGGGCTTCGGGGATCGGAACTACTTGGGTATTTTCGTGAGCTGTGAAATACACCTCGGATATAAGTGTAGGGTTACAATTTTTCGGGTAAATCGGCATCCGGCGTATAACACATTTTCTAAGCGTGCACGTTAAGTAGTTCAATGTGTATGGAAGTGTTGGACATCCTTTTTAATCTTTTTTTATCAGTAACTCATACCAAATGGCGAAATTGTTGTTTTGACATGTATAGTTGTTTCCTCAATCAAATTTAACGACTTTTTATATTTCACATTTAAGATCTATTTTTAAAAACGAAAATAAAGTGACGTCATTCTCGCGGGAATCAATATGGCGTCATCCCTATTATTTCAGAGGTGTTTTCATTGGATAAACCCGATGTGTTCAGATTGGGCTTCGGGGATCTGATGCTAAAGCGTATGGATGTAATTCCCGCTCGCAGTTAACAAACCCTCGTTAACCCTTTCCCAAACAATAACGACATTAGACCACTCTGTTGCAGACGACTCCAGAAAACATTATGGGAAAAGAAGAAATTGCTCGTAACGAGCAATTTTTCCTTTTCCCACAATGTTTTCTGCCCTATCAGAATATTATTTTCCAATTTCATCACATTTTGAGATGTCGTCTACAAACTCTTTCAATTTGGGACAGTTGAAAATTTGATGTTTGGGAAAGGGTTAGGAGCCCGTAGATTATATATCGCTTCCTTGCACTGTGCTTGCGCTTGCTCACACTGAATTCAAGAATACGGAAACTGTTGCACGAGCATGAGCCAACAATGTGTATCCAATTTTCCAAAATGGAAATTTATGTCTGGTCTCAAATGAAAGCAACAGCATAAGACCAGAATGGCAAGAGGCTGTTTTATGATATTGGTTAGGTGAACATTGTTACACAAGGACGAACTGATCGTAATTCACAGCGGTTTCTATAACCTACTGGAACATACAATAAATGCACAATGGGAAGGCATTATGAAGTACATTGTAAATGCAGACAGAACCTTAAACCAAATTTGACTTTGAATTAAAAAAGTGGCGAAAATGAAAATAAATGGTTTAAGACACACTTTTCTAATGACGCAGTCTAAATTAATTTACATCGATTTTTGTCATCGGGGTAGGAGTCTAATTGATTTAAACGTTTATCTCGAAGGAGATCATTAGCGGAGATCGGGTAAACATCGAAGGTATTAGCCCCCACCACGTCATGGGTAGATAGATTAACTTTCGGTAGCCCGGGGTCCTGGCCCGTGAGTATTCTCGCTTAGGTAAGTTATAAATGTCTAATATAATTCAAATTTATATATTAGAAACTCTAACACCAATGCTATTAATTTCTTTTCTTGCCCTTTTCACTTGTAAACGAAACACCTAACAATACTTGAATATGACTATATTCTAACAGCTGACCGGGATTGTCGATTCCGTAATGTTGCTAAATAACGTTACGTCCGAGTAACGCTTATTGCTAAATTTCGAACGCACCCAAATCACAGTATTTGTTTACGTACGTTGGTGTTAATTGGCGGGGTAAGTATTGCGAGAGCTGGTCATGTATTCAGGAAGCAGACTCGAGATTGATTACTCTTACCTGTAAGAAGTTATTTCACAATTATTGTTACATAAAATTGTCAAACTAAATACGCAAATAACTTAATACAATACTACCATTACTCCTAAACAAAAAACGTAGAAAGCGTATGTAGAGCGTCGGTTTCATTTAAAGAGGGTCGCAGGTTAGAATCTTATAACTTAGATTTTTTCGTATCGGTTCTGCTTTCTGGACTTTTTGAACGTTGAACCACAATCGAACCCACAACCCTCGTATCCTGAGAACAAAAATCCAGCCATTGACAACTGTCCTTTAAGAAATTCGTTTAGCCTAATTCGGAGATACATTTGTAATATATCTATGAGGTAGAATTGAGAGTGATTAATAACAGTTGTCAAATCTTCACAATCGGAGTCAACGTGTAAGTTTAAACCATATGCATATAACATAGCAATACTGGAGTGTGTGTATTAGGGAAACAAGTACCATTATTACATTCAAGCACATAAGGTAGAATACCCATAATCCGCCAATTTGAAATTCATTCATACGTCGGATTTCTTCGATCGCTCTCTGAAAACATCGGTCGGGACTGAAACTACTCGCTTTAAACCAAATGTTCCAGCCAAATCGATGTATACCGAGAACAACCGAAGTTATCTGACGAAAAAAGGAGTTTCAAAATGGCCGATATGGGTATTCTCTCTTCAAATGCTTGAGTGTAGGCGACAGTTATTAAGTCTATATGCTTTCATTGTGGTGTCGGCTAAAAATGTATCAAAACAAGACATTGCTCTGTATACACATGCACCTGAACGTTTAAGAGCCCGCGAAACAAAACGGAGTATAACAAACACGAAAGTACATCTGTATGGTTTAGATTTTTCGTCACATTTTAATCATTAGCAATAGAAAGATTATTCGTCAAAAAGAAATGTATACCCATGAAGAAATATATGCCTGATTCTGCAACGTTTTGTAAGGAGATACATGTAATAGGGCTAATGAGCATTTTCGTATTGAACAATGATTCGTTTCTAGATTTTCACAGGCTAGTAACTAATCATTGTTCATTCCGAAAAGGCTAATTGGTCAATTGAGCTCTTGTAAAAGTCCTCTGGTACAGGTACGTTAAAATAAGTATGAAGAAAGGGGAAGAACAACCTCTTAGTAAATTCGCCTGTATATAATAAAAAGAAATAATAAAAAAAATCCTCCCATCTGTGAACAAGCAGCTTTAAATCGTATTGTTTACAACGTGAAAACAAACCATACAACTCGGTTAAACCCTCAGTCCATACATTACGTAAACCCTCAGCCCATACAACTCGGTTAAACCCTCAGTCCATACATTACGTAAACCCTCAGCCCATACACTCGGTTAAACCCTCAGTCCATACATTACAACATTACCGACTTTGACGCATCTACTGCAGAAAGAAAATAGCAATTCCTCATAACAGGAATATTTCCCCTTTGTAATAATGGTCTCTAGACAAAGTAGTTAAGAAAATGTATTTGTACATGCTATTTTTATCAACCACTGTTGTGTTCAATTCTGACCACTCACATTTTTTAAAATTGATGAATGGGTAAACTCTCCACCAGGGTACTGTTTTACTAAACAGTTTACGCCTAAGATTTGCGTAAGTCTAAAACAGCAATTCCTCTTAATTCATTATTGGGCTAAGCAATATTGCAAAGTAACACATCATTGGAATCGTCTCTCTGAGACGCTTCCAATGACGTGTTACATTGCAATATTGTACTTTTATTGATGATACTATGCATGTGTATCAGTTATAACTTACGCAAATATTTTCCTTAAGTTGCTTTGTAAAACGGTACCCAGATATTTAACACTTTCAGTAACGTTTCATCATTGTGATTTAAGAGTGTCGACAATATTTGGATTCTATTACGGCGACACTTCAATAGTTCAGGTTTTCTAGGAATAGGACCAATACCATGGTAAACTAGGAAAAGTGCCTTGCCAGAACACCCTTCACTTCAAAATGCCAGTTTCAAATCGGGGATCAAACTCTGGAAGCACGATCATGAAACCCTGGCGCTACAACAGCAAGTCCTTGTAGCCCGTAAATACATTCAAATGTCAGCTCCAAACAAAATACTCAGAACTGTCATAGGGAGAGGTTGGTTTGTTAATATAGATTAACAACAACAAAAACATGATCAGAATCATACTGGAATCGAACAAAATAATTAGCTTGAAAACAAAATGACTCCCAAGCCATTGTAAACACTCATTTAATTCTTGTTTACTTTAAGGTTTGTTTACCTCTAACACTTTAAAGGCTCCATAATTATATATTAAAATGGGCACAGGTTGACCTTTCCTTCTTATGAGCATGTAGGAAAGACAACACTTCCGAAATGATCGTGACAAACGGAACGAACTGCTTAGAACGGAACAAGTTCTTCGTTTGTCACAACAATACTACATTTATAAAATAATTCACTATTCACAAACGGACTACTTTTTGGAGTAGATTTTACCACCACCTTCCAAATACTTGCTGCGGATGAAGATCAATTCGAGTGCGTGAAAGAGAAGGATGTAAGTAGCCCGGATGGCGATGGCCCACCGCAAGGTGGCGTCTTGGTTATTAACCGGTGTCTACATAGAACTGGGCCCGGGCCCGGCATCACGGCGGGAGATTTCGAATTTACGTCTGATATATTGGAAAACTTGAAAGGATTATCACCTCTCCCAATAAAATCTGAACCTATCAGCTAATAAACAAATAACTCTCGCTACGGGAAAACGAGCCTCTAGACGTATGGCGTGAAATTTTGGTTCCCGGGATCTGTGTCCTGTATTACGATGGTATGTAATGATACATTTCCTCGTAAACGTACAAGTAGGCTGTATGTATAAAAAGGAAAGGAGTACATCAGAAAAGCGTTTACATGAACGTGAAAAGAACATGAGTCCTACCTGTGAACATTTATCGTACTAAATGTATACCTATTTCGAATTCACAAAAGTAAATTTACCTTTGAGTATCAAAGGAGTACGACATTTTTTTAAATGTCCGTTTAAACATATTCATCTTACATCTATTGTGACGGATGCTTGAAGCTTATCAAATTCACTTTCGATGACTGCTTCCTGGATACTTAACAAGTACTCGCGCGCCGATTTGAGGGTTAGTCCCAGCAATTTTCACCCCGCCTAACGGGGATCAAACCCGGGACCCTCTGTACAAGAAGTCGACGCTCTACCTCTGCACCAAACGTAGTCTTAAAGTTACAAATGTTTGGGAGACAGGCCCCTGCTTTGGATTTCGTATCTGCATGCTTAACAATAACGAACGTCTATATTGTCTTTTATAGAAGTACATAGAAAAAATGATAGTAAACTAGAGTTCTGAATCAACATACGAAATTTAAGAAGTGCTGATCCGTGTAGTACAATTTATATGCCATGTGTTCACGTTTACGGCAAAGTCAATGGTAAAGTTGCTTGGTCACATATAAGAAAATCCTTAAGTTATAATAAAAGGTCGTTGAAAGAATACATTTTTTGTATTAAACAATATTAAAAGGCGATTTTGAAAGCATTTAGTAAACGCTAATATATCTAAGTATGTACACTATATATATAGCCTAACCAAGATGAGAAAAACCAGATCGGGATTCGGACCCATGACCTCGGTAATAGTGCGAATTCTCTACCGTTTGAGACCGTTCACACCTTTAATGTACCTTGTGAATCGAGACCCCTGCTACTTACTACCTTCACTGAATTTAATTTGTTTGGAATTTCCTAAGAACAGCATTCGTTTGTGGAACGAATCCGGGGTATCTACAGTAGATATCGTTTGTCATTAATGATTGGTGCCAATGTAACCAAGGTGAATAACACACACAGCCAGACCAGAACTCGAACCCGGAACCTCCGCAAATTGTTCGAATGCTATACCGACTAAGCTATCCGGTCCGCTTATATTCCACCTTGTAAATATTGATCCCCCTTCTACATGAACTAGATCTCAAATTCATTACAACGAATTGGGTATAAATATATATCATTTATCTATTGCATATAGGGCCTACAGGCTATAAAAACACAACTTCATTTCGCTTCCAATGACTATTCTCTAGTTCGTACCGTACAACACTTCATCTGTTGTACGGTTTTAAAGAAATTAAATCTTAACTTGTCCCGAAGGTCCCGGGTTCGAATCCCCGTTAGGCGGGTTGAAAAGTTCCGAGACTAATCCACAAACCGGTGCGTTTACTGGTTTAGTATCCAGGAAGCAGTCATCGAGAGTGGCTTTGAACAAGCTTTCAGCTTCCTTCACAATCGATGTAAACAAATACGATATATGATCATGATTAACTATCAGATTTCCTTACACCTGTGAACAAACCGCTTTAAAACCCCACGTGAATACATGTATTCCATTTTGGTCCCATTCGTTTTTTAGTAACTAAAAAATGTAAGAAAGGTAAGAATACGTACGTTATTACTCTTATCAGACTACGTGGTATTGAAGGTAGTTTTATGGGTGTGTGGTCTGAGATGACAATGCAGAGTCTTATTTTAGAACAATCTGAACACATCGGGTTTATCCAATGAAAACGTCACTTTACTTTCGTTTTTAAAAATAGATTTTAAATGTGAAATCTAAAAAGTCGTTAAATTTGATTGGGGAAACAACTATACATGTCACAACAACTATTTTTGCCATTTCGTATGAGTTACTGATAAAAAATGATTTAAATTGATGTCCAACACTTCCATACACATTGAACTACTTAACGTGCATGCTTAGAAAATGTGTAAGACGCCGGAGGCCGATTTACCCGAAAAATTGTAACCCTACACTTATATCCGAGGTGTATTTCACAGCTCACGGAAATGCCCGAGTAGTACCGATTGATTTTAGAACTGATGGATTGCAGAAAATACGTTATACAACTGCAACACTGATGAAGCGGTGTTATCCCTATATTACTAGTACACAGTCGAATATCGACCAATCAAAATGTAGAACGATGGACAATGTCACATTAATGAGGAAGTTAAATATCAAACATTGATACGAGAGAGTCACTGAATTCGAAGTGGTCGTTCTGAGACTTATTTTTATATCTTATAGAATTAGATATTTTCAGCATGTTCTCTGAACTATGTAATGTTTTGTTAATTGTCCAGTTAAAGGTACTTTTCTCAAGTATTTTTAACGATTGATTACCTAGGAACTGTCAACAAACGTGTTCTAAAGTTCATTCAGTTCACGTATATACAGACTTACTCCTCCCATTTATATGAATAGAATGTGTGTACTAGAACTGTTTTACGTTCTAAGGATAAGAAGTGATTTTTAAAAGGACTTATCAACTCGTATATTTACTCCAGACGTTTGCCGGACCAATGACAAACAAAGCCATTTCAAGAACACATTTAGACAAAAGAACACCGCAAAATAAGTAAATACAAAATCACGGTAAGATCATCTGTAATTCTTTTTATTCGTCTTAGACGACATCTTTAAACACGCTGAAGAAAAAAAAAACGGTGATTTACATCAGACCAAAACGCCCTCATATAATAAGCTTTAACAGAAATCAATTTGAAAGAATGACATTATCCTGTGATAATACACTGATATTGCAGGGTAATCCATCGAAAGTACGATTGAAATAACAAAAAAATACAGCGTTACTAGACAGCTAAAAAGACTATAAGAATGGTCTAAGTTAAACCGATTCAAGAACAGGCTGTTTCCTAGTAATCGACTGCAATACTTAAGTAACATGTATTCAACGAAAAAAGTTCAATTCATAAGGTAAACTGAATTAAATATGGAAATGAAACTTTGAAAATTTACTACAGACATAGGTTCGAATCCCTTTGCAACCTTTCATTAATTCCAAAGGAACACCATTGCTTAGAGGATTCGAACCCACAACCCTCGTATCCCGGGACCTTCACTCTACCCCTGAACCAATGTTCGTGTTCAACCCTAAATAACAAAGCTTTAACTGTAGTCAGTCCAATGGTTTTGCGGGTCTCAGTACCGTTCTGCATGTTAATCTGTGACTGAAGGTACTCCACTAAAAAGAGGGCTATGAGATCAAGTTTAGCCCAAATACGTAACAGCGGTAACTTACGCTACGTGTCAAACTTTATGCAGTAAAACGTGCAAATAACATGGTTCAAGCAGTCTGGGTTAAGCTACCTTGAGCTAACGCAATAACTTTTGACACAACATATTAGCCCTTCTGGAGTCCCCAGCGGTTTTCGTACAAGGGAAGTAACTTTTGTGTATATCATTCAATTTGTGTTCATTGGATTACTTCCCTTCTTTTACACAAACGGAACATATGTCCAAAACCAACAAGTTCTTATGGAGGCGGCTTACATATGGACGCGTACATTGGGAACGATTCGCATATGATCAACAACGGAGCCATATAGAAGCTTAGTAGAATAGAAAATGCATTGCCTTGATTTTAAGATGCGAATATTCATTTAGGCCAATACACTGAATTCACTTACAGTGTATTTCCAAGAGACCGTTCAAGGAACAAATCATTTGAATATATATTCTATAACTTTCTGTCTTGTGATATTTTACTTGATCCATCCAGCCTTATGAGCATAATCTTTATTTCCCGTTTAACATCGGTTATGATCTCACTTTATTCAGTCTGTAGTATTATATTTGAGAATCCAATTCAATCCTGTATTGATCAATTCCTAATAAATGGTGCGTCAAATTTTAAATGTATACATTTGTACAAATATTCTACCAGTTTTGAACATTGCATAAAGAACTTGAAATCATTTATTCATTCTCTGTATGGTATTACACAGTAGTATTACAGTTGGATTTTCCTAGAATGTTCAAGGTAGTTTATCCTGTCACTAGTGCCATTATGGGACCGATAACTAGGTGCCGTATAACATTTGTGATATCCGGCACTAGCCATATATCACATGCACGTGGCGAATCATGACGTCATAAGAACGACATGACGTCATGTTTACATCATTCTCTACTTATTTTTGTCCTTTTTTCTCATGTTTAATTTTGATCTTTTTTCTTTTAAAGAATACATAAAGGTAACAGGATAAATAGAATAGATAGTTGGTGTCTTTGAACGGGAAATGTTATCGGGCTCGGCTTCGGATTATTATCCGTTTCGCCTTCGGCTCACCGGATAATATTCCTAAGCCTTGCCCGATAACATTTCCGATTCACGACACCAACCATCTATTCTCTATTTACCGGCTAACTTATAGAAAGTCAATGGTTCTACCCAGTTTTTTCCCCTGGGAAACATGCCCCAAGCTATCTAGAAAGTTTGCTCTGTGAACATATTTTGCTTCCAAAGCGCCTGAGATCTATGGTTGAAATGAACAAACATCGGATCTATATATTGGTCACTCTCTCGTTTACTTGGTCAATATGTCTGGGTTTGGATTGATCAACGATCGATCTGTGTACGTATAATGGTCAGTTAGTAGGCCACTGAACTCGGGTTCGCTTTTCAGTGGAGCCATGCCAGGTTGTATGGTATTGATCAGAAGTCAAGATAAGAAACCAAATCTAAGCTTTTTAGAAAAGTTTTTTCAATGGCTATTTGGCAAATCATTTGTCATTGCATCCTTTATGTACGGTAATGAGTAAATAAAGAAGTAAACAACAAGAAACAAATCTTTTGTTTTGAAGCTCTAATACACTGTTTACTAGATATTTCAAGCAGTTTCAATATTTCAAAATATATAAATACTAAGTGCGGAACATATCTTTCAAGTTCAAAATTATCATTATCAGCTCTAGATACACATCCATTGTGCTTACCAAGGTTAGGTAACTTATAAGTCGCAAGGCTGACTCTGCTTTTCACGGGAAACAGACCCAAGACCCTCTTTCCCGGGTCAATATTCTGGTTGCGCAAGGATCCCCTACATTTTCAAACATCTTCCTGCATGAAGCACTTACCATATTATTGCGCTGAACCCTTGATAAAGGCTACATATACCATCGACTGTGGCCTTGGTAAGATCTATATACGATACACGAACTGTTGACTTTGTAACTTGACCATGTTTACTATCACGTCCTATGGAATGGTTACTAATCGACCCGTCTTTCTGTTTATTGAAAATGTCATTATCTAGTATAGATTATCCTTAATAGACATAACATAACATAACATAACACAATTTCATATCAACATTAAGCACAAAGGCTCATAGTTAGAAAGGAATGTTGATTAAGATATGCACGGCTTTTTTTTTCTTAAATTGGGAAGAGGCCTAAGCCTGTTGATTTAAGGATCGATGAATTAAGTAAATTGAGAAACCGAAAAGCTGACGTGACTTTGAATTTTTGGGAAAACTGCATGATTTTAAAGAATTTTCCAATTGGGAATTTGCTCTTAGACCCTTGTTATATAACACGAAAAGCCTTGATATATGTTTTGAGTTGGTGACACATGTTTGTATACGGATGTGTTAAAATGAAATGGGAAAGGAGAATAACTTAATAAGTTATAAGTTTCCGTTCTAACCCTTTCGAATTAATTGTTTGCAATGGTGATATAAGGTGTTGCATCTTTTTTTTATTCTTTTATTAATTCATTTATTTTTGATGGGGTGTTTAAACTAAACAATGCAACATCCGCGGTTAACTATCTTCCTTATGTGTTGGGGGTTTAAGGCTCGAACCAAGGCCGTATGCCATTATGAAGATCAAAAGCAATCATAACATTGGCTCTCTTCCCAATCTCAACCCATTGGGTTTAACCAATTAAAACACCTCTGAAATATCAGGGATGCCACAATATTGTTTCTCTCGAGACTTACGTCATTGTACTTTCGTTTCCATGTAGTTCTTAAATTTGAAATCTAAATACATGTAGTCATTTATTTTGAAGAAGGAAACAGTTATATATGTCACAGCTTATAATGCCACTGTTATTTATGAGTTATCGATAAAACATTATTTCAAATGATGCTCAACACTTACATATACATTGAACTACATAACATGGACATTTACAGGGAAATGTGTTATAAGCTAGAGACGATTTACCCGAAATATTTATACTTATATCCAAGGTGTATTCGTCAGCTTACGGAAATACCCGAGTAGTTCCGATTGCTCTCCCCCATGAGAATTCAGGAAGCATTGATATCATTTAGACTGGAAAGTTTATTCTCAGTTAAACAATGGTATTGAAATTGAGACCAGAAATGTATAATTATGTGTACTGTTGTCAAGAAATACGAGCAAATCATTTTATGATATAGTATCATCGATTTTGCAAGCTTTCTGTTGGAGGGCGTATTTTAATAAGAATATATGCACTGCACATTTAAACAGTGATGATTTGTATTTTACAGAAGAGACGGTGTTTAGAAAACGGAAAGGCATCTTAAAAAGATTCAAACGAATATTAGCCAACACTGATGTCAAACGATCTTGAACATGGATATTGATATGTGCGTTTCACTTCATGATAGAACAGAAATGTTTGAAGAAATACATAAAAATCCACTTAGTCCATTAAAGCCATATCAGCACATATTTTAAGAAAACAGGATTTCTTCTTACCTTGATGCGTGTATACAGTGTTGCCATATATGTGATTGTACAGTGGTATCACGCGATCTTCAAATTCCAGTGATCTAGTGGTTTATAATAAAAATTGATCGAATAACCTACATTTACATCGAAATTATAAGGTATAAGACTTAGTAAAGACGCTTATTCACAGAAGAGAAAATTTAAAATTCAAAGTATAATTGCGTTGAATCAATAGTTATTGTATTGCTGTTTAATATAAAATTAAAAGTAGCAATTGAAAAAACAATTGATAACAGGAAATGACAATTTATCTAAGTATGTGCAGGTTATATGCGGTAGATCTCAAAAGGGATGTCACGCTTTTGAATTTAAATGCATGCCAATTCACTGTATATACACTTTAAAGAATTAAAAACGATCTAATTTTGCTTTCATCGAATTGTTTTCAATGCGCATCATACATCAATGCAGCTGTTGAGTCGTTTTAAAGAAGTTAATTTTCAACTTCCATTTTTTTTCATATCTGTGAACAAGCACCTTTTAAGTTTTGATACATGATCCATGTGTTTTGTAATCCAGGGGTCCGCTGGTTTCACTCTTGAGAGTGACCTTTGGTTAGACACTTTAGACTTCAAGCCTAGAATTGATAAATTCGAAGACGCCATAAAATAACAGAAATATTGTTTACACGTAAAACCGCGATACAAAATAACCGTCAACATGGCTTCACAAATGCACATAGTCTTCTTTCGAAAGCCCCAAAGGATTGCGCATCCTTCATTTCGATGAAGGTTGTGCGATCTTTCGTGTTAAGAATCGAAGGTGCGTGCCACTTACGTTGACAGGAACAGGTATGATAAAACGAACGAAATCGTTTTCTGTCGATTACAAAGACCTTGAGAATTATGCATATGGACATTTCGTGTGAGAAACCATCGGCGCTTCGCCACGGAAGATTGTTCAAGTAGGTCGCGTTTCATCGAGGTTCTCTGAGTGCGAGATTTTACCTAAACCAGCAAATTGCTCTGATTTCGTTCACATGTGTTTCATGTGCATCGTGTCAACATTAATTCAGTTATGTTGTGATGCCTTACTCATCAGGATGAAGGCAGATCTATACAGGCTGGTCAAGCCGGGTGGAACCACCGGCGCACAGTTAGTCGGGAGACTTTCGCGCCGGAATTTGAACCCAAACGGAGAGGGGCCATGGTACCATTTTACTAAACGACTTAAGGAAAATATCTGTGTAAGTCATAACTGGTACACATAGAAAGTATCTTAAATAAAAGTACAATATTGCAATGTGACACGTCATTGGAAGCGTCGCGGAGAGACGATTCCAATGATGTGTTACTTTGCAATATTGCTTCGCCCAAAATTGAAGTAAAAGGAATTGTTGTTTTAGACTTACGCTATTTTAAGCGTAAACGGTTAAGAAAAACGGTCCCATGAGTTTAAAGGTCCATCATTTGAAGGGGGGGGGGCAGGAATGGTCCTTGGTCTTATACTCGGTCTGGAAGATATGAAAGTCAAAACAATTATCATTTCTATCTTCCCCAATGAAATTCTGGGTTAATGGGCTGTCATCACGAATCGAAAAGCGCTTTCCATGTTAGAAATGTATCACTGATTTTGTTCTAATTCTATATCAACCCAGCCATCAAAGCACTTATATAATGAGGAAGATGTTATAAGTCTTGCGCTGATCCCTCGTTATGGTGTCAGGATAATGAAACCTCTATACACAGCTTATCGACTAAGAAACAAAAGAGTCTCGATTATTTGCCATTGTTATTAACGTAAGATACTGCAATAACCATCCATATTTCAAACACGCCACAAATACACCTCAGCATAAACATAAATAACGCCCTGGAATATGATTAAGATCATCTAATTAATGTTATATGATTTCGCTAGATCGTCAGATGTCAGGGCCAAATAGCAATCATCAAACAGAAACCAGGTCGGCAGTGCAGAACTCAAATGCCAACATACTCGTATATCGTTCATTTGTTAAGCGGCTTTTACATCCCATTGGTAGTTTTTGTACGGTAAAATCGCCAAACAAACTAACTAGAATAAGAAGGAGGAGTATGTAACGATAATTTATTGTTTAATGCAGAATACCCACAATCCGCCATCTTAAAACGTCTTCAGATAAAAAACAGAATTAAAGATTTAACAGAACAAATGCCATTAAAAAAGTAAAGTTTCAAATTATAAGAGCATTCCCTTGATTGGAATTTTTATTTGCCAACTTCATCCATGTAATTTTATGAAATAATTTATGAGGTAATTACTATGAAATAAATAACACAATTCGTCGATTTTATTTTGTAAATATAAATTCAAAATCAGACAAATTTGGAAAAAAGGCTCGGTTAATGCCTTTGAAATGATAGCCTTTGGTTCATGAATAATATTTCAAATTATTCTTTAACCAAAGCAAATACCAACTTTTCATTACGAGTATTCTTAAACTTATGGTTAAACACAACTGAAATAATTCAGATGTACCAATGCTCAAATTAGAAAATAGGAGACTACTGATTCTTCAAAAATGGCCCAAGAATAGGCCTCTTTCTTTATGGGGTTTTGAATATAAACTCGAGGCTTTCAATATAAAATGGATGTCGTGTACTGTTAGAAGCAGCACTTTAAAACATGTTCAGTGGCGCGTAATGTCTGACAGGGAATGTTCAATAGACTAGGCGCCTGAGAGCGATCGACGAACGTTATTCTATCCCATGATCACGCGATGGGTTATTAGGGTTTTTTGATGAGACAGATGCGCTGTGATTTTTGGGCGTCTCGTGTTTTACCGAAGCACGATGTACAGTTTTCTACTGCTTGCATATTAAATATAACTTATAACTCATATAAATATTTCAATACGAACTTATATTCATTGTTCGTACATATACTATAATGTATGAGTTACCGACAAAAAGCAATGATTTAAAATGACTTTAAACAATATACATTGAAATACTCAACGTGGACACTCGCCGTAAAGGTGTTATCACGAGTATTCTCCTGTTTACAACGAAGAAAACCCATGTATGTAATGCACAATATCCCCCCTCATTTCTTTGTATCAATTTTCACATACATTGTCTATAAAAAGATGAAGACGCAAATGTATGTACTTTACAATTGATGCCTATGGATTCAATCAATATACCAATTCTATATGAAGTATTGGCTTACTTTATAGGTGCGATAAATTTTCTATTTTAGGAAGACTCGTTTAATCTGTCTCTGTCAGGCGTCTCCTTGATTGCCTCGCTCTTTTATTGAAGTTTAACTACCGCAAAGCTTTATTCATTGGCGGAAAATCTGTGGAAGCGCACTAAATGCCTGTTGTGTTAACCAGTTCGTCCATATAAACGCATTAAAAGGCATCTCAGCAATCTAGAACCAGATTTCTCGCTTTTCAAACATATGTGACTAATAATTCTTGCCTATCATTTAAAGATGCTTGTCCACAGATTTTTAAGTTAAAAAAAAATCTTTAAAAATGCACAACAGCTATACCATTATCTGATGTGCACTGAAGAAAAGTCATTGGAATCATAATTAGATTGTTTCTGTATATATATAGAGAGAATTAACATGCATTTAATCCAAACGCCTGACATCGCGTTTGAGATCTACCGCATATGGATTGTACGTACCTCGATAAATTAACGCTTTCTGAAATTAGTTATGCCCCAAAAGCTACTTTTAATTGTTTTTCAAACATTTATTTAAAAAAAAATGCTGCATTGTTTCAAATAAATCCTTTCTTGATTTGCATTTTTTCTCTTCTGTGAACAAGCACATTTAAATTCTATCATTGCAGTGTCCACATAGACTGATAATGAACGACGTGGGTGGTATAGTAAGAAAATTGTTTATTATTGTGACATTGTAAATGATTAAATAGTAAAGCACCCGGCCGAGCGGGCCTGTAAGTCACCATGATGAAAAACCTTTGTTTAGTCTGTAATAAATAAGATATAAACATGAAAGTGTGATGAATACCATGTATGAATTGTTGAAAATGACCATGAATATGGCTTTTCGTATTGGTATATCTATTGAGACGTTTTCAAGTAAAAGTAGCTTAAGTTGATCAAATGGTATGTTTGTGACGTCCAGATAGACTTATTGTGAATCACCAGTTATCATCGTTCCATATACATACAAATCTAAATGGATCCATCGCAAATGATAAAAGAAACAATTGTGACAGATACGAAGTTGATCAAGATGTACCATTTCTTATAGTTATGAGTAGTAATGTTGTAACCCTAAAATCACACACAAAACTAGCTATTTTCCTACTTTATAATGATCGTCTGCAAGACTGTCAAATCTCCCTTGCAGAGTTATCGTCTGTTTCTCGCATATTAGCGCGTATTGGGATGCAGCCCCTGGAAGAGATTTTGTACAGATTAAGGCATTTTCCTACGCAGTGATCTCCCTTGCCATAACGGTCAGAAACCACTTACTTTTGGCCCTCTTTTATTCTATATAAAACAGCCAATTCGGGCCCTTCACAGTACAAGACTCAGAGTTAATCCTTGTTGTTTCATTATTCTGCACTCCGTACCTAATCGGAATTTCACGAACAAACATGTCGAAGATCAGCTATTTTTTTCGCTTTCGGCAAATTCTTTTTACCACCCTAAAAAATGGCATCCAAACATGGCGGGGGTCAAGGAAGGGCTTTTTCCTTATCGCCCCGCCTTCCGCGAAAGTAGTTCTGGAAAAAGCAACAAACCAATGTTTAAAACATGGCCAACACCCACAAAAGATCAAAAGCAGCCAAAGAGGCACCCTCCTCTGTCCTAAAAGAAAATAATTAATACACAAAGTAACATTCTATATTTTCATGAACTATTTTTTACTCTACAACGACCTCCGGAAGACCTCAGTGGACTGTGACCTAACTGTACTGCAGAGTCAATCTAAACCCATCGGGTAAATGCATTCTCCAGCTCACGGAAATACCGGTGTACTTACAATTTCTTAAGAGTAGCAATCCTGTGCGGAGTTTTAAGTTAAAGCTGACCCGGACTAATATTAAAGCGTCGGTGTCAGATATAAATTAGACTTTCCTGTAAATATCTCTGTCACAGTCCGAGAAAAGTAGTCGGGATGATTGAGAAAAGTAGTCCGGATGATTCAGACGAAGACTGTGTTCTACAATGTTCCACTTTCCTTTTAATGGTAATTAACAGCCTGAATTTATCCGAGTTACGTGACACAATGAATGAGTTTTAAGGTACATCGACAGCTTTGGTCGTTCAGCGTACCTAGTTACGTGACGCATGTGTTAAAAAGGTGCGATACCGTGTCGAGTTTATTATAGAACATGTTAACACTCCAAGGTCACAAAGGTGCAAATACTTTCGTAATAACTGCATTTAAAATGATGTCAATCCAGTGCATCATCCTATTTGGCTCATTCAGTTTGTCCGATTCGAAAGATAGGGGTCGTGAGTTTGAGACCTGGCCGAGCAAATATTATTTCAGAGAAGATTCTGTTTGTGTGTTTTTTCATATCATTGCATCATTTTTTATTCGTCCCTCACCACTGATCAATCGAATGTCTTCAAGTGGAAAAGCATTCAGCGCGTTAGAAAGTTTATAGTGCATTACTAGTGGGGAAAAACCGGAACATCGTTTTACTAAATATTGCATGATTCAAATTAACAACACCGACAATTTTATATGTGATTTACATCGCGTCAACATTATTTCAGTAAAAATGCGTTGTCCGACTCACAATGACGGAAGAAGTCCCCAAATCTAACTGTCCATGAGGGCTGATCAAGCCGGGTAGAATCACAGGTTAAGGGCGAATGATAACCCCTCCATCTGGCAACCATCAACCCTCCAACATTATCCCCTTTCCAATTTTCCTTAAAAACTATGGAAAACATGTAAACAAAATCCATATAAGTTGATAACGCTTAAATAATCATTATGCTTAGATGCTCATAAATTTCGACATTAAAATACGAAAAGGTAACATACTCTGTACCGACAAACCGCATCAATGCCCAAGGTTTCATCGGATTTCTTCGCCAATTCTCAATCGATTCTTCCTGGGACACACAAATGAAAGATGAATGAATGTCCTTAAAGGAATAGCTACAATCCCAACATGCTCTCTCATGACCAACGTCTTACAAGCCGAACTGTAACAAAAATGGACACTTCCTTATTGCAAAACTGAACGCTCACCACCATCGGTTGGCAGTGGAAACAGCTAGGAACGCAACATTTCTAGATACATGTAAATGCAACTTTACATGTTTTTCAAGATGATATGGAATTGAATTGCGTTTGAGGGTTTGGAAGCGGGCAGATTGTGGGACGTCATCATTAAGTAGAACCATCAGCTATCCGTATGTCTATTGGGAAACTTGCCGTCTTGCTCTCACGAAAGTCCTAATGCCGTCGGATTTGAACCTATGGGGAACGGGACATGTAACCTGGGGTCCTGGCCTGTGCTATACCCTGCACTAGTCTAGTGCAGGGTAAAGCACGAACCAGGGTTCTGTTTTACTAAACAGCTTAAGGAAAATAGGTCAAATGCCGAAGTCAAATCTAATAAACATGGATAGAAACCTAGATGAAAGTACAATATTGCAATGTGACATGTCATTGGAAGCATCTCGAAGATCTCAATGCCCAATATTGAAATAATAGGGAATTATATTTTAAACTTAGGTAAATTTTAAGCATAAAATGTTTAGTAAAACGGTGCCCAGGACCCCAGGTTGGGGTCATTTAATTATATGGTCTATACATTAACCAATAGGCCACGGTGGCCCCTACATTGACAGTGTCTTAAAACGTAACTCTGTTAGCAAGCAACAAACTTGTTGGTGTAACATTATCGTAATTTGTTATGGAAAGGTTAAGTTAATAAAGTGAAACACAAACAGCATCTAGATGCACATATTTATTATAAATCCGACCTCAAATGATTACATGTATAAATACCACATTTCTCCATTCGACTAGAAATCATTGAACAACACCTGACCTACGGGCTACATCTGTCTACTCCTCACAAAGTAGTATGATAGTATGATATTTTATCAATCTGAACTCATTGGTTTAATCCGAGACAAATATAACAAAAGAAATGTTATCTATGTCTCTGGTTTAATCCAATGGGAACACCTCTGAGGTGACAGAAATACACAAGTACATGTAGTTACGATTGATTTTTCATCAAACAAATTGAATGCGTTTGCAGCAATCGTAACTTAACTACTTGGTCCTTTCCATTACCTGTTTTCATTGGGTAAACCTAATGAGTTCAAATTGCGTTTGCCATTTGCTGACGACAATTGAAACTAAAAAAGAAAATTGACAAAGATGACTTATTAAAACCATGATTGTTTTGAAAGTGGTTAGCACTGAATCACTTTAAAGGGTGTTTTTCGTGGTTTTGGGTATATATCATTGTGAAAGAAGAAGATAATGCTAAGATGAGTAATATCTTCTTTTGACACAATAGTTTCTTGAGTCTCCGACTGTGAGTTTATACGATTTAAAAGGATGGGTTAAGACTGTTAATATCAAAATAATGCAAAGATAAGTCAGTAGAAAAGTGCAATCTGCCATTTTTTGGAAACCTTCCTGTGAAAATTCAAAATAAAACATTTCAAATAAAATTCATGAATTTCCTTAAGAAAAGACTCACATTGTTCATATACAATGAACTCTCAGTTCAAAAACAAATTTTTGAAAGTCTATTTCCTTATAAATTTCTTTATAAATAACATATACATGTAATCAAATTATATTTATCAAAATGTTTTACATGTTTTTAGAATTGAATAGTTATAAACGAATATATGTAATGGTCTTTTACAAAACTTCATATGAAACCATAGGTCACCATAAAGAAATGTTAAACTATTGTGACAAGTCACCCTTCTTTTACCAAAATGTTTCAAATGCAATCATTCCTTTGTGCATGGTATGATGCTGTACATAAAATTTGATACAAATAGCATGAATATTTTAACAGTCTGCATTTTATAATGAAAAATTGTCATTCTTACAATTTTCACTGTGTTTCTGCGTAATGATTCATTCCTCAGTTTTATTGGCCAAAGCACAAGACGTTTATTTGATTGCTATGCCAACAAGTAGATATCCTTTAGAAAGTTTATAGAATTCATTAGACATTTTACATAAATTGATATGACTGCATATCTAAAATAATCAATAACATGACCCTTTGAATATTTCCCTGTTGTGATTTATTTAGGAAAGAAGCAATTATTCCTTTAACCTAAATACATGTATCATCTTCAGCAGACATTTGAAATCAAACCTTTTGACGATTTGTTATTCTTTGTCAAACGAGCATTAATGTGCAATTGAGGCAAAATAAAACAATTATTGTTCGAGGATATGTTTCGCATTTCTTATTTCAAACAATTTTTCAAATGACAAAAAATTGTGAAAAAACAAACATCACTTAAGTTGATGAGTATTCAAAGTTTTACAGTCTTTTTCTTTAGTTTTTCTAAGATCTTCTTTTCATTTTAGTAATAGGTTTTAACCATTAGAATGCTGGGTAATTTTCCAAAAATAGATTTTTGTGTTACCTGCTCTCCAAAGCCTCGAATGTCTGCTTAATATTGTTGAGCAAAGATACTCAGAGTAGCAAACAGGGTATTTTCACAGGCCAGCCACCAATTTACTTGGCGGCTGGACTAGATCTAATCTGTTTGCATAAGCATGAAGTCAATTTCCAGCACTGTATGGGTTAATACTATCTGCTGCAAACATGGAAAAGATTATTCTTCAAACTTTCGTACACTTAAAAAATTACAGTTAAGAACAACAGATATAAATAACATCATACACATTTTAGACCTACACAAAAGTTGAAACACTCTTCAGTTAATAAATATCATGAGGTAAAAACTAAATCATAATTCATGAGGTATCTTTTATGTAAAATTAATTTAAACTCATTACAAAATGACAAAAGTTTAGATTTATTCAATATGGATAGAGCTTGCAGGGAAGGAAATAAAATGTAAAAGATTTTGCCAAGGTTTGGAAAACAATACTATTGGGAAATGTAAAAAATGCTGGAATAAACAATATTACCTTTTTCCAACAAAGTTTTCAGAATACCTCTAGGGCAAATCAAACCAACTGATTATTTGATAGAGGCTCCGTTCATGGGCTAATGTTTAACAGCAATTGATAGAGTAAGTGCCATGAAATGATCTTTTCTATTTATTTTTTTCAACAAAAGTACAAAGGTTGAATGCCCAAATTAACAAGAAGTTGCCAACAACAATTCAAAATTGTTACATATTAAAAAAGTAGCCATCAAGAAAGGTAGAAACATTGTTTAAAATGGAATCATTTACTTATTTCTGCATTTTCTCCTTTTCCCTGAAATAAATTCAAAATACTTAATAGTAATGAGAATAAATTAGAGTTCACAGACATCAATGTTTGCAAAAGGATATATACTGTACTCATAACCAACAAGAAACATTTCTGTCATATTCATGAACAGTAAACCTAAGAGACATTTCTCATCTATATTCATGAGTTATGAGGTCAATTACATTTCAATAGTATTCATGAGCTGTGAATATATGTGACAGTACTAATAAATACAAATGTAATCATAAACCCTTACCCCCCCTCCATACATATGTACTTAATCCTTTCCCAAACAACAAATTTTTGACAGTCCCAAATTGAAAGAGTTAACAGACGACATTTCAAAATGTGATGAAATTGAAAAATATTCTTCAGATTGAGCAGAAAACCTTGTGGGAAAAGGAAAAATTGGTCGTTACGAGCAATTTCTCCTTTTTCCCCACAATGTTTTCTAAAGTCGTCTTCTACAAAGTAGTCAAATGTCATTATTTTTTGGGAAAGGGTTAAATGAACTTACAGCAGACACACAAGAAACAATTGTGACGAAAGGAGAAATTGCTCAACATGAGCAAATTCTCCTTTTGTCACAAATGTTTCTCCCTGAACATCACAACAAAAATGATATCTTTATACTACTTTATAATTGTCGTCTGCTGCTGCTTTCAATTTGGAGCAGACGCAAAGTCAAATATGAGGGAAAGGCTTAACGTTGCAGGTCAAGCTAACTCTGCCGATAATCTCTGAAAGTGCAAGAAGATTTCCTTGATCCTTTTGTCAATATTCTGCATATATGGGCCTCAGTGGACCATTGGTTTGAAAAGTTGAGGCCATGTAGCCCCTGTCCACATGGTGTAACTGTTGGTATTTGGATTTTCATGAAAGAGGTAGCCTCTTGATTGACAAGCAGAATGCCGATGGTTCAGCCAAGCTTGACCCCTTCTTCTAGTATGGAATAAGGGGTCAATCATTTCGATCAGATGATATTTTGATATTTTATCACTGGCCAAAAATTGTAATCAAAAGTTTGTCTGTTTATAGATATGGGATATGATGCCACGCCAATAATCTTTTAGTTATGCAGCAGCTTTCTTGGACTCACATGAGTACTTGGCAAGGTCTATGAAGTGTCTTGCCAAAGGTCACTCCAAAGAAACAAGAGGCACCATTGGGCTCTAACCCGGGATCCCAAAGTTCTAAGACCACTACCTTAACCACAGGGGCGTGCAGTATCCCATGAAAACTAAAACAGTAGTTGACAATTGTTCAACAAGACAAGTTATGTCCCTTTTAAACCTAAGTGAATGAACCATTGTGAAAAAGGGGTCATTGCTAGGCCCAATAGAGTATTTTCCTGTTGTCTCAACAGTTACTTAAATCTTCTGTAGCAAGTTCTTTGAAGCACTTGAATTTGAAATAAGAGGTTGAATTTTTTACAACAACTTCACCTCTTGACAAAATATTTTCTCAAACGTTGTGAGGCAAATGCATTAAAATTGATCTCATCTGAAGGAAATGTTTCAGTTTATCAATCAAAGTAATGACTGGATAATGAAAAAAAAATCGTTACATTTTGGTATTTTATGAACAGATAACAATGGCCTTTAGAAACCCAGACATCTTTTCGAACATACTTAATTGTGTCAAAACAAACCTGGCTTATTCAATTTCCCCAAATAGGAATATATAATGGGGCCGAGTTGAAAGCAATGATAGAATAATAAAATGTACGACATAATAAAAACTCATATGATATTGGATAGAAACCATTGTGACAAAAGGACCAATTGCTCCTTAGGAGAAATTTGTCCTTTTGTGGCATTGGTTTCTTCAAATTGCTCCAACAGATGTGTCCAAGTGAGGTTTAATTGAGTTTTGGGTTAAACTATTTCAGTAAGTCAGAATTTGATGATAAATATCCTGCAAAAAGAGGATTTTGCTCTGCTTAAGAAAACTCCTAAATGATCCTGATAATTTGATCATGTTCTTTAAGCTGTTTCCTCACTTGGGAATTTGTAACTGGTCCAAAGTCAAAATAACAGCAGACAACAATCTAAGAGCATGAAAACTAACATATGTTTTAACATTTTAGGACCAAGCCATAGTGACAATTATATATTGTTGAATAAAGAAGGAAATGCTTCTCATAACTAATTTTTCCTTCGTTACAGTGGTTACTAAAGTCATCAGAATCTTGAGTTAGTATGCAAATAAGTTAACCACAGAGCTATAGAGTTGGCTCCGTAACACAGAGGTTACATCTTGTCCTGATTAATTGTTGCTATGCTGTAGAGAGTGAGGCGGTTACGTAACAAAGTTAAAGAAAGAATTTTATAACGGTAATTCAATTTCGTATGTCTTGTTGACTTTTCACAGTTTGGTATTTTGTTAAAATATTGTCAGATGTCAGCAGCTCAAATCAGAAAAAGGATAAGCACGCAATATGGAATAAATGGCTAAACCCTCGTTAACAAACTCAATTTCCGCTCTATCACATTCAGTTTCTGGATCGGTAATACAATGCAAATCTTAAATCGCCAACAACACATGAAATAAACTTCAAATCCATGTAAAGTCTGTGATGACAACAAACAATAATTGACTCATGGATCAAACTTGAAGTCTTTGTAGGATTTGTGATAAAACCGTACAGGAATTGATACATGCATTGAAAGTCCAATCCTTCGACAGTTGTGATGAAAACGTACACTGATCGACATATGTATTAAACTTCAAACCCACACATAGCTTGTAATGAAACTTACATTTATCCACACATACATCAAACTTCCAATTCTTGAACAGTTTGTTATGTAAACGTACACCGAATGCAAATGCATCAAACTGTAAATCCTTGTACAGTCTGAAATGAAAACGTACACTGATCAACATGTTTCAAACTTCAAACCTTGGACCAGTTTGTTATTGAAAATGTACATCGCTCGACACATACATCAAACTTCCAGTCTTTGAACAGTTTGTAATGTAAACGTACACCGAATGCAAATGCATCAAACTGCAAATCCTTGAACAGTTTGAAATGAAAACGTACACTGATCGACCTATGTTTCAAACTTCAAACCCTCGGACAGTTTGTGATTGAAAATCTACACAGCTCGACACTTACATCAAACTTCCAGTCCTTGTACAGTTTGTAATGAAAATGTACACCGATTGACACTTGCATCAAACTTCCAGAATGCAAATACATCAAACTCCAAATCCTCGTACAGTTTGTGATGAAAACATACATTGATCGATTTGCGCAGATAACACATGTATGGTCAGTAACCCCCGGCAGAGAGACTTCCAAATGTTTGATTTGTTTCACCATTACTCAGGTTGAGCTGCCTGAATTCATTGCGTCCATAAGATTCTGTAGGATGAATTTGATGAGGATTTTATAGATCACCTCCATGTTGTCCGTGAAGCGATCACCGAGCGTAATCCTGACGGACCTTAAAAACGGCTCCTCAATCCTCTGAAACGAAAGAAAGATAGTTAATACAAAAAGTTCAATAACATATTGAGGGTTTAACCAATTACCAAACAATAACGGCATTTGACCAGTTTTTTGCAGACGACTCTGGAAACATTGTTGGAAAAGGAGAAATTGCTTGTGACAAGCAATTTCTCCTTTTCCCACAATGCTTTCTGCCCTATCAGAAGATTATTTTGCAATTTCCTCACATTTTGAAATGTCGTCTGCATGCAAACTCATTCAATTTGGGACAGTTGAAAATTTGGTGTTTGGTAAGGGTTATGGGTGTTTGTTCACAGATGTGAGAAAATTTGGAAGTTAAAAATCAGTTTCTTTAAAAGTGCACAACAGCAGCTGCTGTACTGTTATGCATATGCACTGAAGATAAGTTAGTGAGGAATAGAAATAGAAACTGTACATAGTAAGATAAAACAATTAAGTTTCCTTAATTAATTATGCCATAATCGCTACTCATAATCTCATATCAAACATCAATACCAATACTTTACTGTTTGAATGACATTTTATCTTGACTTTCAAATTTTTTCTTGTTGGTGAAGAAGCACCTTCACAGTTATTCTATAGTAAAAGCTTCATGCTGTGAAGGACTTGTTAGGCATTTTGAAGTAAGGGATTTAACCCTTTACCAATCGCCAAATTTTCAGCTGTACCTGATTGAAAGAGTCTTGAGACGACATTTCAAAATGTGATGAAATTGGAAGATAATCTTCCAAAGGGGCAGAAAACATTGTGAGAAAAGGAAAAATTGCTTGTTATTAGCAATTTCTCGTTTTACCACAATGTTTTTAAGAGTTGTCTGCAACAAAGTAGTTTAATGTTGTTATTGATTGGTAATGGATTAAGTTCCAAAGGTGAATGTTCTAACTGCATGAACCCAGAAACATAATGTCTGCTTCCGGAGGTTTGGTGTTATAAAAGGAGTAATTACTAGTAATCTTTGGTAAGCTTAACAACGAGGGACATTTAACAGATGAACCCGATCAATAAATCTCCATTAACCCTTAAAATGCTGGGTAATTCGATAAAAATAGATTTTTGTGTCGTCTGCTTTTCCCAAAACTTCAATTTTTGGTTCATCTTCATGAGGAATGATGCTCAGAGTAGCAAACAGGTTGGATCCAGGCCAGCCGGCGGCTGGCCTGGATCCAACCTGTTTGCATAAGCATGAAGGCGATTCCAACACTGTAAGGGTTAACCAATACCAGTGATATGGCATTTGGAAGACTTGTGATTGGTCAAAATTGAAAGGAACAACAGACAGCATTATTGGAACCACCGGGGTCTATAGTTATCCTTGGGTCAGTAATATGTAATACATATAAGACCATATAAGACCATAGGATTACTATAGACCCTTGTGATTGGAACAGGAAAGATTAGATTTTTATTTTTAATTAGTGATGTTGGGTAGAAACAATCCTGACAAAAAGAGAAATAGCTTTTGAAGAGTCATTTCACCAAATGTTACATATTCATTTCTTATCTGTTAACTAACTAATAAAGAGAAAATTATAAGCTTTTAAAAATTGTACTAATGTTACATACTCATTTCTTATCCGTTAACTAACTAATAAAGATAAAGAGCAAAAATATAAGCTTTTCTCCTAATATAACATATTCATCTGTTATCTAGCTGTTAACTCACTAAGCAGGGAAAAAAAATAACAGCTTTTTAAAAAAAAAAAAAAGAAAAATCATGTAAAGATCCAGTTTGATAAGAAAAAGACTGAAAGCAAGTCCAACAAAATCCATGTTCAATGTAATTTGAAATAAATGTCATCCAATCCTGTTGCAAAAAACCTCTTATAAGCATATTTCATTAATAAACATTGACAAATGAAACCTATCACCCTGTTCTGAGAACATCCTTGTAAAGCTACAAGGTTCTCAAATGTTATCTACTACAAAGGTGTGTTATGTGATATGTCTTAGCTGGTAATGTTAAAAGATATCAGAATACAAACATGGTGCAAATATATCTTAGGTTTATCCGGTGAGGCTTAGAAAAATGTGAATTTGACCTTTGGCAAGGCCTACCCATTTTGCAAGTCAAACAGAGTAACATTTCTCCATACTTGCACAAACAATATATTTGATTTATCTCATTTTCATAAAGATTTTGTTTATAACTCATTTAAAAGGCGATATAAATGATAAATATAGATAAATGCCTACCCCTCAAGACCAAATCACAGGGATATGGGTCATAATACCTGTATTAACGATAAATATACAGGTATTATGACCCATATCCCTGTGGACCAAATAACTCATTTTCACAATATCAAAAAGCAGTTTTTATCAAATTTCCAGTAAAGAATGAGCAGAGGGGAGAAAATGCAGGAAAACAAAGAACATATTTGGGACAAAAAAGTCATCACAAAATGCTTTTATATTACTCATATTGTGACTGTCATAATCAATTCCATACAATAAGATTGAATTGACTGGATAAACATAACTTTATTAGTCTTTGTAGTGCTGAAACCAATGTTTTGCTAATTCAAACAGGTTTGATCAAGGCCAGCTGCCAGCCACCGAGTAAATTAGTGGCTTGCCTGTGAATCTAACTTTTTTGCTACTCTGAGTATCTTTCTTGACTAAAATGAAGCAGATATTTAAGGTTTTGGAAAGCAGACGACACAAAAGACTTTTTTCTTTTTAATAATTACCAAGCAATTTAAGGGTTAATGAACTATTCTTGAATTTCATGACAAATTTTGTGTTCATCCACAGCCATTTAATATTCATAAATTAGTTCTTCAAACTTTGCCAAAGGAGTTGTTTTCAATATGCACTTGTCTAAAAATCATAAATGAAGGAATAAGCCAAACACATTTATTGCAAATTGAGCCGTAGTCCAAGAATAGTAATAGTTTGAGCTCATAATGATACACAACTATTGTAGTAACATAGATCTTATTTCAAAGGGAGGGTAGACAGATGAGACAGGAGGCGATATTTCCCAGGGGACTTTGTCACAAATTAGAATGCCTTGATTATAGAAGAAATCATTGCACACATGGCTACAAGTATCCATTTACAGAGTTTACAAGATCAATAGAACTTATCACTGGATTTTTTTTGCTGTTGACAAAAACAAACATTCCATCAAGTCTTTAAAACAGAAGATAAGTTTTAGCAAAATTATAATAAAAGAAGGGAAATGATGATATTTTTGGGGGTGTTAGCCCTGATGTAAAAACTTTATGTTGTTTCTTATTTCTGAACTACTTGCTCTAGAGAATGGACCATAGGTGCCGGTTAAATATACCGACCTCTGCATTTTGGTAAGTGAAAAAAGGAGGTGGTAAAAGAATAGTCTGACAGATAAAAAATCAAGATGATCGATCATGCCCTGGTTTCTTTAGTGTTTAAGTGCTGAGATTTGATAGTAATAAAGGGGCTGCAGTGTATGTTAATGGAGAAATAGGCACTTAGGCTTAATCTTTCAGAAGAAGGCACTGTAAAGGGGCCAAAATCACTATATAGAACAAAGTAGTGGTGCTGAACAGTAAGCTCGCACCATATATACTTGGCGTATATACCTGCTGGAGATGTTTCCGAAATCACCGGGTAAAAGGTGGAATTGCATGTCAGTGACTTGATATGATTGCATGATCGAGGGATATCTTGCTTGTTCAATTAATTGATTAACCCATGTACATGTGGCTAATAATGACGCACTTCGAGGTACCATTTGTGCAGCAGGGTACTGTTTTACTAAACAGTTTACGCTTAAGATTTGCGTAAGTCTAAAACAACAATTCCTCTTAGTTCAATTTTGGCCGAAGCAATATTGCAAAGTAACACATCATTGGAATCGTCTCTCGGAGACGCTTCCAATGATGTGTCACATTGCAATATTGTACTTTCATTGGAGATACTATCCATGCTCATCAATTATGACTTACGTCATCTCCGAGACGCTTCCAATGACGTGTCACATTGCAATATTGTACTTTCAGTGAAGATACTATCCATGTGTATCCGTTTTGACTTACATAAATACTTTTCATAAGTTGTTTAGTAAAACGGTACCCAGGAGATTAAGAAACCATTGTAACAAAAGAAGAAAATGCTTGTTATAACTAATCCCTAGTGCTAACATCATATATTAAATATTATTATACAAGTATTATCATATCATATACTATTGCCAACAAGTATAAGTACAGAATACCTGTGCTAGAAACAAATACTGTTTCGTTTTGTTACCACCCTTTTTTTCCTCTTATCCAATAGACAATTTAGATTTTTGAAAAACAGTCAAACTTGTGATAAGAGGCCAGCCTATGGGACAGAGTAACTTGGCTGTTAAAGACAGGTTGGCTGCTTAACACAAATTGATATACACTATAAATCAAACAATGGGACTTTCTGTAGTGGTTGTTTAAGGCAGGTTGGCTGCTTAAAGGGTGGCTGCTTAACAGTCAAGTTAGACTGTAAATAAGTTTTGCCTGTTGTAACTTTTTTCTTTTAACCAGTCATTGGAATAACTCCAGAAATTGGTTAGATTAGTTGATTGTCACAGACGAACAATTATTCGTTTGAGTACTAATCAGGCACACAGTTTGTGCTGTAGTTATAGAATGAGAACAGTTGCCATAGTGACACAAGTTTAACGAAGAGATATGATTGAATACAAATTACCATATTCGAGATGAAGTATTTGTCTCCACGGACAGAAGGGCGTTACATGGCAAAGTAGCCAATTAGCAATAAAGGTACAAAAAAAGACACTATAATCACAAGGGTGCTTCAGTGAAGATGGGTCTTCTATTAAATTTTGTCAGGCCTTAAATAGCTCTATCTCTTTTCCTATTTAAGGTTAAAATCATGTTCAACAATGTTTGAATTACAGTCAAACTTGTGTTAAGAGGCCAGCCTATGGGACAGAGTAACTTGGCTGTTTAAGACAAGTTGGCTGCTTAACACAAATTGATCTACACTATAAATCTAACAATGGGACTTTCTGTAGTGGTTGTTTAAGGCAGGTTGGCTGCTTAAAGGGTGGCTACTTAACACAAGTTAGACTGTATGTTAATGCTTTTTGGGTAATCTACCAGTACAAGGCTTGGAAAAAGTGTCTTGCCCAAATAGAGATGGGATAGGTAGCAATTTACTATCCGAGTACCCAAGGCAATGCTACCCGCAGGTACATATGAACCTGATATTATTCTCCCTTAGGTTCCAATCTGATATGCCTAAGAACTCATCGTATTTTCAAACTTGAGAGAGATGATATCCAGATGCAGTTTTCAAAACTCTTCATGTTGGACTCGGTAGTGTGACGTTTGATAGAAGGTGGGCCATGCAAGTGAATGGGTTATCTTATGGTAACACAAGATCAGATCATCGGCACAAATTGACAAGTGGATGAGACGTTACTTAACATAATGTGTATAAATCTGTCACAATTACATGTACTCTCCAATGCTGCTCCTCAGCCATCAAAACCAACCATCCTTTTGGAAAACCTTGATAAATTGCCTACATCTACATTCCATATTGAGAATCCGAGAGTTCGCGATTAACAATGTTCCGACAAGGGCCTTTACTACACAGAATTGCAAGTAATGGTTCCAGGTGCTTAAGACTAATACTGCGATAATAGGAAAAAAACAATTTTGATAATTTTGATAGCTGACTAGCAGCCTTCAAGCTTGAGACTATAGAGTATTTGACATATTTGTGCACATGTTGAGTAATTGCTTGGGGGATAATTCACTGCTAGTTTGGGATTTAGAAATGTCTGATTCACTAATCAACTGTCCAACCCCTATGCCCATGGACACTCATCGGTGTGAAAATTGTAATGGTAAATCCAGGAAAACTTTAATCCTTACAGTGCTGAAACTGTCTTCATGCTTATGAAAACAGGTAAGACCCAGGCCTGCTGCCAAGTAAATTGGCGGCTGACCTATGATCTAACCTGTTTGCTACTCTAAGTTTCTGTCCCAATCAAAATAAGCAGATATCTAAGGTTTTGGAAAGCAGACAACACAAAAATCTATTTATAGAAAATTACCCAGCATTCTAAGGTTTAACATGACTGAAAAATTGTTGACAATTCATTCAACCCCTTATAATCCCTTTCACCACAGTGACCAAACAATGATGTTCATGTGAATAGGTAACAAGACGAGGGTTCAGTGCAAGACGTTAGTAAGTGCATCATAAGCATGAAGCACTTGCTATAGTCTTGCACTGAACCCACAAAGTGCTCAGTACGATAACTCTGCAGTACTGGTGAATATAGATTGGGTGCCTGGAATACATGCACTCATTGCTGATTTAACCAAATCTGTGGTTGAATACGGTGTAAACTCAAATCCAATCTAATCCAATTGTCTCTATTGATTATTCACATGACGTCTAAATTGCTCTTACAGCGTACATGCTTATATTCACTGAGCTTCTTGTCTGTTTCATAGCTAACTACAGACAATTCTAAGTTTACTTCAGTTAACCCTTACAGTGCTGAAACAGACTTCATGCTCACGCAAACAGGTTAGATCCAGCCCAGCCGCCAAGTAAATTGGCGGCTGGCCTGTGATCTAACCTGTTTGCTACTCTGTCAGTATCTTTCCTCAACAAAATAAAGCAGATATTCAAGATTTTAGAAAGCAGCCGACACAAAAATCTATTTTTAGAAAATTACCCAGCACCCAGCATCTGAAGAGTTAATGACTTTAATGATAGAAGACATTGTGGCAAAAATTTTATTCACAAGTATATGGTTTGTACACAAAGTCACAAAGAAAATTACATTTTTCATACTGAATTAGTTACTTGTCCAGTTGGATTCAATTTTGGAAAAGTCATTTAATCTTTTATGAAGAAATGGGTTAAGTTTATAATATATTTGACAAGAAAATACAATACACAAGTTTTTTTGCTTTTTCTTTATGATTTTTCATTTTTTAGTACTCCTGAATTTATCATATACTGAAAGGTGTAAGAAGCTGTCTGAAAATGACTTGTGATTTTTGTTTCATCTTGAGATTGAATGTTCTTTTTTCAAATCACAATTTCAAGGTTAATTTATCACAGTCATGCAACACAGCTTTTGGGAGCCAACAGAGAGGCCCCCTGAACTCTTATGGTGCCAAATTAGATTTTCACGGAAATTTCTGCAACAGGCAGGTTTATTCTAGCACTTTTCATTAACCTTGAAAGCATACTTCAGAACATCATCATGAGCAAGCTATCCGTTTTGTCACAGTGGTTTCGAGATTGAGTCTTCTGTAACAATGAGGTATTACAGGGTAAAACTTAAAAGCAAAGTTGCTGGGAATCAAAACCTCTCAATGGGTGTCTGCAGACGAAATGGCGAATAAATCATCCGTCTGCAAAGTTCCGTTTCTTGGAAGACTAAGTGAATTAGCTTGATGATCAATATGGGATTCAAATACAATTGGCATCCAATTGGAAATAGTGGGGCGGTATGTTTTGCATAGTTAATTCTGACTAATGAATGATCTCTTCTTGAATCACAATGATGGCATGCACAGAGGTAGTGTCTGCGCTATTCAACAGTGGAGGGTTTCTAAAATGAACTTATATATAGCTGAACATTTCGAGGGTTCAATACATCATGATAGATAGCAAGTCGAGGGTTCAATGCAAGACTATAGTAAGTGCTTCATAAAAATAAAGCACTTACTATAGTATTGCACTGAACCCTCATAGTGCTTCATAAACATGAAGCACTTACTATAGTATTGCATTGAACCCTCATGGTGCTTCATAAACATAAAGCACTTACTATAGTATTGCATTGAACCCTCATAGTTTTTCATAAACATGAAGCACTTACTATAGAATTGCACTGAACCCTCATAGTGCTTCATAAACATAAAGCACTTACTATAGTATTGCACTGATCCCTCATAGTGCTTCATAAGCATAAAGCACTTACTATAGTATTGCACTGAACCCTCATAGTGCTTCATAAACATAAAGCACTTACTATAGTATTGCACTGATCCCTCATAGTGCTTCATAAACATAAAGCACTTACTATAGTATTGCATTGAACCCTCAAAGTACTTCATAAACATAAAGCACTTACTATAGTATTGCATTGAACCCTCATAGTGCTTCATAAACATGAAGCACTTACTATAGTATTGCACTGAACCCTCATAGTGTTTCATAAACATAAAGCACTTACTATAGTATTGCACTGATCCCTCATAGTGCTTCATAAACATAAAGCACTTACTATAGTATTGCACTGAACCCTCATAGTGCTTCATAAACAAAAAGCACTTACTATAGTATTGCACTGAACCCTCAACGTGATTCAAAACCATGAAGTAAATACTATAGTATTGCACTGAACCCTCAAAGTGCTTCACAAACATGAAGCACTTACTATAGTATTGCACTGAACCCTCATAGTGCTTCATAAACATAAAGCACTTACTATAGTATTGCACTGAACCTTCATAGTGCTTCATAAACAAAAAGCACTTACTATAGTATTGCACTGAACCCTCAACGTGATTCAAAACCATGAAGTAAATACTATAGTATTGCACTGAACCCTCAAAGTGCTTCACAAACATGAAGCACTTACTATAGTATTGCACTGAACCCTCATAGTGCTTCATAAACATAAAGCACTTATTATAGTATTGCACTGAACCTTCATAGTGTTTCATAAACATAAAGCACTTACTATAGTATTGCACTGATCCCTCATAGTGCTTCATAAACATAAAGCACTTACTATAGTATTGCACTGATCCCTCATAGTGCTTCATAAACATAAAGCACTTACTATAGTATTGCACTGAATCCTCAACGTGATTCAAAACCATGAAGTAAATACTATAGTATTGCACTGAACCCTCAAAGTGCTTCACAAACATAAAGCACTTACTATAGTATTGCACTGAACCCTCATAGTGCTTCATAAACATAAAGAACTTACTATAGTATTGCACTGAACCTTCATAGTGCTTCATAAACATAAAAGCACTTACTATAGTATTGCACTGAACCCTCATAGTGCTTCATAAACATGAAGCACTTACTATAGTATTGCACTGAACCCTCAAAGTGCTTCATAAACATGAAGCACTTACTATAGTATTGAACTGAACCCTCAAAGTGCTTCACAAACATGAAGCACTTACTATAGTATTGCACTGAACCCTCAAAGTTATTCACAACCATGAAGTAATTACTATAGTATTGCACTGAACCCTCATAGTGCTTCACAAACATGAAGCACTTACTATAGTATTGCACTGAACCCTCAAAGTTATTCACAACCATGAAGTAATTACTATAGTATTGCACTGAACCCTCATAGTGCTTCATAAACATAAAGCACTTACTATAGTATTGCACTGAACCCTCATAGTGCTTCATAAACATGAAGCACTTACTATAGTATTGCACTGAACCCTCAAAGTGCTTCATAAACATGAAGCACTTACTATAGTATTGAACTGAACCCTCAAAGTGCTTCACAAACATGAAGCACTTACTATAGTATTGCACTGAACCCTCAAAGTTATTCACAACCATGAAGTAATTACTATAGTATTGCACTGAACCCTCAAAGTGCTTCACAAACATGAAGCACTTACTATAGTATTGTACTGAACCCTCAAAATGTTCACAACCATGAAGTAATTACTATAGTATTGTACTGAACCCTCATAGTGCTTCACAAACATGAAGTAATTACTATAGTATTGCACTGAACCCTCAAAATGTTCACAACCATGAAGTAATTACTATAGTATTGCACTGAACCCTCAAAGTGCTTCACAAACATGAAGTAATTACTATAGTATTGTACTGAACCCTCAAAATGTTCACAACCATGAAGTAATTACTATAGTATTGCACTGAACCCTCAAAGTGCTTCACAAACATGAAGTAATTACTATAGTATTGCACTGAACCCTCAAAGTGCTCCACAACCATGAAGTAATTACTATAGTATTGCTATGAATCCTCGATTTGCTGTTCAAATGTAAGTTCTCTTTTGTTTTCAAACAATTGAAGTGATTAAGGTCATACGTTTTTAATACCTATTTTTTCTAAATAAGTTTGTATGGGTTTTGTGTCAACTGTATTTCATTTATGTTACGATGCCTAACTCAAAATAATGGAGGAAGACCCTAAACTTGATAGCTTGCCATAAGGATGGAAAAGATTGGCATACGCAAGTCTAGCTCTCATAGAAAACCTTCATTGGGATTTGAACCCCAGAGAGAAACCAAATAATTGAAGTTCTGTACTCTACCCAGTTTAGGAAGCCTGTGATCATTGAAACAGTAGGAGTTGTTGCCATAACAACACTCATAAGAATAGTGATTATTATTATGATAGAGGGGATATTAATGATTCTCATGATAGTAACAAATTGTTAAATATTTTTTACATTGTTAACCCTTGGGATGCTGGGTAATTTTCTAAAATTAGATTTTTGTGTCATCTGTTTTTTAAAACCTTAAATATCTGCTTAATCTTTAATTTTGAGAAAAAAAGATACTCAGAGTAGGGAACAGGTTAGATCACAGGCCAGCCACCAATTTACTTGGCAGCTTGTCTGAATCTAACCTGTTTACATAAGCATGAAGTTGATTCCAGAATATAAGGTTTAATGATGTTAATGTTTCAATGCATAACATCTCTCTGAAAAATACTACAAATTACTACAAAAATAGAAATAGACTAATTAAGAGCAATTTATTCCATTGTCACAGTGGTTTATTGTGTCTTCTGTGGCGGATGCTGTTAGTAAGGTATATATATTATGGAGTAACAGGTTAAATAAATGCCGTCTGCTAGGATGACTAAAAACAGAGACAGTATCCAATCCATTTTGGTTTCCAAGAAAAAAAAAGAATGGATTATGACCTTATGAACATACTATGAACTTTCCGAAAGCCAACATTTACGTCACTGGCTATTTCAAGATCTAATTATCGCACACATGCACTCAAAATGCTATTTCCCGATATCCATGTCATATAATGACAAGTTTTGTAAGTCTAATCAATTCCTCTCTTATGAGCTTTAGTGGGTTATCTTGTTTAACCCTTTCCCAAACAATAACAACTTTTGACGACTTTGTTGCAGATGACTTTAGAAAACCTTGTGGGAAAAGGAGAAATTGCTCATGACGAGCAATTTTTCCTTTTCCCACAAGGTTTTCTACTCTTTCTGAAGAACATTGTTCAATTTCATCACATTTTGAAATGTCGTCTGCAAACTCTTTCCATTTGGGACTGTCGAAAATTTGTTGTTTGGGAAAGGGTTAAAAGCATTAGCAGATGACACCTGTCAAATGTGAATGGCTAAATGTTGGTATTGGTATCAGGTTTAGAAGGTTGTAGCGAAAGGTGAGATTGCTCGTCATGAGTAAATTCTCATGAAGCCACAACACTATCTGAAATCTTCTTGTTGCAGGTTTCTCAAACTAGAATATATGAAGTAAGAGGTTAAAGAAAGAACTATATGACCACTTGATATTCCAATTCCAGGCCTTAATGTATAGCCTATATTTGGCTGAGTGTAGAAGATATGACAAAGAATGATGAAAAGAAGTTTGTTACAATCAATTAAAGAAGTTTGTTTCAATCAATTAAAGAACCATGTTACAATCAATTAAAGAACCTTGTTACAATCAATTAAAGAACCTTGTTACAATCAATTAAAGTACCTTGTTACAATCAATTAAAGAACCTTGTTACAATCAATTAAAGAACCTTGTTACAATCAATTAAAGTACCTTGTTACAATCAATTAAAGTACCTTGTTACAATCAATTAAAGAACCTTGTTACAATCAATTAAAGAACCTTGTTACAATCAATCATTACTTTCCTCATAATAATCAGGTAATTCATTTATCTCCTTTAAGGCTTCAAGGTCATTTCATGAAGTTTGAAGAGATATATTACTTCAACAGTTCGCATATTTGTGTTTTACAGATACTACAGTAATAGGCTACCCATGCAAAACATTCAAGAACTTAAATCTTTCAAAAACGTTCATGAACGTCAAGTGGCTGTTCATGAACACAGAACATTTTCATTAAATTCTAGAACAGGTTCATGAACATCAAGAACAAGTTCATTAATACATTCATAAACCTGTTCTTGATGTTCATGAACATGTTCTTGAAATTCATGAACAGGTTAAGAATGGCTTTGTGAACGGATGGCCATTTGACATTCATGAAGTTCATGAACAAGTTCTCTTGAATCTTTTGCAGGGTTGTCTAGCCTAAGGAAACTTAGATTTAGATCATACATGGGGTTTGAACCAGTGCTGTTTGAACAAGTTCACCAGCACAATCTTGATGATTGAACCTGTCCCCCTCCTCCCCCAATAATAAAATTTTTCTTTTGCCATTTCTTTGAATTTGGATTGTAAATATATTCCCTTACAGAGGTACTGGTTAATACTACAGATGCCAACAAACAACTCAAAATATGAAGGAAAGGATTTCTATAAGAAGTCATTTTCTACAAATAGATCATGCTCGCAGACACATGGTTTATTTTAAGAATCGAGACAGCATATTTATAGATCTAGTATATTTGATTTTTGATCTCTCGCAAGCGATAATAGATTAACACGCAGTAATTTCCATTTAAAGAGAAATTCAGACAATTTTTGCAGTGAAAATCTTTTGAAAGATTGTGTGATCAAGTATAAAATCTCTTTAATGGGCATTTTGAACAGCATTCTTAAGAAAATTACTGTAGGGAAAGGTTGCAAAAGACTTGATATTCCATTTGCAACATCAAACATTCAAGTTCATAGTAAATGTTTAGCTCTTTACAAATAAATTTTCCTGTGTGTTTCCAAAACCTTAAGCAGACAAATAATATTTAGAATTTCTTGCTCATCAGAGACACCATTTTATTGATTTAAGCTGTTTTCAACAATTTTTAAGTTATACCCATGCTATCAAGGGAAGTCAGAACTACCGTCTTTCTTCTTTGGTTTTGAACATGCAACCTACGGCATATAAAGCAGACACTCTTGATCATGGCCATATACTCATCACTTAACAAGTTCAAAGTTGTGGGTACAAAAATTGTCCAGGGGTAAAGCGTGGTAAACAAAAGGATTATGGGTTCGATTCCATTAAGAAGCCCTCTCCATTTATCATTAATTCACATTCAGTGTGAGTAATGACCATGTATCCAGGATGAAGAATCAAGATCAAATTAAAATGCAAGAACCCAATCAATGTGAAATAAATAAATCTAACCTTTATAGTGCTGAAACCACCTTCATGCTTATGCAAACAGGTTGGATCCAGGCCAGCTGCTAAATAAATTGGTGGCTGGCCTGTGATCTAACCTGATTGCTACTCTGATTATCTTTCCTCATCAAAATTAAGCAGATGTTGGAAGGCAGATGACATAAAAATCTATTTTTAGAGAATTACCCAGCATTCTAAGGGTTAAACCAACAAGTTCAAAGTTTCATGCCAGATGCATCAATGAAAGACATGATCTTTACCATTAAGTAATTAGATTTTGTGTTATTCTGTAATTAAAAAGTAGTTTTAAAATCGTAACTTAAAAGAAGGATGTAATTCCAACTGGATTGGATGTTAATTTATAAACAATCTCAGGGAAAGTGAAGACCCCTTTCACCTGTTCCCCAATATAAGATTTTTAACCCTTTCCCAAACAGTAAATTTTCGACTGTCCAAAATTGAAAGAGTTTGCAGATGACATTTCAAAATGCGATGAAATTGAAAAATAATCTTCTGATAGAGCAGAAAACATTGTGGAAAAGGGAGAAATTGCATGTTAAGAGCAGTTTCTCCTTTTCCCACAATGTTTTCCAGAGTTTTCTGCAACAAACTGGTCAAATGTCGTTATTGTTTGGTAATGGGTTTAAGAAGCTCTCCCTTTGTGAAGACCCATGCTGTTAATGTCTGCACTTTCAGAAATCATTCAGCAAAGATTGTTTGCTTCCATTTGGCCTTTGCAAACTCTTTTGATTCGAGATGATAAAAAATGTATTACTGGTCATTTTAATGATGGTTTCCCAAACAAACAATCAAATGTTTTATCGTGTAAAAGGCATAAATAAGTAAACGGTATGTGCATATCTGCAACTCAAAAAAAGATTGTCCTTGAAATAATTGTGTGTGTTTTTTTTTTATTAATCAAGCTATTTCTCCTTTTCCCACCATGTTTTCTCCACTATGAGAAGATCATTTTCCAATTTCATCACATTTTGGAATGTTGTCTGCAAACCCTTTAAATTTTGGACAGTCGAAAGTATGGCGTTTGGTAAAGGGTTAGGCTTTAAATATTTGTTTAATTACAAGAGGTCTTTGAATTATCTGTGTAAAGGCTTGAATAGCTTAAAGACAAAGTAAGTCATATATATTCTGTGCATTGAAGCCTCAACTAGACAACTAAAACAGAAAGTAAGAACAACATAATACATACCCAGAACATATTTCAATAAATTCTCTAAAGGACACAAGCAATAAAAAGTAACAGCAACATATATACTCACCCAGAACATATTTCAATAAATTCTCTAAAGGACACAAGCAATAAAAAGTAACAGCAACATATATACTCACCCAGAACATATTTCAATGAATTCTCTAAAGGGCACAAGCAAAAAAAAGTAACAGCAACATATATACTCACCCAGAACATATTTCAATGAATTCTCTAAAGAACACAAGCAAAAAAAGTAACAGCAACATATATACCTACCCAGAACATATTTCAATGAATTCTCTAAAGAACACAAGCAAAAAAAGTAACAGCAACATATATACCTACCCAGAACATATTTCAATGAATTCTCTAAAGAACACAAGCAAAAAAAGTAACAGCAACATATATACTCACCCAGAACATATTTCAATGAATTCTCTAAAGAACACAAGCAAAAAAAGTAACAGCAACATATATACTCACCCAGAACATATTTCAATGAATTCTCTAAAGGACACAAGCAATAAAAAGTAACAGCAACATATATACTCACCCAGAACATATTTCAATGAATTCTCTAAAGAACACAAGCAAAAAAAGTAACAGCAACATATATACCTACCCAGAACATATTTGACGTGAATCCGGTAAAGTTGTTATGCATTTTGCCTGTCACAGTTAGTAAGTCTAGCACATAGTCCACATTTTCTATATTACAAATAGTCTCATCTATCACCTCCATCACTTTAGATCCATGTTTTTCTAAGTTCTCACTGAGTCGAAGTTCATCTTCTGACTCCACATCCTTGAAATGATTGAACAACTGTTTTGTGTCCGCGTTTGAACGAAACATCCTGAAAATAAACAAAGAATAGGGTTACTCTTTTATTTTGGAATTAAGACCATATTTGATGAAAACTTCATGAGATAGACAAAGAATGGGTTTTTTCGTTTATTTTGAGATTAACATCATAATTGACGAAAACTTGTGAAATAAACAAAGAATGGGCTTTTTGCTTATTTTGGGATAAATACAACATTTGACGTAAACTTCATCGAATAATAAAAGAATGGGTTATTCAATAATTTTGAAATAAACACCATACTTGGAGGAAACTTAATAAGATAAGCTATAATGGTGTAGTTTATTTATATTTGGATCAACACGATATAATTAAAAAGAGACTTCATGAAAACGAAAATAGAATATGTTTGTTCATATCTTTTGGAATTAGCGCACTATTCGATTGAAAGATCATGTAAATGACAAAGAATATGGTTATTCAAATGTTCTCTGGTTTATTGTTGTTCCAACAGTTTTGTTCATACTTTGGTGACAGTTCTCTTATTTGCGATTCCTTGGTCATTTTATGGTATTATTGGAGGAAGGAAATAATGCTTTGACATATTCCATAACGAAATATAGATCACAATGAAATACAGTCAAACTTGTGTTAAGAGGCCAGCCTATGGGACAGAGTAAATTGGCTGTTTAAGACATGTTGGCTGCTTAACACAAATTGATTTACACTATAAATCTAACAATGGGACTTTCTGTAGTGGCTGTTTAAGGCAGGTTGGCTGCTTAAAAGGGTGGCTGCTTAACACAAGTTAGACTGTACATGCATTAGAGAATAAAACAAAGAAATCTCAAATACTATAAACACAATGTTATAGAAAGTCATTGAATATTTATAGATCAGGGTGTATTGAATAATCAATTAGATCAAGATGTATGGACAAAAAAACAAACTCATTTCTGTCAGCAGGAAAGATTTTAAATCAATAACCCAATGCCCCCATTTTGGATTTCGGTGACAGATCAATGTTCAAAATGACAAATAGGAATACAATTGTGATGTATGATAAATAACATCACCAAAGATAACATCCATGATATTGATTACCAATTTAATCTAATTGGTTTAATTGGATTTCGAATCACATTAATAATTTTTCATTTTAATGCAATTAGAGCCTATTCATGCTTGAGGAATATTCTATTTATTGACTTTCACATTTTTTCTAAATGAACTTTCCCCTGCGAAAGATTCATGAAATTATTCATGAACTTTATGAACATTCATGGACCTTCAATGGGCATTCATGAACACAAAACATTTTCGTAAAATTCAAGAATCAGTTCATGAACATCAAGTACAAGTCTGTTCTTGATGTTCATGATCATGTTCACGCATTCATTAACAAGTTAAGAACAGCTTTGAGTTCATGAATGGTCATTAAACATATAATAGTGTTCATGAAGTTCATAAACAAGTTCTCCAAACTTTTGAAGGAGTGGTTTAAACAAAAGACAAAGGATTGGAAGAGAATCTAGTTCCCTGAGACACACTCATGCAATAGAAATATATCTTGTGGAATTCATCATCAGAAATTGTCGTGTTTTATTCCAAAGAGTAAGTAGACCTTTGATCCATCTATGTCTGGTTTTGAGAATACAAATCACATTGGCGTGAACCCTTTATGAAACAGTACTTGAGATCAATATTTCTGCTGTAGACGACTTTTGAATATGCGTCATTTCTAAATAAACGAGAATTCCTTGACATGGCTATATTCCCTTCTTTGCAAACAATATTCTCTGCGCTGAGAAGAAGAATATCTTAAGGTAAGAATACGCATCTATATTTTGACATTTTGACAATCATTCTTTTGCAGGATTTCTTCAGGGGTTTACCGTATACATCAATTGGTGCCACAACTATTCTGTTTAATGCAAATAGTTTCAACCCGGACCAATATGTAGGGAGAACGCCGAAGTAATCTGAAGAAAGAATATGAGTTTCAAAATGGCTGATTATGGGTATTCTACCTTAAGACATTTAAGACTGTCATGAATAATCCCTTTAATTGTTTCCTTTATACAGACATGAATGCCTTTAGCATACGTTCAACAGTATGAGCAATTTTTTCATTTGTCGCAATTGTTTGTGTTTTCCAAATTTTACACACACAAAAAAAAAATAATTCCAAATTAACTTTGCATGGAAATTTGCTACTCATATACAATTCTGATCATTCATAAAATCATCAATGAGGGAGTGGGAGGACAGGAAATATGTATGGTTATGAGTACAATCCATGACAGTTACAGGGGAAAAATCAAGATCCCCACATCCTTAATGCAGACGACAATTTTGAAAGGCATCCTCAAGGCAGACAACAATAATTGCAAGGAGATATATATAAACCCTTTACCAAATGAGCCCTGGATTTTATGCTGCAGGCTGTCCCCTGCAAAGGGTTCAAGAACTGTGTGCATGAGCTGCAGGAACAGACATACAGTGAAAAATGGAGTTTCATGAACACAAGTTGTTTTTGACCATCTGTATGAAAGTCATGAATGTTTTCATGAACATAGTCGAGGATATTGTTCATGGACATGATCTTAAATCCTTCACAGGGGGTATTTGGAAAATGCTGTTGGAAAAAGAGAAGATGTTTACCCCTTTGCATCAGAGTTTCAAGCTCTAGATAAGATTCTATGTTTTTCATTTCATCTCTTAAAGGTGCTTTTGTTCGCAGATGAGACAATTTGCAAGTCAAAATGAAATGATGCTGACACAATACAGCTCTCATAATGAGGTATCATGGGGCCCGTTTTACTAAACAACTTACGGAAAATGTTTGCGTAAGTCATAATTGATTAACATGGATAATATCTTCAATGAAAGTACAATATTGCAATGTGACACGTCATTGGAAGCGTCTCGGAGAGACGATTCCAATGATGTGTTACTTTGCAATATTGCTTTGCCAAATATTGAAATAAAAGGACTTGTTGTTTTAGACTTACGCAAATCTTAAGTGTAAACTGTTTAGTAAAACGGGCCCCTGTTTTATGAAAAATAGCTACTAAATACAAAATTGATTCAGAATATTTCAATATCTAGTATGTCAAAACAGATGTTATGTGATGGAATTCAAACCGGTTGCAACGCTTTTGAATTTTAATACAATGTATTTATTCAACAGGCTTAATTCCCAATTACCAACTTATTTTACTTCAAATGGATATTCTCCTGTATGCCTCATACAACAGAAAAGCTGCTATAAAGTTTTAAAGAAATAAAACTTTAATGTCCAAGTTTCTTTACATCAGCAAACAAGAAGCTTTAACTGTTTCCCCCATACACAAATTGGTGACTGGTCAAAACTTAAAGGAACCACGTCACATGTGTCAATTCATAGTGTGAAATATAACATTTTTTCTGTGATTTCAGGTACTAAACATTGTGACAAAAAAGTTGGTTACAAGCAATTTCTCCTTTTGTTAAGTGACTTTTTAAAGCTACAAGCACAGATGTATTGTTGACTAACATTCACCGTCTGTTGCCCTCTATGCATGAATACCTATGATGCGGTATATTCAATGTTTGACATATCTGATTATAGCCAATGGATATTTTTAGATACTCAGTATAGCATGTAATTCATGATAATCAGACAGGTCAACAGACGGTGAAAGTAGGTGAACAATAGCCAATTGATGTTTAATGGAGTGAAGTATAAACTCTATGTAATGCATGTTCCTTTGAATTGTCTTATCTAAACAATCCAAGAAACTCCCAAAAGGATGAATCAATCTAAATGACCTTGAGATACCCTATATTGAAGATGTAGCAGATGCAATTTTCTTCTTAAGTAATTTATCCATTTGTCAAAAACCAATTCCAATGTCTTTTGTAAAAGCGTTAAAAAGTTTACGTCTGGAGTGGTATGCGCAGTTCACATAAACAACATCCTCAGACTTGTCTTATTTCATTTTAACCCAACAATCTCAGCAGACGACAGTTGAATTGAAATTGACAAGACCAGAGAAAATATCATTTCCGAAATTTCTTTTAACCCTTTACCAAGGCCAAATTTTTTACTGTCTCAAATTGAAAGAGTTTATAGACGACATTTCGAAATGTGATGAAATTGGAAAATAATCTTCTGATAGGTTAGAAAACATAGTGGAAAAAAGAGAAATTGCTTATTAAAAGCAATTTCTCCTTTTCCCACTATGATGTCCAGAGTCATCTGCAACAAACTGGTCAAATGTCATTATTGCAATTACGCAATTTTCACAGAAATTGGCTAGAGTGATTGTCCAATGTAAATGTGAATAATAATGTAACAAATCAAACAAATCAACATCTCAAAGACATAATCACATCCGATCAGTGAAAAACACTGTCATCATCTGATCAGTTGTGTTGTCTATTTATATACCCGCATGTTCTCTATAACAATTCATTAGGTTCCCTTATTTGCGTAAACATTCCGAGAACGTTGCAATATTTCAAAAGGAGTCAGGGATATGTGATTCAAGTAGTAGTCCAAAAAGTAGTCCCCATTATTATGTGACCCAATCACAGAAAGAGTTCAAGAAAGTCTTGTCAAATCTGTCACAAAATGGATGCTAATGTGACACAAAGCAGTAAATTGCTTCTGATAATTGCATCAGTTTGGACAGAACAAAATCAAATATCTAGTTTTATCATGGTACAGAATATACAAACCTCCCCTTTAGCATTTATATAGAGGGTTCAATGCATGACTATAGTAAGCCCATCACAAATGGGAAGCACTTACGATAGTCTTGCACTGAACCCTCTATATGTGGACTTTGAAGCTTCCCAACAACCAATGCACAAAAGAACAATGAACAATGCACAAATTCTACCTTACATTTATTTATCTATTCATTTATTTATTTGTATGGGTTGTGCATCACATCAACATTATTTCCCTAATGTTGCGATGCCAGACTCTTAATAACAGAGGAAGACCCCATACTCAAATGGCTTAACAGGCTGGTCAAGCTGGGTAGAACCATCGTCATTCTGTAAGTCAGTCAGGAGACTACCTCTCATCAAAATCCATGTTCATTACCGGGATTCGAACCCTGACACGGAGAGGGGCTATGTGATTTCCAATTCCTTACTTTGACCACAGTGGTCCCCACTTTACAAATACAGGTAACAGTAAACGTTTGCCATCCCAATTTAATCCTAAAAATTTGCCAAACGCCATATTTTTGACTGTACCAAATTGAAAGAGTTTGCAGACTAAATTTCAAAATGTGGTAAAATTGGAAAATAATCTTCCGATAGTGGAGAACACATCATGGGAAAAGAAAAAATTGCTCGTAACCTTTTCCCACAATATTTTCCCGAGTCCTCTGGAAGAAAGTGGTTTAATGTTCTTTTTGTTTGTCAACAGGTTAAAAGAGTTTGCAGGCGGAAATTAAATTTGAAATAGATTTGTTGATATTCCTCTGGGATTTTTTTTGTTTAAGGAAGGAGAAATTTCTCTTTTTCCCCACATTTATTTCAGCAGCTATCTGCAGCAGACATGTACAGACAACAAATGAAGAGTGAAAACAATTATATTTTCTTTTTGATTTTTATGAAAATCATTGTGACAAAAGAGGTAACTGTTTTTTTAATTTTCTATTTCTAAAGTCTTTTGAAGCAGTTGAGGCCAAGTATGGTATTATCATAAATCAAAGCGCTGATAGCGCTGAAGGACTAAAGTGCGTTTAAAGCAAGATGATTGAGGATACATTTGAACATTTCTTTGGGCAACATTATTCCTGTGAACAGAGACTGAACGATAGTCTATTTTTCGAACATCTGCACAATTTACGATTTCCCATGAGGCAACAATTATAATAATATAGAGCAGAACAAAGCGAGTAAATCCGGACTACATTTCTAGATCCAAGAAGGTCCGCACAGTGAAGGCAGATGTTTAATGAGTAATTGGGGTCAGACCGCTGTTTGTGTATCGATAAAGTACCGTCCCTCAAAATGTGGTATGTAAATTCAATGGACTGAGGTGCTGACACACTTTAGTCCAAAAATGAGGATTTAAACAGACTTTGAAAAAAGATTCTAGAGGACAGGCAAGGGAATCACATGTCAAATGTTTATAGTCTTATATTTTAACAAGATGGCCGCACAACAGCCATTTTTGCGTTTTTTCACTGATTTTTTGCCAATTATAGCCACATTGTGTACCCCCATAAGTTGTCCATCAACTCTCTGGTTCTTGTGGTATATGATAACCCATGCTTTATAACTCCATTACGTCTGACACTCAGCAGAGATATTACAAGCCCCGGGCGCGAATGACCTTAAAACTGTCGGTCATTGACTGCAATTCTCTGCCAATTAAGTGTTAGACGAAATGCTGTTTTAAAGCATGGGTTATCATAAACCAGCCCCTGGTAGAGCCATATTTAAAGATATATTCTGTCACTTTCAATTTGTGAATAACAGCTGTTATACTATAACTTCAATACATCAGGGAATGGTTCATTGTTTATTGTAGACAAATGTTAAAAACACTTTATATCAAAACTTTTTCCATCCCAAGTGGCAATAGTGTACTACTGAGACAAATTTCTCTCTCCTTTGGCATCTTGCAAGACATTAAATGTCACATTGCAGACTGGAATCTTAACCCTTCACCAACAATAATGACATTTAACCACTTTGTTGCAGACGACTCAGAAAAACATTGTGGGAAAAGGAGAAATTGCTCGTAATGAGGAATTTCTCCTTTCCCCACAATGTTTTCTTTCCTATCAGAAGATTTTTTTAAATTTCATCACGATTTGAAATGTCATCTGCAAATTCTTTCAATTTGGGAAAGTTGAACATTTGGTGTTTGGGTAAGGGTTAAATCTGCCACCAGCCACAAAAAAGATGATTACAAAATGCATGACATTTGCTTCCCATTTGCTTGTTTGCATAGGATTCTGCATTGTGTCATTGATTTTTGGATACCGTTAAATCATAATGCATTAGTTTAGTTTAGACTAATTTATTTTACATCCCAGTTCTGATTCCCAGTCTGGCTGCATGTTTTTCTCACAGTGGTTACATTGGCTCTAAACCTAAAAAAGCCACAACAGTTATATAGTTATAAATACTCCAGGTTCGTTCCACAAATGAATGCTGTACACTAGGAGATTACTGTACACAAGAGATTACTGTACACAAGCGATTGTTGAACACAAGGAGATTGCTGTACTCTAGGAGATTGCTATACCCTAGGATATTGCTGTACACTATGAGATTGCTGTACACTAGGAAATTGCTTTACACTAGGAGATTGCTGTACACTAGGAGATTGCTGTACACTAAATATTGCTGTACACAAGAGATTGCTGCACTCTAGGAGATTGCTGCATACTAGGATATTGCTGCACTCTAGGAGATTGCTGTAATCTAGGAGATTGCTGTACACTAGGATATTGCTGTACCCTAGGAGATTGATGTACACTAGGAGATTGCTGTACCCTAGGAGATTGCTGTACACTAGGAGGTTGCTGTACACTAGAAGATTGCTCTACACTAGGAGATTGCTGAACACTAAGAGATTGCTGAACACTAAGAGATTACTGTACACAAGAGATTACTGTACACAAGTGATTGCTGTACACAAGAGATTGCTGTACTCTAGGAGATTGCTGTACCCTAGGATATTGCTGTACACAATGAGATTGATGTACATTAGGAGATTGCTATACCCTAGGAGATTGCTGTACACTAGGATATTGCTGTACCCTAAGAGATTGCAGTACACTAGGAGATTGCTGTACCCTAGGAGATTGATGTACACAAGGAGATTGATGTACACAAGTGATGTACACAAGGAGATTGATGTACATTAGGAGATTACTGTACACATGGAATTTGCTGTACTCTAGGAGAGTGATGTACACTAGAAGATTGCTGTACACTAGGAGATTTATGTACTCAAAGAGAATGCTGTACACTAGTAGATTGTTGTACCCTAGGAGATAGCTGTACACTAGGAGATAGCTGTATCCTAGGAGATTGCTGTATACAAGGAGATTGCTGTACACTAAGTGATTGCTGTACACTAGGTGATTGTTGTACACTAGGTAATTGCTGTACACTAGGAGATAGCTGTACCCTAGGTGACCAGTACTACAATAACACTAGATCTTAGCTGGTGTCAGTAATGAAGTAGAAACCTTGATTACAACACTAAAGCTTTTGTGTTGCTAGAAATATAAGATTGACGAAAATTCAATATGTAGCCATACAGTGTTATTTCAGGCTATGGAGTATTATGGTGATAATAACATATCTCCTTGTCAGATATCTCTAAAACAGATGCATACAATTATATCTCCTGGCATTTTGAATAAAATAGCTATGTTGTGGTCTTGAAATCATCCCCTTGAGAAATTAGTGTATAGCAACCTGCCAAATATCTGGAAAAAACACAAATGTTTTCTCATAGCCTATGCTATTTATACTTTCTTGTTGAAAGTCATCTGCAGCAGATGATTTAAGAAATGAAAATGACCAAAAGAGAAATTGCTCCTGACAGGCAATTTTTTCTTTTGTTACAAAGACCTCTATACAACATCACATAGGAAACTATTATTTTTTCAAACTTTTATTTCAGAATTCACTATTTTATTTTTCATACTTTCATTGTTATACTTGCCTTTTCATACTGGCATTTCAATATTAGCAATGTTATTTTTTATAATTTGACATTAATATTTGCTGTTATTCTTCATACTTAAATATCAATATAAACCATGTTATTTTTCATACTGGTACTTTTATCCAAAAATTTGCTGTTTCTATCCGTCATCACAAAGCAAATTTTACTTTCATCACAAAGCAAATATTACTTTCGTCACAAAGCAAATATTACTTTCATCACAAAGCAAATATTACTTTCATCACAAAGCAAATATTACTTTCATCACGAAGCAAATATTACTTTCATCAGAAAGCAAATATTACTTTCATCACAAAGCAAATTTTACTTTCATCACAAAGCAAATATTACCAATATTACTTTCATCACAAAGCAAATATTACTTTCATCACAAAGCAAATATTACCAATATTACTTTCATCACAAAGCAAATATTACTTTCATCACAAAGCAGATATTACTTTCCATATTCAATAATTATCATCTGCTGTTGCTTTCAGTATGGACCACAGTCAAATTATCCCATACAGAAGAATTTCAGAGAGTGACAGTCTCACTGCAGCTCGAGAGTTCATTGCAAGACTAAAGTTAGTGCTTCATCAACATGAAGCACTTACTATAGTATTGCAATGAACCATCATGCTGACATAATTATACAACAAACAGTTTTGGAAAACATTAAATCATAATGAAAATTTCCTAGAGACAGAGTTCTAACTGAACACCTGTAAAGGATTCAAGAGCTGTGTTCATGAAAATCATGATCTTCATGAACAGATATGAACAACGATTGGCTATTAATGAACACGAATCTGTTCTTGAATTTCAAGGACATGTTCAGGAATGACAAACAAACCATTTTATGTTAACATAAACAGAATTCTGCACACTAATTCAATTATGAGAAATAGAGGACACACATCTGTCTTGAAACCTTGGGGTAAAGTGTTTTCCAATTTGTTTATAAACAAATATAGAAATCATTGTGAAACAGGAGCATAGAATTTGGTAATGCAGAGCAATTTCTCCATTTTGTTACAATGTTTTTAAAAGCTGAACATACACAGCTAAGGTGTTTTAATGTTTCATGACAAAGGGGGAACCCTTGTTACTTTATTTGTATCTTTATATGAATTTTACATCACATCAACAATATTTCAGTTATAGTGCGATGCCTGACTCTTAATGATGGAGGAAGACCCCATACTTAACTGTCCATAGGTTAAGTCAGGTCGAACCATGAGCATTCCAAAAGTCAGTCGAGAGACATCCTCTCATGAAAATCCATATCCCTCACTGGGACTTGAACCCATGTGGAGAGGGGCTTGATTTCCATTTCTATATTCTAACCACTAGGTCATGGAGGCCCTTAACCTTGTTACTAGACTATTTTGAAGCAATTATACAGATGGCTCCATAAGATTATATACACAATTCCATGGTTAATGGGGCAAATTGTGTTGAAACATTGATTAATTATTCATGGATAAAAGGTCATGTTCACACTTACTAATTATTGGCTAGACACTTACTTATGGGTAACCTAATCAATTAGCATTAATTTCTTCATAGTTTCAGGGGGTATTTATGCCTTTCAAGAACACTGTGAACACAAGAATTCAATCTTTTTCAATATAAAAATCACCAGGGTACCGTTTTACAAAACATTCTATACTAAAAATTTGCGCAAGTTCGAAACATCATTCCCGCTTATTTCAATATTGGGTTAAGTAATTTTTCATATTGACACATCATTGGAAGCATGTCTCTAGGTCGCTCTCTCTAAAATGCTTCCAATGAGAAACACTTCCAATGATGTGTTATATGCCAATATTTTGATTCAGTTAAGATACTATCCATGTTTACCAGTTTCGACTTAGCCCAATTATATTTATCTAGATTTGTTTAGTAAACCGGTACCCTGTATTCTATGGCTCCCTGCTTTTTCTAAAAGTTATGAGTATCCTTTGGGTGGTATGTCTTTCAAATCTGTCACAAATTCAATTTCTGTCTGCAACATCTCCCTTTTGGGAAAATCCAATTGTATATTAACTGTTAGAATTGACAGCATTTGCAGACCAATTAGTTTCAATCAGAGCATGGAAGGCGACTTTCTGCTTTATTCAAATAGAATAATAATGATAATAATAAAAGGAGAAAACATTGCTTGACAGATTGTTAGATTCTTTCTTGTGTGAATCTTTCTTTTTTGTGTCTTGCAAACAAATCTTAAAATCATTGAAAAAAATGAGAAAACTGGTCAAAGGACCCATTTCTCCTTTTCTAACAATGATTGTATTCTTCAGTGAAATGACTACTTGCTTTCAGAATTAAGATCAAGGCCATTGGCCAATTATTCAATGCACCAGAAGCAGAAGATAAAAAAACAAAAAACACACACAGGGTCCAATGCAATTTTCTTGTCAAGTGCAATTTTTCAACTTTGTCACAATAATATCTATCAAATATAAAAAAATAATGTTTTCTATTTCCTGCTTTATGATTGTCATCTACTATTAAAGGCCAAACTCACTGTCGGGGTCAACCTTTGGCCTCAGTATACAAGGGTTATGGAAAAACGCGTCAACTTTGCAACTTCTAAAAATCCGAGTTTGTCGCAGGACTCACTTCATGTCTTTGTTTCAAAACCAAAGTTAAACTAAGATTTGCTGTTGTTTTGAAATTGAACAAGTCTAAAAGTTCCATCAGGAGAATGTGTTGTACACTTAAAGGATACAACTTCAATCCTGACATCTAAAATATTAAATAGCAACTAAATTGCAGACAATTTCCATAGTTTCCAGGAAATTCATAAAAAAGAACTTCTTACTTCAAGCTAAAAAGCAATTTTCTCCATTTCTATGAAACATTTCTAGACTCTACTCTGCCAAAATTCTTTCCAAGGTTTAATGCAGTCAGTGAAATATGATTTCACACTTCTCTCACCACTTATCAAATACCTTCAAGTGGAAAAGCAGTCAGTGGTGTGGAAATACTTCAGTGCAGCTCTCTGGGTGAGGAAATACCAGGATCATGGATAGGAGTGCTGACTGCAGGTGGGCAGCTAGGGACACCCACAAATGCACATGCGTAACATTAATTTCAAAGTGAAAAAAAAAAAGATATTATGCATTACCCTAAATCTCTCAATATACGCTGAATCAATCGGAACTACATGGGTATTTCTGTGAGCTGTGAAATACACCTCGGATATAAGTGTATAAGGATTACAATTTTTGGGGTAAATTGGCCGTGGCGTAAAACACCTTTTCTCAGCGTGCACGTTAAGTAGTTCAATGCGTATGGAAGGGTTAGACAGCCTTTTAAATCATTTTTTATCTGTAACCCATACGAAATGGCGAAATTATTAGTTGTGACATATATAGTTGTTTCCTTAATCAAATTCAATGACGTTTTTAGATTTCACATTTAAGATCTATTTTTGAAAACGAAAGTGAAGTGACGTCATTCCACAGTAAACAAGATGGCTTCATCCGTATTATTTCAGAGGTGTTTTCATTGGATAAACCCGATGAGTTCAGATTGATGACGAATCTCACCATTTTCTTAAAATAATCGTGGGATTTCCTCTTGTAAGTCATAACATTTATTTGACCTTCCCCTAACAGTGCATAACATTGATTTGAGGCTAGCTACGCCCCCGACTAAAAAACTGTTAAAAACAATATCAAACCCTGAATCCAACCAACCAAACTGAGAATTTCTCTTTTCATCACAAAATTATTGTCTGCTTGGACTTTCACCTTTGACTTTGGACCAATCTAATTATCATTCATTGGAAACATACCCTCTAAATATCAGCTGGTTGACCCTTGGCTGTCGCACAATTATGAGGACTATTGTATTGGTATAACGGGGGAAACAAATAAAAACATGTTACTTGACTCATTAACCATTGTCCACAGTATTTATAATGGCACAAACATACTGGATAATGATCGTTCAATGTACCAGATGTTAAATGCTAATGTACCCATACATCAACAATGCTTACCATAATGTGACAGTGCAGAAGTCTATGGAAACCTCTGTGACAAAAGGGCAAATTGCTCCTAAGGAGCAATTTATCCTTTAATCACAGTGGTTTCTATTCGATATCTGATAGAGAAAATGTATATTTTCAGTCCTTTTATGTGTCGTCTGCTGTTGTTTTGAATTTGGAGCAGTCACAATTTCCATAATGGTTGAATGAATCATTTTATTAACCATATTCCTTAATCATATATTCCATTGAATTGGGTTTAACAATATTTTCAACGGTATTTCAGTCATATCATTGTAGGTCAGGGCACCTATTAGTTCTCCTGGTATTTTTTCACCAGTGTTGCCCCTGTAAAAGATGCAAGAACCGTGTTGATGACCTTCATGAACAGACTAGAGTGGCAAATGGCCGCTTATGAACACAAACCAATTTTTGAACATCAAGAAGGGTCAAGAAAAGATTTGTTTTCATGAATTGCCATTTGTCATACATTTCACTGTCATTTGATGTAGTCATGGACAAGTTCATGTCTGGGAATATATTCATGAACATAATTGTGAGCATGTTTATGACAATCACAAATATGTTCAAGAACAATAATTTTGTGTTAATAAATAGCCATGTTTGGTTCATGTCTATTTATAAAGTCCTTGAACACAGTCCTTGATACCTTTGTAGGGAATCTTATGGAGGAATCGCTCTGCAGACACATGTAAGGAAATATTTGACATGTCAAGAACATTGCCTCTCCATTTGCAGATTTGTGAAATATGTAAAAGTTACTCGCTAACGAGATATCAACAGATGCCTAAAATTGACAAGTAGGTGGAACAGGCTTGCAAGAATATGTATGTTAAAGCTCATTTAAGTAAAAAGTCTCGAGTCAAGAAGACCAAACGATGCCTGTAAATAGTGTATCACCCTAATATTATGGTAATTTCTAAACAAAAATGGTATATTTCACTCCATATAGACCAATTTTATCTGCTTTTAAATTGAACTTAGCCCTAATGCAAATATTCGTTAGGGGTAACTGGAAAAGGTAAATGGTGTATTAAGTCTAAACATGCTAACCAATAATTGTCAACTCATTTGTCAGAGCAACATACACTGAGGTGCCGGAATCTAGAAAGCAAAGTTATGTTCAGTAATGAAGAAAATCCTCTCTCAAGGTCGTCATCACCTTCAAACATGACGCTTGTGGTCTGTTCACAGGCGGTCTTATGCCAGACGGTCATAGTGCAGAAGGCATATTGAGGGTTCATTGCAAAACTATAGAATGTTTAGTGCTTCATGTTCGTGAAGCACTTACCATATATCGACAATTCAGTGTAATACTATAGTAAGTGCTTCATGTTTATGAAGCACTTACTATAGTCTTACACTGAACCCTCAATATATAGTCTCATATTGACAACTTCTCCTTCTAGATCCTGGCCTCCATGGCTGGCCTAATGGTTAGAGTACAGGGCCCTGTCTCAAATAGGTTACTTTGATAGAATTCATTATAAATGTAAATAAAAAGTAAAAAGAGCAAAAGAGTAGCTCAAAAAAGCATTAACTTAGACTTGAATGGAATTTGAGCCTTACATGTGAAATCTTAATTGTACCTTTAAACACTTGCCTACCTTTCATTAATAAAAACAATGCCTTTATGATTAAAGGGTTATAACAATTTTGTAAACATAAACCTAAAGTTACAAATCTTTGAGAGACAAGATTCAGAACTTGAAATTGTATGCTGACTTTGAAAATACTGATGCTGCTATATGGCTTGATCAGCCCCTATGAGCAGTTTATGTTGAAGTCTTTTAAGGATAAAGCTTTTACTATATATATATCTCTTTTTGTCACAGTTTGGTTTCAAGTTTCTTCTTCTCCAGAAGCAGTATTTTAAAGTGAGGTATTATAGAGTGAGGGGGTAATCAAATTAAGTCTCCATTGATTCCTCTTCTGGGATTAAATACCATATTTTTACTGTGAGAGTTGCTTTAACCCTTTCATCTAAAAAACATCCACAAAAGGCACTCTCAGTTGAAAGTTCTTACACCTTAAGATTAGTTACTCTCTATTCTGCTTCCTGGATCATAACCAGTACTTGTGCCAAATGTAGTTTAATGAAAGGTCGTAAGGCAGAACCCACTACTCATGGGATTCGAACCCACGACCCTCTTAATGTCAGGCAGACACTTTACCCCTGGACAGTACAGCAAGAGTTTTAACCCTTTCCCAAACAATAACGACATTTAACCAATTTTCTGCAGAAGACTCTAGAAAACATTATGGGAAAAGGAGAAATTGCTCATTAAGAGCAATTTCTCCTTTTCCCACAATGTTTTCCAAAGTTATCAGCAAACTGGTCTATTGTCGTTATTGTTTGGTAATATGGGTTAATGCTAACTCCAATCTGAACACATCGGGTTTATCAAATGAAAACACCTCTGAAATAATAGGGATGACGCCATATTGGTTCCCAGCGGAATGACATCACTCCACTTTCGTGTTAAAAAATAGATCTTAAATGTGAAATCTAAAAAGTCGTTTAATTTGATTGAGGAAACAACTTTACATCTCACAACCACAATTTTGCCATTTGGTATGAGTTACTGATAAAAAGATTATTTAAAAGGATGTCCAACCCTTCCATACACATTGAACTACTTAACTTGCACGCTTAGAAAATGTGTTAATTGCCGGATGCCGATTTACCCGAAAAATTGTAACCCTACACTTATATCTGAGGTGTATTTCACAGCTCACGGAAATACCCGAGTAGTTCCGATTGTGCTAACTCTAGTTAAAACCCCTTTAATCAAGATCACCAAGTTATTCAGAGGACAGCTCAACGAGGTGAATAGATTCCTCACGCTATGGAAACAACCAATTCCACAGCAAGCATAAGGAGAAACAGATCAATAGTTGCTGTGGAAGTCCAGCAAAAGGCCATCAGATTTTGATCTATAAATGTCACCGTGTAATGTGATAAAGTTATCTTACATTATACCTAATGGATATCTGTTAACCCCCCTCCCCTCCCTTTCCAGATCGAAACTTGACCAGTTGATGAATATGCTGCGCCCTTTTGTTTGCCAGAAGTGTTGTTAAAATAGGAGCTTTTGAATGCAAACATATCCCACATGCATTTGTTTGTCAGAGAATTGATGAACTGTTGATTGATTAAATTGCTCAATTAGCAGAAAGAACATCTATCAAATAAAGAAAGTATCTCTGGAAAGAAACATAGTAGAATAATCAACATTTGAAATCATTGTGGTGAAAGGGGAATTTGCTCTTGAAATAGAATGTACTCCACATCACATTGAGACCAATTCTCAAAATGATGAAATTATTCTTGAAGAAAAAAGTAACATAAGATTATTGATGAAACAAATGTGAAATCATTGCAACTGAAGGAAAAATTTGATAATCATTTGAAGGTGTCCATAAAAGAGAAAGGATTGACAGAAGAATTCAGAATAGGACAAGTTCTCCTCAGGGGAGGTACTGACACACCACAGTACAATAATTCACCTATTCACCCATAAGGGAATATTTGACAGGTCCAAATTCAAAGGAACAGCAGACGACAAAATGTAACATGAAAAACAGAAACATACTTCTAGTGATATTAGAAGGAAATCTTTGTGACCAAAGGCTAAATTTCTCATTAGAATTAATTTATCTTTCTGTCACACTTCTTGGGCGACATTGGTGCAGTGGTAGAGCATCAGCCTCTTGTACCGAGGGTCCTGGGTGCTATCACTCATTAGGTGAGGTGAAAATTGATGGGACTAGCCCACTGATCAACGGGAGTACTGGTTTAGTATCTAGGAAGCAGTGATCAAAGTGAATTTAATAAGCTTCAAGGTTCCGTCTCAATTGATGTAAAATAAATAAGTCTAAACTTCTGTCACTTTTGTGGAGGACCCATATTTGTATTGCACTGAGTTCTTGATATACTCTCAAGACAAACTCTGCATGTTAAAACCTATATTAGTCTGAAACAACATGTTGGAACATCAATATCCCTAGAATAATTTTAAGATGTTTGTCAGGAAAAAAAGAAAATGCTGTTAAACAAAGCCATTACAGCAACGCCCATATTAGAATGTCTGCATAGCCTGTTAGATGTTGGAAATTCCGGATAGTCTTTAACCCTTAAAGTGCTGGAACCGCCTTCATGCTTATACAAACTGGTTAGATCACAGGCCAGAAGCCAAGCAAATTGGTGGCTGGCCTTTGATCTAACCTGTTTGATACTCTGATAATCTTTCCTCAACACAAATAAGCAGATATTCAAATTTTTGGAAAGCAGATGAATTATATTTTTAGAAAATTACCCAGTATTCTAAGGGTTAAACTATGCTTAGAAACTGAATAGGAGAGGACCAATCGCTAATGTTGTTATAACTTGTGGCCCAATCCAAGTGCAATTATTATTTTTGCCTTTTCATGTTTTCTTTAAATACACGTCTATCTGTTTGTTGTATTTACATCTTGTAACGCATTTAGGAATAATGCATTAAAATGGGATTAAACTAAACTCCTTCTTGTTCTCAAAGAGATAGTTAGTTTAGTTATGAATTTATTCAGAGCAAAGAACTGTATCACACAAATATAACAAACCCCTTTTTATGTAACTTAGATTGTTCCTGTTACTTGTCACTCCCTTGGGTGGAATAAACGTCCTCTGTCTGAATATGATCACAATATCAACATTGGCCGAGTTCCATTAAAGGCCAATTGGGCCACTAATAGCTCGACAGGGCCGTATAACATACATAAAATATACAGACCACTACAGATAACAGAAAGGGCGCTGTGCAAGACTATAGTAGGTACTCCACATTTGTGTAAGACTTATCATACCCATATGAAAGATGCAAGAACTTATTCATGACCTTCATGAACATTCATGAATGTTAAATGGCCATTCATAAACACAAAGCTGTTCTTAACTTGTACAAGCATTTGAAGAACATTTCCATGAACATCAAAAACAGATTCATGAATTTATTTATTGAACCTGTACTTTATGTTTATGAACATGTTCTTGGATTTCATGGAAAAGTTCCGTGTTCATGAATGGCCATTTAACATTCATTAAATTCATGAATAACTTCTTGAATCTTTCATAGGATTAGTCTTGTATTGAACCCTCAATATCGGCATATCTAACTTTTTCATTGTCTGTTAAACCCCCTTTGCTGTAGGTAATTATTGAAAATGCCACACTGAGACAATTCTAATCAGTGTTAACAACAAAAGGTTTTGTGAATAGTAACATGATTAGACGAATATTATTTGAGAAAGATCCAGGGTCATATAAGGATTTGTTGCTTCAATTCACCATATCTGACCCTGTGATTAAAGGGGACATTATGGCAAATTTAAACAACTGCCACAGAAGAAAAGACATTTTTAAACCCAATTAGTTTACTCTTTATTTGCTAGTTATTAGAAAATATCAATATTTAAACTTATACAAGCAACATGTTTTCTTCATTGATTATACATTGTCACATGTTTATCTTTAAAATATAGAATCAGACCATTGACATTTAAGCCCAATAGAATAGTAAGTGCTTCATGTTTGTGAAGGACTTACTTTTTAATAATGCTTCCAAACGTCGTAATGAGATATTTACTTTTTGTTGTTTGTGTAGAGCTGTAAACATAATCAGTATATTACAAAGAAACAACTTAAACTGATACCAATTTGTGTACATGTACTTGCAAAATGTATTCAAAGTGAAAGTGAAGGAATGAAGATAAGAAGCCTATTCAAAACAAACCATGTAGTACCCAGTGTTCTCACTAAGAACAGGCCATAGGCCAAAATGACTGCTTCAAATTATGTTTTGGCCAGTTCAAATTCGCGTAGATGTTAAGAGCACCCATGGACCCCCTCAAAGTGGCCTGTTCAACCAATCCTTATTGAGAACACTGAGTACCACATTGGTTCCCCAATGCCAATTTGCCTATGGATAGCCGAGGATTGATGACGTATCCATCAATAACAAGTCAGATAGGACGGACCGGGTTACAGACCGGGTTACGCATGCCAATTTGCCAATTGACAGCTAGGGAGTGGTGAGACAGCCATCAAACACAAGATAGGGAGGCACCAACCATGAGAAAAAAATGTTGAGATATCGCTGCTCGCGACCATTTGTCTATAACATGAGGTGTATTAGGGTCAATTACAAGCATTTATGGGCGATAGTTGTGCAGTGGTAAATTGTCGGAATCTTGTATCGAGGGTCCTGGTTTGATCCCTATTAGGGGCGAGAAGAAAATTGCCAAGGCTAGCCCACAAATCAGCGCCAGTGCTCCGGTTTAGTATCCAGGAAGCAGACATTGAGAGTGAATTTAATAAGTTTTAAGCTTCCTTCATGATAGATGAAAACTAAACTATAACAAGCTTAAGACAAATCCTATTTTGTGGGTACTTTCCGAATCGCCTCACTAATGAGTACCCACAAACTAGGGTTTAGAAAAGCAATAAAGAAGATGGCAAAGACATCATATTTCTCTTCTCTTTACCTCTGTTAATTAACGGTCTGTACACATGGTGTGACATGAAAATGAGAGGAAACTGATACTATTCCAGACAATTGATGGATCAAGTTAACCAGTATTGTGGTACCTTAATTTAAAGTTATTGGAATTTTCCAAGAAACTGTCATACATTACTGGGTATCATGTGTTGCGCAATTTCTCCTTTTATCACAATAATCTTTTTCCAATGTCTCACAAAGAAAGGCTGACATTGCCGAGTTGTAAAGCGCTCAACTTATAGTTAAGGGTTCCCAGCATCAAACCAGGGAGCTGTCGCAGGAAATTTCAGAGATACTTTCTAGTTTTTCCCACCTCACCAGTCCTTCGGAAGAGACTTTAAACCGAGGTCCCGTCCTATGAGTAGCCTGAATTGGCTAATACAACATGGACATAAAACCACCTTTATAGTTATTAAAGAGAATGTCATCTTTCAACTGTAATTTCCATCTGAATATATTGCTTCAAATTAGTAACACAGCAGCTCATTTGAGGGGAAGACTTAGCTATAAAGCCTCAAAGGAAATACTAGCGAATGCTACCATTGGTCCAGGATACAGCATTGTTCACTATTACCAATGTAACACATATAATTATGCTCACCAAACAGAGAAGAAGTTCTCATTTTACCACAATATATCAAGGGTTCAATGCAAGAATATAGTAAGTGCTTCACAGCCATTGTCATCTGCAGATTATGAGATATTTTCAACTTGGGTAATTATCTCATGAGTCCCATCAAATCGAGAATATGGTCTATCAATTTAGAATGTAACAAGCAACTTCTTCTTTTATCACAATTGGTTCTTCAAATATCACAAAAAGAAATATTTAGTTCTGCTGTTCCCTTTAATTTGGACTTATCAAACATGGCACATGAAAGGGGGGGGGGGGAATTATTTGGTTAAAGAACCTACCATTAAATCCTATGGGAGAAGGAAAATGGATTCATATTTTGAAATCCTCTTCTTAGATTAAAGGGGGGAAAATGGACCAACCATTAAATCCTATGGGGGGAGGTGGAATGGATTAATGATTTAAGGGGAAAGACAAGCACGGGCATGGTGCCGTGCCGCCTATTACATCTGAGACAATCAGCTTTCATTGCTCATTTCTTCTTCGTCTTCAGGTTTATTGATCCGTGTGACCCAGTTTTTTCTGGGAGGAAGAGGGGGAGGGTTTTTTTTAGATTTATTTATGAAGCTACTAGGGGAGAATTTTGTTCCAGAGTTTCCCCATTCATAGATCTCTTTTCTTCTGAAATCGGATTTATTCTTCCCTCTGGCACACATCATCATAGCTATCCTGTTTACAGCAGACGATTCTTCACACCAATGGGGTTGTAGGATTTATTAGCTTCTTTTTAAAGCGACTGGCTTACAGATTTGAGGAAAGTTGAATATCAAAATGATATTTCTTTAAACCTGTATAGAAGCCAACTGTTGTAACTATGAGACATATTTGCACCTTGCCATTTGAACTAAAATTAATTTGTATTTGAGACATTTAGAGCCTGAATAAAACAAATAAATAGGTATTGAGATCCAAAAGTATTGCAACGGTTTTGGAATTCATCGTATATGCATACTTTAATATATTGACAAATTCTGAATCAATTTTGTATTCAGTAGGTATTTTTCATTTGTATTGTTTCAACAACAATTTATTTTAACTTTCAAATTGTCTCATGTGTAAACAAGCACCTTTAACACTATTTTTGTCAAATTATCAGCTTCTGGAACTACATGTACTCTGATTTGACCTCATGCTTATGTAAGCAGTTGTCAAGACTTACCGCCAATGGCAACTAGATGACCTATCATTATCAATTTAGATCAATGGCAATCACAAACTACTATAATGTAACAATACGTTAATTAGTTAAAACAATTATCAATTATTTTGTCACAAAATTTCCCTTGACATGACCTCATACATGGTCTGTCATCTTTATTCAAAGTAAGCAATCAATCCTTTTATCATAAAGGTTTGTTTCTACAAAATATAACAAAATTCATAACATTTCTCATCATTTTTCATTGTTTGCTGTTGCTTTAAATTTGGACCAGTCCAAAATTGTCATAATGAGGAAATGGGTATAAGAAATTCTATCTTTTCCAACATTTCTTTTCTATTCTTTGGTATTAACTACTCCTAATTCTTTCCCTATATTTCAAATATCGCATAAGAACTCCCTCACCCTGGCGTGATTCAAGTTTTTTCTCATATCAATTCTCCTAGAAACTAAATGGATTATAGACAAGATCCAACACAATACACAGAACTTACGGAGTCCTGATAACAGCTCGTACTTGTGATACGTAATCTGTGAAGGGGAAAGAAATAATGGTGTCTCGACCCAAAAAAGATGACATTATTGATTCCATCACAAGCCAAGCAAAAGAATTCCCCGAAACCTAAATGAGATTACGCTAACTTTTTTTTTTATTCAAGAAATATTCATCAGCAGACGTCTTTGGTAAGCATGAATGTTAACTCTTAGAATGCTGGGTAATTTTCTTAAAATAGATTTTTGTGTCGTCTGCTTTCTAGAACCTTATATATCTGCTTTATTTTGTTGATTAAGATACTCAGAGTAGTAAACAGGTTATATCTGTTATTTCCTTTTAACCCCTTACCAAACAATAACGACATGACCAGTTTGTTGCAGACAACTCTAGAGAAATTTCTCCTTTTCCCACAATGTTTGATGTTCTATCAAAACATTATTCTTCAATTTCATCAAATTTTAAAATGTCATCTGGAAACTCTTTCATTTTGGGACAGTCGAAAATTTAACATTAGGTAAAGGGTTAAGAAATGCCCAATATTCTTTGAGTGTCACAGAATTTTATATTCATCAAAAAATTGGTCACATAACAGTCCCCTGCTTTTGCTTTCAATTTGGGCTGGTCACTGAATTTATATTCATGAAGGGATAGCCTTTTCATTTAGTCCCTCTCCTTATATAATTGACCTTACGACACAGAGCAGTTAACCACGCCCACCGTAAATAGGGGAGGTCACTCTAATTTTCTCCGACATTCTGATTGAAATAGCGTCAATGCACAAACTAGGATCCCTGTTTGACATTGCCGATAGTTTCGGATATTCTTATTTGAAATCGGAAATATTCTTACAAAATAGCACATAGCATGACAATTTGTAAAGAAGATGGTATATTTTGAGAGTTAGCAGAGACATATATAACAGCTCTGTTAGATATCTCTATGGCGTTGGGGGAGTGATTTACCCCAGCAGTGTGGGGTCGATCGGCACCAAACACGATCCGTCCAAAGTCCGACAAGACTCTGAGCCGAACGACATTGGTCCGTTCGGCACTGGTTCGACCGGACCTTCAAAATGACCGTATTTCATACTACTTCAAAACAGTTAAATTGCAATGTTTGCAGGTTACGAACGAAACTATCTCATTTTGATTCTTAAACGGTTTAGATTTTTATATCCTGAATGATTCAAAATGCAGACCTACCAATTTTGTCATGTTGAAAATGGTATAATAGAATTGGTCATGTTGAGATTATGGTGTTAAACAATTATTGCTGATAGGAACAATCACTATTTTGTTGTCAATTAGGTTAATAATCTAGACTTTCGAACATTATCTTTTGTATGCTACTGGATGATTGTCGGTTTTGCTACTTGAACTAACTAAGGGTCATTTTACCAAACGAAATATTTTCAATTGTTCCAATTTTAAAGAGTTTGCAGACGTCATTTAAATGAAGATGATGAATTAATACTTTTCTGATAGGGCAGACCATATTGTTGGAAAAGGATAACATGCTCGTTAAGAGCAATTTCTCCTTTTCCCACAATATTTTCCCTAGTTGCCTGTAACAAAGTAGTCAAATGTAGTTATTGTTTGGTAAAGGGTTAACAAACCTCGATTGTTAAAAGGATTAAGGGTTTCGACGCTAATTAACATCAATCTGACACAATTGCACTTTATGGTCAAGTCACAAACCCTTTATTGTTAAGCCGATCGGCCGTCTTTGTAATCAACCATTGACTACCAAGAGTGTGTTTGACAACATATTACAGCAACATTAGGTTCTTTAAGGTATTCTGATAAAGTTGCAACAAGGAGCTACGGGTTTGTTTTGTTTTTAATAGCTTTTAAATTTGGATATGGTACATCGATCATTACAGGTAGGTGGATTGATGGGCTATAATAAGAAAGTTAATTAATTGTTTAAGGTGCTCTTAGGGTCCATTTAAACACAAAATCAATTAATTAAAATCCAATTTGAAGAATTTGTATATATCCAACTGGAAACCATGTCCTCTCACATCATTATCGATCAATACTGTATTTTTAGTTAACATTTGATTAATCATCAAATGCAACTAATAACATTCGTCATTATGTGTCAAGTCCGTTTTTTAAATACAACGATTTTTCATTTTCAAACGAAGATAAAAGACAAAAATAAAAATTTACTAACATGTGAAAGAAAAAAAGAAAGAAAATAAAAAATAGTTCATACTCTTTACATTGTTTTATAAATTAACTGTTTGCATAGATTTACTAATTGCGTGTAGTTCTCAGTCATTTCACAATATATGTGACAGATTTTGGAAACGGGATAAACTCTACTTTACCCACAAGTCTCTCCTTATACATTATTTCTCTATTATAAGTACTTAAACAATATCTTAAGCAGTATTGACGAAGAAAAATCACAGCACAATAGTGCTATGTGTTGACGGAGTCGCACAGCATGTCTGAGAAAATGGCGGATAGCAACCGAAGTGTTCGCTGATTGGTCAGTTCCAGCTGTCAATCAAAGTCTGTCGTAAGGTCAATTGCTTTTAATTTAGACAGATTACAGAATCTTGCTTTCATGAGAAGATGGATTTTTCTTAGGGTCCTCTTGCTTCTGTTTCAATTTAAATTGATTACATAATCCCGATGATGATCCTCATGAAAAAATGGCCTTATTGTAAGTCTCTTTGCCTTTGCTTTCAATTTTGTATTCATGAAGCGATAGGCTTTCCTACGAGTCCTGCAGGCTTTTCCGTTCAGTTTAGACTAAACAAAGAATCCTGTTTTCATGAAGAGATGGCATTTTTCTTTTCAATCCCTATATAGGCTTTTGCTCTCAATTTAGACTGGTTTCACAATACTGAGGTCATGGAGGGATTGCTTTTCCTTGGAGTCCCTTTGATTTTAGACTGGACACAGAATCTCGTGGCCTTTCCTATGGTCCCTTTGCTTTTGGTTTGAATTAAGACATGTCACAGAATCCTGTTTTCAGGTGACAAGTCCTCTCCTTGGATTTCAATCTAAACTAGTTACAAAACCCTAATATGGAAATGGAGCACCTTTGAATCTTTTTAAGGGGCTTAAACCCATTACCAATTGATAACGACATTTAACCACTTTGATGCAGACGACTGGAAAACATTGCGGGAAAAGGAGAAATTGCTCGTCACGAGCAATTTCTCCTTTTCCCACAATCTTTTCTGTCCTAACAGAAGACTATTTTCCAATTTCATCACATTTTGAAATATCGTCTGCAAACTCTTTCAATTTGAGATAGTCGAAAATTTGGCGTTTGGTAAAGAGTTAAAAGGACAATGTTTAGCTTTGGTATACAAGGGTGCTTGTAGGTGACACCATCTGCTTTTTCAAGAGGATAAAGTACCAGTCCGACAAGTGATATGAATAGTGGAAAAAAGACGCATGAAACATTGATCCGATGATGGTAAACAATGGGCTATGATTACTCTGTGTCTGAACAATACAGTGGCCGGGGCAAACCAGGGACATTGAGATGTTTGTTAGACAAACAAGACCTCATCCGATACAAAGGGTCTTTTATGGTCTTATGATATCAGGCCATATCCTTCATGCCGGAATATGATATCAATTGGAAGCACTTATAGTGTTAAACAAAATATATCTTTCATTTCTAAGAGCAAAGCATTAGTATGTAGAGACAAAGAAAAATTAATTAAGATTAGCAATTATGATGCTTGATTTACTGTGCTGAATTCCATTGGTTTGAAGGAACATCATATTGATAGTTTAGGCAAGTTTTAATCTTTTTCAAATAAATAAGCATTGTTTGCAGTGGGCTAAGTAAATATGGTTGATACAAAAAGCACCTGAAAAAAGGTGAACCTATTTTTCTAAAAGCAAATAAGAAACCTCTGAGTCTAAAAACATTTGATTCTGATCAAGTAGTAGGCTAAACTTGAAAACTAACAGGATATTTGACGGAAGAACATTTGCTTTAAAACAAATAAACATTCGTCTGCAAAAGACATTGAAGCACATGAGAAAATCAAAAGTGCATACAAGCTTCGGTCTCCAGGTTGTCTACTTAATTCTTAAAATGATAATCTTGGCAAGTTTGTAAAGACTACATTAAACCATGAAAATTACAACACTGTAAGAATGACTCAAAAACAATAATAGCAGTCGATCAATAATTACGACACTGTTTCTTTCCTTATATTTGACGTCTGCTGATGCTTTCAATTTCATACCATCCCATTCGCAGTTATGTTAATTCTTGAGCGATATCAGTTTTATAACCAGCCGGTTTATTCCGGTGCAATGCATTACTGTTGTTATTGCGCTATTGATCTTATTACTGAACAAACAAATGCAGACTTCAGATCTGGAATATCTCTTTACTATGTAAGCAAGTCCACTTAACACTAAATCTCAAGGGTCAACCATGCCAAGGAATCAAGAACCAGTGTTCATGAACTTCATGAATGGACATGAACAAAATGGCCAGTCATGAACACAAAGCTGCTCTTGAACTTGTTCATGAATTTCAAGAACCTGCTCATGATTATGTAGAACATATGTTTGATGTTCATGAATACGTCCTTGATGTTCATGAAAATGTTCTTGTAATTTGTGAACTAGTTTGACTAATCAGAACTAATGACTATTGGTGAATTTTAGATACAATGACATCATTGTATAAAACCAATTCCTATCATATCAACAACACATGTAAATAACATGATGTATTGAGCTATAACTTCTATAATACTCCTAGAAGAGTACAAGTTAATGAAGATAATAGAAACCATCCTGAAAAAGGGAGATATTCTATCATTTTGTCTCAATGGCTTCTATCCAATGTAACACAAGGTACCATTCATCATACTGGATAAATGATAAAGAAAAGATGGTGGATGTATTGAACCCTTAGAATGCTGGGTAACTTTCTATAAAATAGATTTTTGTGTTGTCTGCTTTCCAGAACCGTAAATAATTGCTTAATGTTGATGAGGAAAGATACGCAAAGTAGCAAACAGTTTAGATCACACCTGGCCAGCCGCCAGTTTTAGCTGTTATAAATTTGTTCCAGTTTTAAGTTTCTCTTTTGTGCTAAAGGTTAAAGATTGATTGTCTAATAAACTATAAACCAATATATCATATTACAGAACTAAAGAATGGTTTCTTTACCCTGTTTACTCAAAATTGCCATGGGTTAATTGAAAGTCGTTAAAAGTTAATCATATAGGTTATAATTATACCCTTTGCAAAATGTCAAATTAAAAATTCCCAACAATTCCCATTAGTGGCAATTATGATCAAGTAAGAAACTGTTTTTTCATGTCATTATATAGAAATTAGTGCAAGAAACATGTTAGAATCTGCTACTTTCCTATAATCAATGATTCAGACTCATGATCATTCTTAGACTTGAAATTCCAACTCCAACCTGTAAATACATGTAGAAATGTTACTACTTCATTGAATGCATTTGTAGCAGATGATTTAAGAAAACATTGTGATAGAAAAGGATAATGCTTGTCACAGGCAATTTCTCATTTTGATCAATACAATTCAGAATAATAATATTTTTCATAATTAGTCCTCTGCTGCTGCTAAAAATTCTGACCAGTCACTAAATACAATATAAGGGATGGAAAGGTGAAAGCTGGCAAATACCTATTACTTTTTTATACGATCTTTGGCATATTTATTGCAGAATATTTCCCTTTGACATTTCTACGTCATATTGATTATATTTCTCGACAAACTGGTATCAATTTACAAAATTGATACTGATGCTAAAAATGAAATGAAAGCTGGATGGTTTTAGAACAAACTTAATCATTTTACAAATGGCTTGAAATAAGTTTTTTAAATGTTAATGAACCTGTTTTTGAAATGAACAAGTTCTAAAACAACTTTGTTTTCATGAACAGCCATTTGTTGTTCATGTCTGTTCATAAGCACACTTCTTGAAACCTATGTGTGGGTATCTAGACCTATGACAGAGGGGGTCGTTTGTTTAGATAAGTGTGAAAATCTTGCCCTTTTATATGCAATATTTGAAAAACTTGAAGCTAAATCGTAGTATGAGGTAACACAATTAATTAATTACAGTTAAGAAAAGCATTCAAGAAATGGGAAAACATGCCTCTTATCTTTGCCTCTGGCCTTTAATGAACATGCATATGATTTGAGATGTAATAAAGAGATGCGCATGAGGAGGACGCCTCTTAATTGAACTCTTAATTGGCTGTAAAGTGTGAAGGCCTTTCAAATAAATACCCACAATAAAGGTTTTAGAGAAGCAATTATAACACAAATTAGCAAGAAGAAATTTGTCTTTTATCTGAACCTCTACTCTGTGCAATATTGAAATATCACTTACATGAAATGCTTTTGATGCATACAAGAAGCCATTCTACTTAAAAAATGTTAGTTTAGGTCAATCCACTTAACCCTTAAAGTGCTGGAACCGACTTCATGCTTAGTATGCAACTAAGTTGGTTACTGGCCTGTAATCTAACCAGTTTGCTACTCTGAGTCTGTCCTAATCAAAATTAAGCAGATATTTAAGGTTTTGTAGAAAATTACTACGCTTTCATAGGGTTAACAAACATCCATGAACCTTGACCTATATCTTGATATCATGGACTATTAAAATAATGACCCTCCCTGGTCAGACAGAATCAAGATTGAAGCAGATTGGTATAAAGTGGTTGCCAAGTTCTGGATTGATTGGCATTAAGCTTTGGGCCAAAATATCATGAAGTTAATTTAGTGTTCAGTAAATATATCCTGCTGTGAAATTTCCTGTGAAATTAATGTCTGTGAGATAATCACAAGTCGGAGCAAAGATTTTTGGCTTAAATGAGCTTAACCCTTTCGCTGTTCTGTCTTAATTGCCAACAAAACCCATTCAAAGGGCCATTTAAAGCATGCAATACTGAAAATAACAAAGACTATAAAACCATGTCTTATTAAGCTTTGACATTGTGTGAAACGATTTCGAGATATATTGCAATGCCTTGTTCATTATGGATAGCCAAAGGACCGCTGACTTTATGATTTTTAAGATATGAGAACAATAATTGGCATATTTGTAATCAGTGAGGAGACCGTAAGCGTCAATTATGTTTTTTATACCTGCTCATTGTGGATGGAGGGAGACCCCTTACTCAACTGCCCATAAAACTGAAGTAGAACAATCAGCATACCTTCAGTCATCAAGACATTATTGTAGGTATAAGAAAAAGCAAAGTTTGTTAACAACAGTTCAAATCACATGATCAAATAAGAATTTGCTAATATTGAGATAACTCTCATTTTCCGCATGATTTTGAAATATTTCCTCTGGCAGTCCCATGATAATATTTTCATAATCTTGGAAAGACAAACATTGTTCATATTCTCAAGCTAACAAAAAGATTATATCTCAGGATAATGAAATTAGAAATTGACAATATGCACATGTCACCCCTACGCCACCACCACACTCATGACATTTAAGGTTATCTTTCAATGCCTGATTTTTAGCATAAGACTGTAATCTTGATATGATGTAAAACCCATATAAATAAATACAAATGTACATTTATCATAGAACGGACAATTTTAGTAACTTTCAATGTTTTCTTTAAGCTAATCTATGACAAGGCATATATCGAGGGTTCAATGCACGACTATAGTAAGTCTTGCATTTAACCCTTGATATTGTCTATTTAACGGCCTTATCCAGAATATAGTTGTACACAGAGGATTCAACAATAGGAACTACTCGGGTATTTCTGTGAGCTGAGAAATACATCTTGGATATAAGTGTAGGGTTTCAAGTAAATCTGCCCTGGTGTATAACACTTTTTCTAAGCGTGCACATTAAGTACCGGTAGTTCAATGTGTACGGAAGTGTTGAACATCCTTTAAATCATCTTTTTATCGCTAACTCATGCGAAAAGGCGAAATTATAAATTGTGACATATATAGTTGTTTCCTTAATCAAACTTAACGACTTTTTAGATTTCACGTTTAAGATCCATTTTAAGTGACGTCATTCTGCGGGAAACGATATGGCGTCATCCCTATTATCTCAGAGGTGTTTTTATTGGATAAACCCGATGTGTTCAGATTGAGGGCTCAAGGCAGACAATGGGAGGGTTCTGTTTTCCTGCAGGTAATACTAAATGGGTCCTTGTGCCAACATCAATGCCTTTCCCATGAAATCGCATTTATATCATATATGTTTTATATGATACATATATAAATGACTAAAGAAGCGAGCCAGTAATAACTTCATATTGACTGCTTTAATCCATTGCTACATAACAATTTGTATCATATCTTTGAACTTATCTATCTTATTTTTGAAGTAAGTTTTACACCTTAAATTAATCAATCTTGACTTAGATTAGCTTCATGACAATAAAAGCAGTACTCACGCCAAATGTTGGTTCATCAATGGTCAGCGAGTGCATGGACCCTGTATCTCACAGGATTCGCACCTAAAACCCTCGTAATCAGAGGCAAACAGTTAAGTGATCATTGAATTAATGAAAGGTTGGAAGGAGCACCCTCTATCATATAGGGTTCTAACTGAAAACCCTCGGATCCAGAGGCCGATACCCTAACCATGGAAAACTGTCTTCCATAAAAATACAGTTTATCCAATTTTGTAAATGACTCTATATATTATATATATCTATGAAGAACCAGACCTCTCTTGTTGTCTGGCTTGGTAGTTCATAGACATATAATATGTAGAGTCATTTATAAAATTGGATAAACATGGTTGGTTATCTCATATCTCATATCTACAATTCCCAGGTTGTCTTACAAAAGGTCGACCTGAAGGCTGATCGTACTTCCCAGACGCTTGTAGTTTAAACTTATTCATTTTACATCGATTGTGAAACAAGTTCTTTAAACTTAGATTAATCACTCACGATTCTGCTTCCTAGATACATAACCAGTACTCGCGCCGAATGTGGATTAATGAAAGCTCGTAAGGCAGATCCCACAACTCACAGGATTCGAACCCATGACCCTCGTGTCCAGAAGCCGAGGCTCTACCCCTGGACCACTGTCCTGATAACCACTTAAACAAATGGGACTTTTCTGCGATAATGATTGGGCTGGCATTGCCATACAATTGGTCGATTGTTAAAAGGACTATCTTACAGATTGAGATTTTAACATTTAGAAATAAGTAATTTTCTACCAATAAAATTCTAGAGAAACATAAGAGTAGATGATTGACAGCTTTTCAACCCCTTTCATAACTTTGTAAAAAAGATATAAAATATTCATAATGCAGACATTGCAATCAGATAAAAGAGTCTTTTTTCGTCAACAACCATCTAAATCTAGAACAAGAGGCGATATTTTTAGAAACAATCGTCACATCGGTCTATGGAAACGTTTTACCGCTCCTGTCACATGACACTAGCAAGGTGTTCAAGAGAGAATTTCTGCATACATTTACAAACAAGCTTCCAGATAGAGGCATTGATAGGTCCAAAGATTCACTTCATATCATTAAAAGAAATTGAAAGATTTCAGCAATTTAGAAGTAAAGAAATTGAAAAGGGTCTTTGGTTTAATGACAAAAATCATAAATATCAAATATTAAACATTTATCATCCCCAGAGCACAAATCTCTGAGTTAGTCTCTTTAAATAGAAGGCATAACAAATAAATTGTCCCTTTGTCATCATAACATCATCCCAATGTCACAACTAGTGACAGGTGTTTTTACATTTCATGATCCTCATCTCCTGTAACCCTCTGTTCATGTATACGTCACAATGTTCCATATGACGGAAATGATTTACAAAGGAAATTAGTTTGGAAACCCAAAACTATTTGAAAAGATTAATTATCAACCTTTATAACTGCAAAAAAATTAGACAAACATAGAAATACAAGTTAATTATACAACTTTTGTGTGAGCCCATTAATAATTATATGAGCAAGCCCTCTTTTTATCCCATTATGTCAAGCTTTTATCCTTTACAAAACACCAAATTTTCAACTGTCCCAAATTCATAGAGTTTGCAGACGACCTTTCAAAATGTGATAAAATTGAAAAAACAATCTTCTGATAGGGCTGAAAACATTGAAGGGAAAGGAAAAATTGATGGCTACGAGCAATTTCTCCTTTTCCCACAATGTTTTCCAGATTCGTCTGTAACAAAGTGGTAAAATGTTGTTATTGTTTGGTAATGGGTTAAAAAGACATGAATAGCTAGCTATCTGCGATGCAAAAATGGTTAGCCCAATAATTATCCATTATTGATTACTTCTCATTTGCTAAATTGGATGGCATTGTGACGCTATCACCTCTGTCTGCTAACACTCCTTATTCCATGCTAACAGCAGCAGACGGCATTCCAACAACTATTTATATTACAAGAAAAGGTGTATTAAAAGCTGAATAGTTGAAAGATAAACATAAGAAAGATAGCTTTTTTTTCTTTTTAAACTCTCTTGTTTTGTTTAAAGAAAATCCCTTTTTGTTGCAATGTTTTTTAATGTCCTCTGTTGTAAGGACATTACAGTTGTCTGTTCGTGGAGGGAGAGGGTTAATCTCACACTTGGCGCATTAATTTATGGATTGATGAGCTGTTTCATCTCACATTCACCATCATAAACCATCAAAAAACACAATAATGTGTGGCTGTTAATATTTAGCAGGTTAACCCCTTATTACAAAAAATCCCATTATCAGAACAAATTGTACAGACATACCCAGTACGTACATGTCTGCTGCAGAAGTCTTTTGAATTATCATTATCATCATGGTTTTACATTGTGTCAACAGTGTTTTCATTTACAGTGAACCCTCGTTTAACCGGACCCCGATTATCCGGATGCCTCGCAATCCGAACGAAATTGTAAGGGAACGGAATTATTGGACCAGTTTGTTGCAGACGACTTTTGAAAACATTGTGGGTAAAGGAGAAATTGCTCGTGACGAGCAATTTCTCCTTTTCCCACAATGTTTTCTGCCATATCAGAAGATTATCTTTGAATTTCATCACGTTTTGATATGTCTTCTGCAAACTCTTTCAATTTGGGACGGTCGACAATGTGGCGTTTGCTAAAGGGTTATAAGTATATACCGCTCATACAGACCGTTTATGTCTTAATGTGAATAAGAACATGCTCTGCTTCATTAGTCCGGATTATTCGGTAAACCGGACATTTTGTTGGGAACGGACATGTTCAGATAAACGAGGGTTCACTGTACATGTATGTTGTGATGCCTGGCTTACGATAATGGAGGAAGACCCCAAACATGGCTGCCCATAATGACTGGTTGAACAGGGTAGAACCATTGCAATTTGGTGAGTCAATTAAGAAACCACCTCTCATAAGAATCCAGTCACTATAAGCAACTATGACAAACAGAACAACTGCTCCTTATGGGCAATTTATCCTTTTATAACAATGATTTCTACTCAATATCAACGAAGACATATTTCTTCTCATGCGATATTTTGTCATCTGCTGTTGTTTTCAATTTGAACCAAGTGAAAGTTTCCATTTCAGGGATTATGTTTTGTCCAATCTTTATTTAAATTATTTTCATCATGTAATCAGATACATGTATATCAAAAAGCAATTTTACAAAAGAAAAAAATTACCTTCAACATTTTTCACAATAATGTGAATTATGCCATTTTCAACATTTAACTAGTTTAATTGCAGCAAATTGCAGTGGTGTAATGGTTAACACAAGGGATTAACCCTTAAAGTGCTAGAACAGCCTTTATGCTTATACCAACAGGTAAGATCACAGGCCAGCCACCAAGTCAATTAGCAACTGGCCTGTGATCTAACCAGTTTGCTACTCTGAGTATCTTTCCTCATCAAAATTAAGGAGATATTTAAGGTTTTGGAAAGCAGACAACACAAAAATATATTTTTAGAAAAATAACCCAGCATTCAAAGGACTTAGAGACCAGGGTACCGTTTTACTAAACAGTTTACGCTTAAGATTTGCGTAAGTCTAAAAAAACAATTTCTCTTATTTCAATATTGGACGAAGCAATATTGCAAAGTGATACATCATTGGAATCGTCTCTCCGAGACGCTTCCAATGACGTGTCACATTGCAATATTGTACTTTCATTGAAGATACTATCCATGTTTATCAATTATGACTTACGCACATATTTTCCGTAAGTTGTTTAGTAAAACGGGCCCCAGCCAACCAGGGTTCTTTTCACCATGGAGGAGTATCCTTTATTAACTAAGACACATTTCCAAGCCTTGTACTGGTAGGTTATGTATGGATGTATTCATGAACCTGTTCTTGATGTTCATGAACAAGCTCTTGATATTCATAAACATTTTCTTGAAATTCAATAGCAGGTTTCTGTTCATGAACCACCAATAAAAAATGTTGTTCATGTCTGTTCGTGAAGTCATGATCACATTTCTTGAATTCTTTGCAGGGGAAGGTCTTGGGTGACTCAAAGAATCCTCTTAACACATTACCTTTTCCCACAATGTTTTTTGCCCTGTAAGAATAATAAATTTTAATTTCATCACATTTTGAAATGTCGTCTGCAAACTCTTTCAATTTGGGACAGTCGAAAATTTGGCGTATGGTAAAGGGTTAATGACAAATAAACTTCTGGTAAGTAAACACAATGCAGGCTTAATTTACCCCTTAGAATGCTGGGTAATTTTCTAAAATTAGATTGTGGTGTCGTCTGCTTTCGAAAACTTTAAATATCTGCTTAATTTTGATGAGGAAAGACATTCAGAGTAGCTAACAGGTTAGCTCACGGACCAGCCGTGGTGTTTGGCCCGGATCTAACCTGTTTGCATAAGCTTGAATAAAAATAGTCTTAGTTCCAGAATACATACAAGAACGTGTTTATTTCCTGTTTACCAATATTAGTGATTCACATAGCAATATGGACAGGGTTTAAATAAGAAGCAATTAAAGGCAAAAAAGCATAAAAAAATGACATTCCTTTGCATATAGGTTTGAAATCACTGTGTCTAAAGAAGAAATTGCTCAATTGAAAAATTTCTTTTTCGTCATCTTAATGAAATTCTTCTTTAGGCACACTTTTTCAAAATGTCTGTTGCTGAAACAGGTTTATTGAAGTCATCTTTCTTGGAAAATAATAAACCAAGCGACTGGACTTTGATGCTGTTCTACATTTTAACCCCATTACTCTATGATAACTCATTTTGCGGCATTTGCTGCAATGACTTAAGAAACAATTGTGACAAAGGATGAGTAATTAATCCTTCTGACACAATAGGTTTTACATAGTATTATGAAGGAAATGTATCTGCTTCTTGTTTAATTATTGTCTTCAGCTATTGATTTCACATTGGATTGGGCATACATTTTCATATGGGGGAATAAGTTAAATAAACATCAGGCAACAATCATAGAAGTAGCAGAAATTATGAGGAATGCAGTTTGACTTGTTATAAAAGGAAGACACCATAGTAAACAAAAGGGAAAATATGTATCTAACCCTTATTGTGCCGGAATCGAGTTCATACTTGTGCAAACAAACTAGATCAAGATCAGTCGCGAAGTAAATTGGCGGCTGGCCTGTGATCTAACCTGTTGCTACTCTGAGTGTCTTTCCTCATCAAAAGTAAACAGATATTTTAGGTTTTGGAAAGCAAACGACACAAAAATCTTTTTTTTAAAAATTACCCAGCATTCTAAGGGTTAAGTATCACAAATAATGAAGAATGAAGTTGACCTTGTGCTAAAAGGAAGACACCACTGTAACCGAAAGAGAAACTGCAAATACCTTGAACATTCTTTCTCTGTCTGTGAAAAAATTATTCTGCTGCAAGAGGGTAAAAAGGCAAATATTTATAAAGTTATTGGTTATCTCAAATAAATCCTAAACGTTTATGATACTTGTTTCAAATCAACCATATCAGCAGATTAAAAAGATAATCACTCAGACTAACAAAGTCAAGTGAACAAGTTTTCCTTTCATCAAAATGGTTTCTGCCCAATACCTAAAACAAAATCTATTATTCATAACTTTATACATGTCGTCTGCTGTTACTCTTGCTTTGAATTTGGATAGGTCACAATATCACATATGATGAACTTGACTGAATGAAAGCCTTACAGCAGTATTGCAGCAAAGCATTTGAATTGTACACATTTTTGAGGACTCATTTCCGCTATACTTAATATAAGACTGAGATAGAGGGCAAAGCTCTTAGTAAGGGCAAGTTACTTAAACTTTACAAGACAATAAACATTGTAATCCTGGGTAACGTTTTACTAAACAGTTTACGCTTAAGATTTGCGTAAGTCTAAAACAACAATTCCTCTTATTTCAATATTGGACGAAGCAATATTGCAAAGTGACACATCATTGGAATCGTCTCTCCGAGACGCTTCCAATGAAGTGCCACATTGCAACATTGTACTTTCATTGAAGATACTATCCATGTTTATCAATTATGACTAACGCAAACATTTTCCATAAGTTGTTTAGTAAAACGGGCCCCTGCACCATAGCTCATGTTGTTCGTACTATTAGAATCTTCTCATTGAGACATTTCTAATGAGTACCCACAACATGTTGTGTGATAGAAAAAACAGCATTGAACCCTTTACCAAATGCAAAGTTTTTGACTGTCCTAAATTGAAAGAGTTTGCAGACGTCATTTCAAAATGAGATGAAATTGAAAAACTATCCTATGATGGGGAGGAAAATATTGTGGGAAAAGGAGAAATTGCTCGTTAAGAGCAATTTCTCTTTTTCCCACAATGTTTTTTCAATGTCATCTGCAACAAACTGGTCAAATGCCGTTATTGAATGGTAATGGGATCAGTGTGGTAAGGAAAACTAACTTGTTGATTTTTGCGATAAGGGAACAACTAATAATTGCTGTCATTTATGTCATTTGTGTCAATATTAATGAGCAGCATAATATAAGGTACACATGTACTTATGAAAAAAAAGAAAAACACTACTACAGGGAACTGGGGGTTGCATTGAGAAATATGAAGACATTGCACATTACAAAACATTTCTTTCACTGTGATTTTTATGTTTTAAATTGGCCTTTCAAATGGAGACAGATGAATTTATCAATTAAGACTATTATGCATAATCAATTTCCCTCATTTAAAGATACTCAATAAACCCATTGTCTATAAAAAGTTAAAAAGGAGTTACCATACATGTTACAAGCAATTTTGCATTTTCTGTCATACAGGTTTATATACCGGTAATTTAAATGATGTAACAAAAAAGTCTATTTATTTAATCATTATTTTCTGTTTGAATTTTCATTCACTAGTAGTGCAATACTCAAAAACAATCAATGTGAGGGAATATAGGGTGAACTTATTCATTTTTTAAAAATTGACACATCTCCAGTCAAAGACCAAAGAAACCAGGGTGACAAATGGAGAAAATGCCCTTTATGAGCAATTCTTTCTTATCTCACATTTGTTTCTACCATATATCATGAAGAAAATATATTCGTTTATGCTTTAAAATCATCATGCTATTTCCAATTCGGACCAGTCCAAAAGTCATGTATAATGGATGAATAATTTGACCTGCGATTTATTTATGCAAAAATCACCATTCCTAGTGCAGCCAGTGAAATCTTCATACGCATCCATTCATTATCACTAAATTTCTTCCTTTTTGAGCTATTCTTGAGTTTCAGTTAGCAACTCATCAAGTGAAGTAGATTTCACTCACATTACAAAGGTTAACCTAACCCTCTTTCTCCTTCCTTACAAATTTGACTGCTCCTGGGTACCGTTTTACTAAACAACCTATGGAAAATATGTGCGTAAGTCACAACTGATATACATGGATTGTATCTTAAATGAAAGTACAATATTGCAATGTGACACGTCATTGGAAGCGTCTCGAAGAGACGATTCCAATGATGTGTTACTTTGCAATATTGCTTCGCCCAATATTGATATATAAGGAATGGTTGTTTAAGACTTACGCAAATCTTAAGCGTAAACTGTTTAGTAAAACAGGACCATGGTCCTGAATCTGATGACAAGAATGTTCTCTGCTTTCCACAAAGATGCTGTTGTTTTAGGGGTTTTTCAATTATATGGCGTTTAACACCATATCAACAAATTTTCAGTTATAAACGACTTTCCTGGATCCTCCAGTACCAGACTGGAGGGCTCTGAGGTGACTTGCCAAAGCCCACTCCCACAAAACCAGAGGTGACAGTGGGGTTCGAACGCGGGAACCCCTTGTTCTAAGTCTGCCACCTTAACCATTGTACCACACAGGACCCCTTAGGGTTTTTTCAACCACTTGCAACTTGAAAATGTCATTTTTCATGATTTACTACTTAAATATATTGTCGCTTTAAACATTGACTTGGTAAGTCTCTACATGGTGTAATTGAATAATGGTGTGTGATTTGTCGATCATATCAGTAATGTAACTGCAGTATATGCACCTATTCATGCAACTTTCTAGTTTCTCAGCAGTACTGCACAACAGTAAGTTCCCATATGTGACATGTAAATCCATTGCCTAAAAAGAAACTATGCTTTCTTAATCCTTTATACCCATAATTTATCATATTTACTATAGAAAAAATCTCTTATGAAGTTAGATTCAATGAAATGTGTCTTAATTCGTAAAACTTAACCCTCTCCTTGCTAACTTACTTAACACCAATGGCCTTAAAATGGCTTGACCAGCCCTTGTTGGAAGTTAAGTGTTGGGTCTTCCTTCATCCTTATGAGCTGGGCATAACAATATAACTAAAGTACAGTTGACATGTGTTCCAAAACAACAACATAACAAACAAACAAACAAAACGTATTGATCGAAAACAAAAGCACATAATGTACAAATGTATAGCAAGTCACACAAGAATTGTCAAGGACTTATTACTAGGCCATCAAAATATGGTAGGCCAATTGATTTGAATGACAATTTATGTCAATTATGTACAATTCCTATTAGCCAAGTACAATGTACATGTTGAACTCTTTTTACAAGGAGACAGGATGATAATTAACAACGATGCATGTGTATGAATACACTGATGTCAACATATAGAGAGATTGAGTGTAACCAAAGGGGCTAGAATCATTGCATACCTCCCAAATCCCTCTACATATACTATACAGTTGAGCCTCGATAGTCAGAACATTGTTAATCCGTATTATTCGCCATCCGAACAGAATTTGTAGGGAACGGTCCTTACCTTCATTAATTCCACTGTTTAATCAGGAAAATCCGCGTTCCGGCTCCGCACAATAAAAGTCGGGAACCAAGCCTAACTTCTTATAGTATATGCGCAAGACTAATCAGGAAACCAGCATAATGATTTTTTTTTTTGCGGTTACAAACGTTAATTGACGATACGGTATAATCCAACATTCACACCTTTGCCAAATTCGCATGTATGCTTGATCATAAAATGTCACCAAGTGTAGTGTAATGAAAGGTGTTGATTTTTTGTAAATCGGTCATTTAATCAGTTAACTGGTCTAACCTAATTATAATTATCGTCGCATGCAGAAAGTCGAGTTTGTAAAAGGTGTTAACTCGCTGCATTGACAGCGATCAGGAGACAATGTCTGGTAATCATTTTCAACTATTACGGTTTTTTTTACTTCATATTAATTATTATAAAAACGGTGTATAGGTAAACATTTCACTGGAACTTTGCTGATTGTTTATTCCGGATTATTCGTTATTACGAACATTACTCCCGGGAACGAAAGTGTTCTGATAAACAAGGCTTGACTGTATATACTATTAGTTCAAAAGTTCAAAAGTTTATTGCTGTAAATAAAGGCCACTGGCCCATAATACATCATACAATGAATACAAATATATATACAAAAAGTTATGTCCCTAAACAAAATAAATGATAAAAAATATTGTTAAACATGTTGACATATAAAACACATTGAAATATAAAATATTTACTTTTATGCAGATTGTAGTGAAATGTCTTTTATATGCATGACGACAGATACAAACTTTGCAATCTTACGGATAAAGACAGCATTGGTATTTAACATAAGACCATAGAAATGCTGAATGTCATTTCCTCCATTATACCAAGTATTATATATAGAAGATTTTGTCTTTCTAGACTGTACCTGGCACGGTGGAAGAAAGCATGAAACTCAGTTTCGACAATTAAGGATCCGTTGTGCATAAAAACAGAAATGACATGTCCTAATTTATTTGTCAATGTTGAAGTGTCTACCCAATTCAATATTAAATTTGTGACTTGAACTATGGCCTTCCTTAATTAGATGCTGAGAAATATCTATACATAGATATTTCTACGGATCTAACAAAGATCAAATATGCTGGTAAAGATCACATCTTGAAGAAGTATTTATCATGTTTTGCAATGTTTGTATTGAACAGTCTGATATTCTTGTTTTGAATTGTACAATCAAATTATCAATATTGCCAATGTCTTGGTTAAACCATGCCTATGCAAAACCATGCAAACTAAGAAGATTTTTTACACGGGAAGCTCAGTTAATCCTACCAATTGCATCACAAGATTTAAGCATATTATAACATTGCTTAGGATTACGGTTGTTGGACATTAGTCTCAATAATGAACCGTGAACGAAACTTTTTTCAACATTTGGACATTCATTGTGAACGAAGGCGTCAGTCAATATAGCAATAGCCTTCTAGACCAGAAATCTGGACTAATATACTATTATAGTATCATATAGTATATACAGAGGGATTTGGGAGGTATGCATTGATTCAAGCCCCTGTGAGTGTAAGACTAATGTTTTACTTTCTCAGTTAAGTCCTTCACATAAGTGAAATCAAACTCCTCACAGTGATCTCCCCTTGCTACGCTGCATCGACCACTGCCACCACAAGATTTTTCATCCAGATTTGGATGAAATTCAAATGATGCTGTTTTGTTAAGAGATTACCGGATATCTTAGTTAATTTAGTAACAATATCTTGTTGTATTGATTTCTGACAAGTTAAGTTGAAAAAAAAATTGGTTTTGTTTATAAATAAAGCACAAATGGATAACAATTGTTTAGTTTTGCCGCCATCTTGTTATGCCATTTTCTAAGTAGGTGGTCACGTGACATTTGTGATGGCAGTGATCAACCCTATAAAGGGAGATCACTGTGAGGAGTTTGAAGTGAAATGGTTTCCTATAGCCCCTGGAATCCATGTGATATTGCCATAGTAATGCATTTAGCACCATTCCACTGACCCCTCATTTGTTTTTGTTTCCATTAGTGTTAACCGGGCTCACATTTGAGCAATACAGTATGTTTTCCCTGGATAATCTACCACTGCTAGACTAGGAAATGCGTCTTGCCGAAGGCCGCTCTACAGTGATATGGTTAATCATCATCGGGATTCAAACCGGGTTGACCAGTCTCTAGTGCAAGACGCAAAACATTTCACCACTGCAGATTCCTTTCCCCATTTCAACACTCTAGGAATTGTGCTAAAATCAGTTATCAACTTTGAACATAATGACATATGCACATACTAGCCTTAACTCTTATAAAGGTCGTTCTTAACCCATTACCTGCAAATAATGAAAAGAATTTCACCAGTTTGTTGCAGACGACTTGGAAAACAAGCAATTTCTCTTTTCTCACAATGTTTTCTTCCCTATCGAAAGAATATTTTCCAATTTCATCACATTTTGAAATGTCATCTGCAAACTCTTTCAATTTGGGACAGTCGAAAATTTGGCGTATGGAAAGGGTCAAGTATTGCACTGGATCCTTAATTCAGCAATGTCAGAAGAATTGTGTTAAAATAAGTTAACATAATGATTTATATGTGTACATGCATATCACTAATTTTTGAAGACTAAGGTAAATCTTTATTTTTAGTGAAATACTAAACATAATCTTTTTCTGAACCCTATTCAGTTACTCATCAGTTTATTTTTAATTAATTTATTTCACATTGATTGTGAAGTGAGTTCTTACAAGCTTTTTTAATCAATCTGAACTCTGATACATAGCAGGTACTAGTCAGGAATGTGGATAAATAACAGGTCGCAAGTTGGACTCCCGCTTCTGACTCCACGGACCTCGTGTCCCGAGGTGGACGCTCAACCACTGACATCCATCCTCCATCAACTCATCAATTAACAGCATATGCAGCAGACAAGCTATCATTTTCCCAATCCCAAGCAATTTTCAGCAGACAACATTATGATATCATGTTATCAAAGGCAACAGATATTGTTAATCCATGAAATATTGTCCATCAGACCTATCAACATCCTTGCAACAAGGGGTTCCCTCCCATATGCTAACAATCCAATATCACTGCAGCTTAATTGCCACAAAACTTTATTGATAAAAATGGTCTCAAGCACTCATACTGCAAATGCATTTCTCTGTATATAGGTTTTGTTTTGTTTGCAATAATTTCCAGTTTCATAAACTTATTTATTTTACATTTATTTGAGGGAAGCTTAAAGCTTATTTAATTTTCTCTTGATGACTGCTTCCTGGATACTACACCAGTTCTTGCGCCGATTCATGGGTTAGTCCAGGCAATTTTCACCTCGCCTAACAGGGATTTGGACCCGGGACCCTCGGTACAAGAGGCCAACGCTCTACCTCTGGACCACTGTCGCACAATTTCATTGCAACAGTTTCATTGCAATAACAGTTCTCGTAAACATGTTCCTTGGATCTGAACCAGTATTGCCCTGTCCTGCTATGACAAGAATTCACTATCCAGTCATGAATAAGGCAGTCTATGGTTTAGTATCTTTCCTGGAGTTGCTATTTGCTTCAAGTTGCGTGAGAAAATATGTATCTCTCGAGACCAAAGATCGTTCAATATGCAAATTTTTCTCATGCAAGGAGGAGCAAGTACTTACCCAGAAAAGATGCTTTACCAAAATGTTCCTTTTATTATCCACATGAACTTCATCAACAATAAAACCAATATCTTCAACTACAGTTACTGTTTGAAATTAATAAAATAGATATAATACTAAACTTTTGAATTAGGAAAGGCAGATGAATGTGTCACAAAAAAATTATCTGTACATCTGTATTAGCATGCATGGTAGTGTATATGTATACAGTACTGACTTTATTTCTTCCCAAGTGATTTGATCTGCATGAAAAGTAGATATTTGCGCTGGAATTATCACTGAATGGTATACAATATTACCATATACCTGTTTTCCCTTATGTCACTAAGTCGTGCATTTACTACCAATATTATTTGGCTTTTGCCATGACCTTTCCAAGACTCTAACACGCAACCTTCCACATGTACATGCACAGCATTCTAACCCTGTGCCCTTAATATGGTGGTCCTGTTTGTATTTGAACAATGTTTTGACTCCTTTTCCATAATTCTGTACCTCATTTTCCAATTTCCTCTGCAGAAGACTTCAGAAACCTCTGTGATAAAAGGATAAATTGCTCATGATGAGCAATTTATCCTTTTATCACAATGGTTTCTGCCAGATTTACTACAGAAAATATTCAATTCACCATGCAACTGTTTGTCATCTGCTGTTGCTTTGAATTTGGACCAGTCACAATGTATAATTAAGGACGAACGGGTTGAATAGTCTCCCAGTGCCCGGGAGCCCGTAGATCATTTATTGCCATTAACAAACGGTTCACAATTATGTTCGCTATGGGAGGTTATCATTCAGACCAGTCAATATCTCATAAATGCTTTGTTCTGTCCATATAAAACACTAATGTTCAGGGACGACACCATCATGACCCATCCCCACCCTTTCCCTCCTGTTGAATCATAGGGAATGGTTTGTTTATAACCAGGGTCGTCCCCTGGCCTGTTAACCCTTTACCAAACACCAAATTTTCGATTGCCCCAAATTGAAAGAGTTTGCAGACGACGTTTCAAAAAGTGATGAAATCGGAAAATAATCTTCTGATAGGGCAGAAAACATTGTGGGAAAGGGAGAAATTGCTCATTATGAGCAATTTCTTCATTTCCCACAATGTTTTCCAGAGTCATGTGCAACAAAGTGGTAAAATGTCCTTATTGTGTGGTAAGGGGTTAAGTGCTGTGAGGGCCCAAGCCTCTGAATTTCAAAATGAGCACTCCTTCAGCACCTTTATTGATCCCTTTCATGACTGTGCTATAAATTTGTCCACACTGCAGCCATAATACATGGTTTTGACAATGTTTGATGCATTTGATTTGGTTTAGAAACAGAAATTTCAGTCTTTAAATTACAAAATACACTTAAAACCTAACCATTTTGATGCACATATAAAAAAAACATTAACTGGAGAAGTGGTGCCCCCATCCCGTGACACCTTGCATTAAGCCCCAAAGCGCCTGAAAAAGATCCTGGGGAAGACACTGATATTATCCATCTTAAGGTTGTATGCGGCCTAGTAGTTAGGACTTGAAATCAGATGGCCCCTTTTGAATGTGAGCTCAAATTATGTGATATTGAAACCTGGGGTCTACCTATATTGATTGTGAGCCTGGCATGGCTAAATTACTGACATACTGGTAAAGCTTATAAAACAAAAACAAACAAGAACCCAATATGATATCAAACTTTATACTGTCTCCAGTAGATGAAATTTGTTTGTAGAATTTGACTAATCAAATTTGATTGTGATATTGAATATAAACATTTGTAACAAAAGAGGAAATCACTTCATTAAAACAGTTTTTCACTTTGTCACAAGTGTTCTTGACTATAAATCTGCTATCAATATGGACATATGGAGCTATGGTTTAGCTTTTCAAATAAATTATTTGTTTGGTGTATCATCCTAACCCTAATAGTGCTGGAGCCAACTTCATGCTTATGCAAAGAGGTTAGACCCAGGCCAGCTGCCAAGTTAATTGGCTGCTGACTGTGATCTTACTTGTTTGCTACTCTGAGTATCTTTCCTCACCAAAATTAAGCAGATATTTTAGGCTTTGGAAAGCAGATGACACAAAAATCTATTTTCAGAAAATTACCCAGCATTCTAAGAGTTAAAAGGAATGAGGTATTACAGCACAACTAACATAATGATGACAGACATTTTCCATTATGATATTTTCTATCAAACTATTTCCTGCTTAATAAGTAGTATGTGTAAGAAATGATACACAAGTACATATATCCGATGTTGAATGTCAATGAGTGAAGGAATGGGGAAGCCTGTAAAGATGTTGTATAAGATAAATAGGCAGAGAAGCAACAGACAAACAGAGATATGACCAAATGAAAAGAGACATGAACAAATGGTGAGATAGCAAGACAGCCAAACTGAAAGATAGACTGATAAATAGATAGAACTATAGAACAAGACAAATGACTAAATCTGTCTAGTTAGAAAGAAAGGACAGAAACGCAGACACACCAAAATACAAGCAGACGACTTTCTGAAATATCGAGACAAATGATAATTGTTCTTCGTTTTCTAAAAAGAAACGTCTATACACCTTCTCCACTTAGTCGCGAGATATGAAGGGTCGGCTGCAGACGACATATTACACTAACAGAGCATCTTGCAACTAGCCTAAAATCGTCTGCAGAACACGGAAACAGCGGATTGTAAGTCGTCTGCTCAAATCTAATATAAACTAGAAGCACAAAATAGTTTATCACAGTTATTTAACAGTACTTAGCGAAGAATGCATACTGTAAACATCACCGTACCTTACGAACATTTCCAATCCGGTCGAGGCCATATTCCTTTTAATTCCTTTCCACGATTTCTTAAGCTTAAACACTTGCCTCGCGTTTAGCGGCAGCCGTGGGTCCGTTGGGGCCGGAGGCGCAGGCTCGGGAAGGACACAATCGGCCATTTCACCAATTCTCATCCCTATGTTCACTGCATAATTATTGAACACACACGCGAACCGAACGGAGTGTAGTTGGTAACTGACTGGTCTCTCTCTTTACAGTCAATAACATTTTCCCGTTCATTCTATTTCACCAGCCTCAGCGTAGCCGATTTCCGCATCGTTCCGTCAATACTCGTTCGTTTCCGGTTACGTTCGGTAATTTCCGGAAGCCGCTCGGGATTGAATCGAATTGAATCGGATACTCACGGGAGCATAATTAAGTATCGATTCGCACCATAGAGCAAATCGGGGGAATCGCGAATTTGCTTGAGAAGTACAAATAATTTATTGGACTGGGTTTTCAAGGGTTTTTATAAGATGATTTATCATGAGAAGTAGGTGGAATAAACTACCGCCATGATTAACCCATCAACCAGCGGTGAATTTCCAGACTTGAGAGTTTCTGGACCTAGAAATCTTAGAAAACATCAAAAATAAAGTACAAACAAGACGTTTCCATTTTAATAAATGGTATACAAACGGTTAACCTTTTTGACACATGTAGAAAGTGATATTAACCTTTTACAAAACAATAACGGCATTTAACCACTTCGTTGCAGATGACTCTGGAAAACGTTGTGGGAAAAGAAGAAACGAGCAATTCCTCCTTTTCCCACAAGGTTTTCTGTCCTATCAAAAGACAATTACCAGTTTGATCACATTTTGAAATGTCGTCTGCGAACTCTTTCAATTTGGGACAGTCGAAAATTTGGCGTTTGGTAAAGGGTTAAAGAGCAATTTTCTTATTTTGCCACTGTGTTGTCTATATGTGTCTGCTGAAGATACTGACTTTGCTAACACGATAACTTGATAACATATTTATTCCTTTTGTTTGAATGTTTTTTCGAGGAACTAGCTGCATGTGCGTTATAATAAAATGATATGAAGGAAGAATACATTTCAATGACTGACTCACTTTGTATTACAAGCAGCAAAACTCTTTAGAAATCAATTAAAACAAAAGGAAAGCTTACTACTTGTAAAGAATACCAAATGTTCTTTGAGGGCTTTCTATGTAACGAGCATGTTCTCCATATCTTAAAATTGCTTCTTTCATGCAACAGGAAACACGTTAGTTTAGATACCAATCGTAACAACTCGGCAATCCCCGTCACAAGTCGGTAGATATATATACATGGCCGAGGTCTTCCGAATGTTTAGATACATGTACTTTGTAATAATTGTCGGCTGCTCTTTCTTTTAAATTTGGACCACTTACAAGATTCCATAACGAGGGAAATGGTTTTAACACATATAGTATCGATTAGACTCTTCCCCTTTGACGTACTGACTAACTCGAACTGACAGGTAAACGGACCAGGGGCTTGATAGTATTCCATGAAGTCAATCCCCAGACATGGAATTGGTGGCTGGTCCAAATTGAAAGCAACAGCAGGCGATAAACCAATATGAACATATCGAGGGTTCAGTGCAAGACTATAGTAAGTGCTTCATGTTTATAAAGATACAATGAAAAAATAATGTATTTGTGATATGTAAAAACGTTGTGGCAAATCGAATATCTAATTACCCCTTCATGAGAATGAGTGATTAATCCAAATTTAAAGCAACAGCAGTATTACGGAATGCGAAGAAGAGAGTTAAAATGAAGTAATGGTTTAAACCCATTATCCTTGATATGTATTTTTGAGATGGTTCCTCAATGAATACATTTAGGGATAGCGTATCTGGAATGCAATATGACCAAATGGCGTCCAATGATATTGTTTTATTTGTTTGCGTTTTTATCTCCATTTTTTTGTCTACGTTTTTTCTCTATATAATTGAATAGAAACCTTTGCTTACCAATATCAATTTTCATGTTACCAAAAACACCAATTAAGCTTCTATGCGATTCAGGTTAGTTGATGCAAGTAGCTACGGAGAAATGGGAATGTTTTTATTTATTTATATGGGTTTTACATCGCGCCAACACTATTTTAGTTACGTTGCGATGCCCGACTTTCTATGGTGGAGGAAGACCCCATACTTAACTACCCCTTAGTGCTGATCAAGTCATCTGGAACCATCGGCATAATAAAAGTCAGTCGGGAGACTCAATCTCATGAAAATCAAAATATCGCCACTGGGATTTGTACCAACGCGGAGAGGGGCCGTGTGATTTTAAGTTTTGTAGGCTTACCCGTAAGCCACGGAATGTTTCTCCAATACAATTTATCTTTACCCCTGCTGGTGAAACAGTAAAAAGCTGCATGTATATCTAATGTTTTGGATAAGCAATTTTATACTCAAATCTTTTGTTCCATAATAAATCATACAAACCAATGTCCTCTTTATTTATTTATACAGTAAATCTCCCGGTTAACTTTCGGAATGCCGAATGTTACAGGGACTTGACCAGCAATTGTTGGTAGTCAAGTTTTGGTTCTTCTTCCGTCATGATGAACCGGTATCGCAGCATAAAAGAAACAGTGTTGACTTGATGAAAAATACATTATTAAGAAATAACAGTAGCTTATCTATTCGACTTGACCAACTCTTTTGGGTAGTCAAGTGTAGTGTAATCCGCCATCATGATGAGCCAGGCATTGCAACATAACTGAAACAATGTTGATTCGATGCAAAACTCATATTAAGAAACAACAGTAGTTTTTCTTTACCCCGGAGACCAGTACACCTTTACATGCGCCTGATATCAGAACTGAGACAATTAATCTCTCGAAGACACAATGTCATCCGATCTTTGATAAATACTGTCGTCCACTGATCAGTTGTGTTGTCTTTTTATGTACCCGCAGGTTCTCTATTTCAATGCACTAGGTTATTAAATCTACACAAACTTTCCGCGAACGTTACAGATCAACTAATACTCTGATTGCTTTCCCAAATGGTCTCGATAGCGCATTGGTGAAAAACGAATATGTTATGCCGCGGTTACTTCATTCAACGCCAAAAAAGATTAATGGCTAGAAGCTTAAATAGCTTCATCCAACTCCGAAACAAATATTGATTCATAATTCATAAACCGCTCGTAATTGATGATTCGTTTTAACTTTACAAGAATAATTTTCAGCTGAATGTTTGCTCTGTTATTTCTCGTTCTGTTCAGTCAAACGATTATGATAAAGCTTTCGTTAAGAAAAAATGTGTATATATAGGTTGACTTAGTTGAATACAATTTTCAGAAATTATCTAATCATATCGCAGTAACAGTTCATGATTTCTTGCTTCCCGAAACGTAACCTGTATGACTATATTATCCTTGAACCTGCAACTTTCTGCATACGGGGCCTATCTTTTATCTTTGCACCACCACTATTTAAAGCGTAGATCAAGGCGATGTCTTACCCTTTTTAACCTCTCACTAGTGTCATTCTGGGACCGATAACTAGGTGCCGTATAACATTTGTGATATCCGGCACTAACCATATAATACATGCACGTGAGGAATCATGACGTCATAAGAACGCCATTACGTCATGTTTACATCATTCTCTACTTATTCTTTCCTTTTTTCTCGTGTTTTATTAACATCTTGTTTGTTTGAATACATAAAGGTAACAGGATAAATAGAATTTAGAAAGTTGGTGTCTTTGAATGGGAAAAGTTATCGGGTTCGGCTTCGGATTATTATCCGTTTCGCCTTCGGCTCACCGGATAATATTCCTACGCCTTGCCCGATAACATTTCCGATTCACGACACCAACCATCTATTCTTTATAAATATTCGAGGCCCTCTTATTCCAATGCGGCCTAGTTACAGAATAAGCAATTCGTGGCTCTTCTTTGCTTGAAATGGATTGATAAAACACCTGAGGCACTTATCAGATAATCCCGTGTACATAAATAACATTATCGCGTGTTAAATATAGAAACTGATACAAGTACATGTTTCCAATCGACTGTGTATGCTTTACTTCTTGTCGTTATTACTCGGGTATTTCCGTATACCTCGTATATAAGGGTAGGGTAACAAATCTTGTGTTATGTGTCCCGGCAAATAACATGTTTCTTGTGAGCGTCCACTTAAATAATTTGAATGTATCTGGAATTGTTAAACATCATTTAAAACCATTATGTTTGGTCGGTAACTCATGAGTAAAACTGAAATCATAAGTTGTGATAAATTGATGTTTCCTTAATAAAATTAGAAAGATGTTTGTTTAGACATTTCATATGACATTTTTATTTGAAAATGATCTTACATGTGCAACGAAAGTACAACGGACGCAGTCTTGCAAGAAGAAATATGACGGCTTGCTTATCATGTCAGATGGGTTTTCCTTGGAGAAACCTGATGAGTTCAGGTTGTTTGGGTGACCGACCTTTTTTCGCGAATTTAAATGTTTAGTATCAAGAGACAAACTTATCATGTTCAATTGAAAGTTGAATTGTAAGAATGAATATTGGCAAACCTAGAGTTCGAACCAAGAACCAATATACTCCAAGTGGTGGAGAACATTTATAAGTAGATCCTCGACATTGGGACTCGAGGGTTGGCGGTTTGACTCTTGTGAGCAGCGGAGACCAACTTGCGACTTTACATTCATCAACCTTCAGCGCGAGTACTGGATGTGTATCAAAAGCGGAATCGAGAGTGATTGTGAATTCGTTTCACAACCAAGGTAAAATAAATCTATAAGTTTAAATTACCGTTTCAATGGCCTCTGGCAAACGACCTAAATACCTCGGCTCGGTAGGCTATACAAGGGTTAAGCAGGAAGAAACTACGAGGCAAACTGCTCCACGTTAATTGCGTCAAGGATCTGATCTTCTCTGAGAAAATCAATTACTGATGAGAGTTGTTTTGTGCTCATTCATTAATCCTGAAAACAGTACAAACAGGTCATCATAAATGTCTGTTGTGCAGGGGTGGAGAAATCTGACTTTGATTTCATTGTCCGTATATGCCAAATCTGTCACACATGTCCGTATAAAAGTTGTACAGTAAATTTCAGTAAAAGTTTACTTGTCCGTTCAGGCCTATGGACAAGCTGAGCATTACGGACAATTGATTTCACAGCCACTGTTGTAGCTGTAGGCATAAATCTTCCACTTCAACAACATCGATGTATAGTCAAATGCCACATCCGTTCATACACGTATTTTTAGGAACGGAAAAACCAGCATTTATTAGGAAGGGAAATCTTCAATAGTTGGGAGGGTGATGTACGGGGAAACTGAATGTGTCACTTGTAGAAATATACGTTCCCCTTGGATTTTCCTCCTAAATCAGGGAACTCGCTTGAGGTCCGGATCTTTTAAAAGACAAATAACGATTTCATCTTATTCGTCCCGGGGTTGGAACTGTACAAGAAAGAAGAAAGAACTTATTCCCACAAATCAGAGTAACACACTCATTCTTTATTGAACATTTCCGGATTGCAAAGAATATTTCTGGAAGTGAGTGAATCAGTCTCCAACTAAAAGATATAAAATTAATGAAAATTATTTATTTGTTTATGAAAGTCAAGCATTGAAATTAATGAAAATTACTTGTATTTATTTGTAGAAAATTGTTTAAAATGGTGTAAAGAAGAATATCTTATTATTTATGAAAACTAACTTATATATTTGTAAAATAGACTAGAATTATTTTTCTTACCTGTGCAAGAAAGAAGAAAGAACTTATTCCCGCAAATCAGAGTAACGCACTGATTCCATGGGCCGTATTCTAAGCAATTCCCGCACGAGTTTTCGGTGTGCGCACGCATCATTTTTCATGTTGGCCAATACCTATGTACTTGGTACACAAACCATGTAACCATATATAGGAAGCGACCTTCAAGAAACAGCCGAATTCCTGGAAACCATCTAATTCTAAGAAACATACATTAACCTCCTGACCAGGTAAAGCTAGAGAAAGTTTCCATTGTTTTTAAGTGAATCATACAAAATATCTCAAAGAGCGTTAACCGCTTTTCATTTACCTCATAGAGTATATAATAAGTTATGTAGTATTTTTTATCCTAATAATATCCTAAACATAATGCTGAATCATCAAAGTGGTCCATTAAACTCTTAAATGATGTCATGAAATGAACATCTCAATCGTCTTGAGTTTTTTCTTCTTCAGAGCCGTATGTACCAGAACGTTCCGAAAAACAATAGGCCTACACATAGATAGATATATTTAGTTTAATATATGAGCATCAGGAAAATCATCAACAACACATACATTTACAAAAAAGTAGTGCATTGATTACATTCGTGATATCTTAATAATTGTGTTATGAACCATGCCAGAATTACACCAATATCAAGGAAAACCCCAAAAAGAGAAGAATCTTTTATTTCCATTGAGGTCCTTTAAATGGAATGATGGTCGGACAAAGAGAGGTATGAGCTATAAATAATGTGTCTAAAGTATGCTAACGATTAAGAAATCTACGGGGTTAACAAGCATAGAAATGCACTACCTAACCATGCTGTCAAATCTGGAAGAGGTGTCAGCATTTGTGTCCATACATCCCGCACAAGTTATCCTGCAAATTGGTTTTATACCATTGCAGGACATTCTCCTATACAAGAAAGACATCAGTGTACTGCCTGGTGATCTCTACCTAGCAAAAATATATAGAACACAAGTAGAGAGTCAATTTCTTAGGGATTGACTAGAAATGTTATGGTACTACGGACCCAAAAGCCCCCGTCGGAGGTGCGAGACCATCTCCCTTTTCATGATGAAAGGTACTTTTGTTTTACAGAGACAAGACGTCCTCGAAAGTTTGCCGACGTTGTCTGTATTAGCTTGACAATCGATTCCCAAGCGCGCAGGACGAAATGCAAATTTGTATTAATTAATACAATCAAGTAGACGCTCGTATCTTCTTTATCAGTCGTGAAGAGAATTCAGCACACGTTTGAAACGATGTGCAGGCGAGGGCTTAGTGCGCGATATATATATATATAATAGACATAGATGTCTATGTCTATATAATATATGGGCCACGGTACGGGAAAAGGGGCACTCGGACATAGCAAACAGTGTAGCCCCAGACCAGCCGCCACGTGGCGGCTGGTCTGGGGTTACACTGTTTGCCATCTTAGAGGACATCAAGTTCTACCTTTAATAAATACAAATGATAACTGTCGTGACTAGATGCTGGAATAATAGCTCTAAGAAAGAGCTGAGTCAGCGGTTTTTATTTATGTCCGAGTGCCCCTTTTCGCGTGACGCGGCCCATATATACAATATATATATTTTTTGAATGTCTTAGGATTCTTCATCTATGCTCCCTATTCCCTTCTCCTCCGCCACTCTCAATCCGTCAAAGCGCATGTCATTCCTTCTTTCTCAAACTTAAGCTTTGTTATTTCCGACCCAATACTTACCTTATCTCATTGCCTCCCTTAGGAACCTTTTTCATAAGTCTTCGTCCCTCCTAAACCCATCTTAAAACCCCACATCCTCCATAAAGAGCCCTCTGCCCAATTATCATTCGCTTTTTCCCAAGTTTTCCTTCCTCACATCCTCACTATCTCGCTACTCGCATAACCATGTTCCCAAACTTCACGATCGTAGTTCTTTCCCGTTCATCCAATGTTCCCTTTATTACAGCCCTTCCTCCGTTAGTTAAATTATATTTCATTGCAAAAAAACCCATTCACATGTATTCTGTACAATATCTAACTAAAAAAAGCATACATAAATACAACACATACAGAACACTGAGAATCATTATTTTATAATACAGAAGGATTGATTAAGTTTTTACAACACTAGTGATTGGCTCGTTCCCCTCCATTCTTTCCTATTCCAAAACCGTCCAAGCTTTCTGAATCCAGCTCAGTCCCCTTTCATCCTTTCCGATTACGTTCCCCTATTTCCCCCCTGCGGATCGAAAATACGAACCTTTCCTCCAAGGTTTTCCGGCACCCTTCAATGACGTCATCTAACCATCCCTTTCATAAGTAATAAGGTACACTATACTTAAACCTTTACAGTGCTGGAACCGACCTCTTGCATATGCAAATAGGTTAGATCCTGGCCAGCCGCCAAGTATGTTGGTGGCTGGCACGTGATCTAACCTGTTAGCTAATTTGAGTATCTTTCCTCGTCAACACAAACAAATATTTAAGGTTTTGGAAAGCAGACGACACAAAAATCTATTTTTAGAAAATCATCCAGCATTCTAAGGTTTAAATGATACAAATTTGCTTGTTTTCTGTTTGCCTGCGTGTTACGTATTTAAGAGACAGCATATTCATCAAGTAGACCTATCCAAGGATCCTGTGTTGATAATTCATCAATCTCGTAAAACAAAACACGCAAACTTGTACACTTACGAAAGCGGAAATTGCGGCTTATTATCGATATAATTCGGGCCTCGAGATAGAAATAAAGAGGCTTGCAAACACTTGTTAATCCAGGCTCCCGTATGAAACTTTTAGAACCGTTCCAAATTGAAAACTACAGCATGTGAAAATCAAAGAGGAAAGTTTGATTAAAAAGAAATTGTTAATTTAATGGATAGAAACACTTTTGCTGAGGATTTTTTCCCGTTTTTCACTGATTTTTTAAACCGTCTACTTCAATTCAGGTTTCAGAGAAAGAGCTTATCCCATTACCAAACAATAACGACATTTGACAAGTTTGTTGCAGACGACTCTGGAAAGACTGTGGGAAAATAAAAAATTGCTCTTAACGAGAAATTTCTCCTTTTTCTACAATGTTTTCTGCCATATCAAAATATTGTTTTTTAATTTCATCACATTTCGAAATGTCGTCTATGAACTTTTTTCAATTTGAGACAGTCGAAAATTTGGCGTTTGGTAAAGGGTTAAAAGGTTTCAGTCCATATTTTTACACCTCTTGAAAATAAATTGCTCATATTGTTCGTATCGAGCCATTTCGGTGCTTGGCGGAATGACTTCGACTCAGTGCTTCAAATTGATTGGTGTACTCTTTCTCCACTCTTCACTTGATATCTACTCTTGTGGTCCATCTAAATCATTTAGCATTTAAGTAGAATATTGTTGAAACCGCCCAAAACTCCGATCTAACCAACCAACTACCAAGACCTCTAGCCTGCGTGGCCAAGTGGTTAAGGTGGTTGACAGGAACCAAGGAGCTAGGTTCAAGTACCACCGTCACTACTGTTTTATGGAGGTGTCCTTTGTCAAGACACTCCCGAAACCAAACCCAGTACTGGTAAATCCCAGGTTATTCGTAATATAACTGGTATGTTTTGGACATGTCATAAAACCCATTAAAAGACATCTAACCCGCATAAGCAACGTTAGCGTGCGTTACTAGCAGCCAATTGATTTTGCCCTAGGCTGCTGGCTGCAGACAGGTCTATCGCGCAACCAGTTGGCACCAGCTGCCCTTTAAAACACAACAATTAAGTAAATATTTAGCATAAAACATGCTGGCTAAATGGTCCATTGCCCTGGGGATAGGGTAAATACAGACAAACTAGCCGGGTTTGAGTAAAACTGGATGCTACATGACGACGGGGTCTTTACACAACAATAGGGAATCTATTGTGAAGTATTCACTTTTAACGTTAAATTTGCGATCTTATATTCGAAACTAAAGCATAAACATTTATGTATGTGAATATTAGGGAAAATCAAAACAGTTGTTCTAATGAGTAATTATTATGATGTGTTTTCTTTTCATTCAGATTTGATAAGACTTTGTGAAATGCGTACAATCAAAGGCTTGTTAAATGTTCTTATGTCCTTGGTACAATGCTGATACAATAGAATCTTAATATTTTCTCATCATTACGTTGCTTTTCAACTGTGTGGAGGACAGTGGTCCACGGGAAGACCGTCGGCCCGGGACACAATGGTCGTGCGTTCGAGTCCCGTGAGTAGCAAGCATCGAATTAACATCCAGCGCGAAAGTTCGTTTATGTATCAGGGAGCAGAATCGAGAGTGATGAAATTTCAGTTGTACGAGCTTTTTTCACAAACAATAAACTTATGTGTACTATGAGGCAGTGGGTAACCACATGTTGCATCGGTTTATTGATAGAAATGGACTGTCGGGGGCCATTTTTGACAGAACTGTTTAGTTACCTGGGTAACATGCGGTCAAACGAAATTATGATTTATGATTTGACATTAAAATTCACAAAGGGTTAATGTATTAGTCCATTATTATACCATGCTTCGATTAAACATATTCTTCGACATATAATCAAGTAGCTAGTTCTTACGACCTATGTTAATCACTCTCGATTCTGCTTCCTAGATACACAGTCACAATAAGCGGGTTTATCCAATCAAAACATTTCATTCAAGCATTTCTCAGATAACAGAAATAGCCGAGTTGTTACGACTGCCACAACCAGTGCTCGCACCGGATATTGATTGTCACAAAAAGGTACATCATCTCTCACGGGTATCGCACATAGACCTTCGTTTCATGTGGCCTGCCATCTTCATCCGGACAAATGGCCTTACTGTGTATAGCATTTGCTGCAATGGCCTGGCAAACCCACTCGGAATAAAAAACAAACTGCTCCAACTTGGCATATCATTCCCAAAAACTGGCAAGTTTTCATTTTGTCACAATGATTACCAGGCAATACCATGAAAATACGTTAAAATGTGTATCTTTTTTAATAATATTTTCGGTAGAAAATTTCAGTTTGGACCAGTAAATCATTACCGTCATAGAGAATACGGTATCACACGGCGGCAATTATGAACAAGCCAAACCATCCGAGCTAATAGGGCCATGTGTAATATGAGTTAACATATTCCACTATAACCCATTAGGGAAAAGGTTTAAATAAAATTCACATCAAACGATAAAAATTGTGCTTGAAAAATCATATTATCTTTGAAATTGGAAAATGATATTTTCTTTGAAATTTGATGAAATCCATGGTGACTGAAAAAAAAATATCTTGGAACAAGCAATTAAAGCTTTTGTTACATCTAGGCTTTTTAAGCTATCTGTCTGGAGAACAGAATAACCTTAATTCATTCTGAGTAAGTATAAAGCAACAAGTTGACCATTTCCCTATAATGAATTTGTAACCAATCCAAATTGGAAAAACAAAAGCAGACGATAAATATTAGAATGGACTACATACATTTTCTCAATGATATGGGTAAGAAAACATTGTGATTGAACATCAATTTCTCATAAGAAGTTACTTATTCTTTGCTCATAAATATTTCACAAGTCGTATGTAGCATCCATGGATTGTTTACGAAAAACAAATAACTTTGTTATTTCCTTCGTTTCCATCCAATTCCAAAGACTATTTTGTAAACAGCGATCGATAACATTCTGATGATTGATTTCGCGGTAATTTTAACCCATTCCCCAATGCCAGAACTGATAGACATTCACAAATATGAAGCACTTACTATAGCCTTGCATTAAACTCTCGATATGTTGTTTGGTTTCGTTTATCTAAATTGCTCATTACGTGCGATTTATCTTTATCTATCACCAGACTTTCAGAAATGGTCTGGTGTAGAAACGCGGACGTTAAGAAAGAGCTGTATAAAAACATCCTTTGGCAAGTCACTTCAGAGGCCTAGCCTAGTACTGGTGGATGCTGGGATGCCGTGATTTAACTGAAAAATTGTTGACACGGCGTTAATCACAATAGAAACATCGAATCATTGATTTTGTCTCGGAAGTGAATTAGGACAGACGATATTAAATCAGGTATGAAATTTCTAAAGTAAACAACATTATCAATATAGAACTGGAAACATTGTCCAACACACAGTTTGCTCTAACTCGGATGATCCAAACTGTAACTGTCAATATGTACGACTGGATTACTCGGACTAAGTTCGCTGACGATATTTAAATACTCGTCACTACTTACATGTATACAATTGTCGTATGTTGTAAAACAATTTCGCGTCGACCCTACTAGGAAAAGGGGGATATCAATAACAATGTTAACACAATTTACACGTTGGTCAATATAAATATAATAATCCTTTAACAACTTGGAGTTCTAAACAAATAGAGTGTAGTAATTCGATATATTAACCCATTACCAAACAATAACGACATCGGACGACGCTCTGGAAAACATTGTGGGAAAAAGGAGAAATTGCTCTAAATGAGCAATTTCTCATTTTCCCACAATGTTTTCTGCCCTATCAGAAGAATGTTTTTCAATTTCAATACATTTTGAAATGTCGTCTGCAATCTCCTTCAATTTGGGACAGTCGAAAATTTGGCGTTTGGTAAAGGGTAAAATAGCGTATCGATACAAAATAGCTGAACCCTTTGCTTCATAACGAATCGCATTAACGCAGTTGTTGTAGAAGAATTTAGAAAACGTTGTGACAAAACGATAACCTGCTTTTAGTGAGCACTGTTTCCTTTTCTTCCATTTCCTTTATTATCAGATATCATATAAAATATTTGAATATTGTCCTCTTTTAATTTCATGCAGATATCAAGAGCAATTTTTCCAAAAAATACCACATTTTGATTCGCTGAAAGCGACTTATTTCAAATTTCAAATGTGAGTGCAAATTCATTCTCGATTTAACATACTTGCATTTATATTTAACGCACATTTTAACACATTATTTCCATTCACACTCGATTAAACTCTTATCAACAGACTAAATTAGTTGCAAATTTACATACGGAACAAAATTCAATTGATCGTTTTCAATTCCAACAAGTTGACCTCATAGATCTTTTATTTTGGGTTCATATTTAAAGATAGACAATAACTGAGCCCGTATAGAGCTGAAACCGACTTTATGCTTATGCTAATAGGTTAGATCAAAGCCAGCCCACAAGTGGATTGGCGGCTGGCCTGTGGTCTAATCTATTTGCTACCCGCAGTATCTTTCCTCATCAAAATTAAGCAGATATCTAAGGGTTTGGAAAGCAGACGATACAAAAATCTATTTTTAAAAATTTACCCAGCATTCTAAGTGTTAAACCTTTCGACGTTTCAAATAAGGCTGTAGCGGTCATTTAGTTAAATCCAAATCGCCGCAAATAAGAAACATAGAATTCCGTGGTTGGATTTTGCGTGGCGTAGCGTAATTCAATATCCGGAAAATATGTATTTATTCTTTAAACTCCAAGAAGAAGCACTCATATGCAAGACTAATCATGAATTGCAAAAATATTTTTGTAAACAAGGGATTAGAGAGTGTTAAAAATTTTGTTCCATGATAATGATTTATAAAGGCGTTAAACTTTCCTTAATATCGTTTTCATACTTTCTATCTAAACAGTTAACGTTGTGCTAATTCAGCATTTTATCAAGTTAACAGTTTAAGAAGTTTATTTTAGGAGACGTTGGATTAAAGATTTTATTAGTTGTTCTTGTTGTTGTTGTTGCCGTTTAGAAGTCGATACATAACTAGGTCAGTGAACAAAATTATTGATATACGTGTATCGATTGTACTTTAAGTCTGGGCTATTCATAAAGCTTCGCCATTCGCCATAGGCGAAAGCCAACTTGGTTTGGCGAAAAAAGAAATGTACCCTTTCGTCAATTTGGCGAAAGTAAAATTGACCCCATTTTGTATAGAGTCTGTAATGGCGAAAGTGGGAAGAATGGCTAAAGTCTTTTCGCCACTACGAGTGGTAATCATTAATTAAAATTGAATAGTTTGACGTTGAACAGCTTAAATATAAATAGAAGTGTTTGGTTCCTTAGCCGATTTTCTAGTGAAAGCGCTCTTTTAGAAAATCCGGAGACCAGACATTATGTATATTTCCAATAGCAACGTCTAATGAAAACGTTTAAACAGGCCGGTTCCCGGTTTCAGTTTATGTGTCACACTAAAGTCGGTACCAGAATAATAAAACGCACCAAAACGTTTTCGATACTTATTTCTGTAGCTCACTGCGTTAAAAAAAGATACTCATAAAGGTGATATGGGACTTATTGCAATAAAAAGCACGCGAATAAAAAACATTATTTGTGTGTAAACACATTCAATATATCAAGCGTTTTAAATGATTACATCGATGCAATATTAGAACGAAATTCCATGGTACGGAATTTACGGACAACGAAACAACAACAACAACAACATGAGGGAAAGGGACTCCCGGTGAAAAATGGTAATTAAAACAAACATTCAAGGAAATAAAACCTTTTATGAGCATATCTTAATGCATTGGAACTCCCACATTTAGTAAAAAGAACGTCATTATTGTACAAGTACTGTCAACTTGCCAGTTCAATGACTCCCAGATCACGTAAACGCTGCATACCCTGCAAACTTTAAGGTTAGATATTCTTTTTTAAAATGTTTAATTTATTTTGTTTTATTTACAATCAAAAGTTATTTTATATTCTTTTTTTAAATGTTTATTTTGTTTTATTTAAAAAATGAATCATGCCAGGTGCATGCATGCAAGTTTAATTATTTTCTTTCGTCTTTCTAACCCTGTCCCAAAGTTCTGTAAACATTTATTGAGGTATAGGATGTAGTACTCTACTAAGAACAACCACACAATGAAGTGGCTGATACAAGAACTGTTATTTATTTGTTCAATTTACACATCATTTATCTTATTATGTGATAAATACCATTCTAGCCTATTTCAATAATTGGTCTGTAAATTGAACAAATGAACTGTAATTTATATTTAATATTTCTGCTAAAATGGCTAAAAAGACTTAGCCAAATTTGGCTTTGCAAAAATCCAAGTGGCTAAAGAAAATTTGGGTAGCTTAGCCAAAATGGCTCATAATATTTTGGTCCAATGAAGAGCCCAGTAAGTTGTGTGCTGATAAGAAATGTTCTATTGAACGGATAGTTTAAATGATCATTTACGGGTTTCGCTATTTAAATATTTACAAATATGTATAAACACAACTGTATGTTAAAGAACGTTGACCTCTAAGTTAAAGCGGTGTTGGGTGAGGTAAATTATGACGCACCATGGAAAAGAAGAGGCCAGCCGTAAGAGGGCGCTGCGGGATCTTATGGCGTATGAAGACACGATAATTATCCACGTGGAGCAAACTGTTCAAAAGGTGCGAGAGCGGGCCAAAGTTCTCCACCACGAATTGGATGTGTTTATAACACACATGCTGGAACACCTGAAGAAAGATTTCGACGCAGAAATGAAACGAATTCACCAGGCTGTTGATAAACTAAAAGGGGAGTCCAAGAACACAAGTCCAAGGTCGAACGTCTCAGAGAGGTCACCCATGTACAGGTCGACGCCTCGCAAGGGGGCGTCTCAAATCGACTTCAGCCTTGACATGTCTAACACGTCCGTACTGAGTGAAATCAACACAGACCACAAAGAACTTTTCCAGAAAAAGGAGGTCACCTTCTTCGAGGGAGAAGTCAGTAACAAAACATTCCAAAAGCTCGTTGGACGGTACGTATTCCAGGAAAGCGCCGCCATTTCGATCTCTAACATAGAAAGGTCAATACAAGCGACTAGAAGGTCAGAGGTCAAGCTCGTTAAAACGTTCAAGGTCACGGATAAAGCGAATGCCGATCAAATCACCGTCCATGCCATCGCACCTGTAGGCAATGACCATGCATGGGTGTGCTGTGATTGGGAACAGAAAATGACGCTCTATGACAAATCGGGGCGGAAATCCAAAACGGCCATATTGGATGCAAAGGTAATACTTACCGGAAGTGTGAGTAGATTTGTTATTTGGTGTGTACGGTACTAATTCAGCAGCAGTCTTTATCAGGAGCCTATTTTCAACTCATACATACGGGGTATAACCACAGTCCAGGACCCCATGCTACAATACAATCATTTTTGATGATTAAAAAGGAATGACATCTCGGTGCATACACATTTGCTTTAAATGAGCTCAGAGTAAGACGTATTGTGTCATATCAAATAAATTTCTCTTCATTTCGATTTGGCTTGCTTGCAAAATTGCCTCTTTGTTAATTGTGTCATTTGCATGGGGTTCCGAAAATCCAACAGAATAGTCGTTTCTAAACGACAAAGACATTTACAATCTAAACATTCAAACAACCAAATAATGTTCTATCTCAGACGGAACAATATAGAAAGATGATTTAAACTTGAAATTATTCTTGAGAAAATAAAAAAAACTTTTCATAGAGGTACACTTGCTTTAAACAAATAAGTATTTCTTATAATATTAGTGTTCAGAGTAATAAATACATGCGAATTCTTTCAATTTTTAGATTTACGAATATAACGTTTGATAATGGTGGCAAATAAATCATTTGAATTTTATTTTAACTTTTGTACAGAGGCGTTCGTTAGTGTCTTTTTTATTCGTGTGAATCATAAAACATTTTTTTCACATATACAAAGCGCAGTCACTTGACCTTAAACGTATTGTGCGTGTATATCATTTACTTCCCTGTGTTTTACAGAAATGATACCGCTAATGATAATCATCAAACTAAAAAAAAGCACTTGTTGTGAACGAGGTTACAATTTCGTTGGCCTAGTGCAATTCTTCGGTAAATCTTTCAGAGTCATTCGTTGATAAGGGACGATATTCCGTACAATCCTGTTTGGTCTCTTGTTAGCTCAGTAAGCATAATATAACATAACATAATTATTTAATTATCATAGGCCTCCAACCCAAAATGCATACATTACAAAATAAAAAAGTGTGTAAGCGACGTTGATGCTGCTTTGCCCAATATCGAACATAAAGTATGAAGTTTTTTTTTAAAGATCAAGATTTGTTCTACGCCATACTGTATATTTACCCTAAAATCTCGTGTTCCAGATAAACGACATTGCCTCATACCCAGATGGCCATGATGACGTCATTCTCGTCTCAAGTTTCAAGGAGAAGAGCATCAAGCGGATGAATCCCGAGACTCTCCGGGTGTCCGACTTCGCCTTCATCAACCTCTACCCAGGAGGTCTCAGCTGGGACCGGAAACACGGTCTCTACGTCTGCTTCCGGGACAGCTACCAGCGTCAGGCCACGTTTGGTTCCCGGCGAATGGTCGCCAAGCTTTCCGGCGAGGGTAAGATCGTGGCGACGATGGAGAAGGACGGGGACCAGCGGAATTTGTTTGGTTACCCATACAGAGTGGCTGTCAACACGAACGGGGATATCTGCGTGGCGGATTATGGAGAAGGAACCACGGGAGTTACGATACTTCACAGGAACGGGACTGTAAAGGCGTGGTATAAAGGTCCCCCCACGGGCCAGTCCGTCGACAAGCCGTTCCTGCCTCACGGGATTGCGTGTGATGAGGACGGATATATCCTTGTGTCCGATTGGAATAACGACAGCGTACATGTCCTAGACTCGGACGGGAACTTTGTAATGAACCTGATAACCCGGAGGGACGGGATCTTGGGTCCAAATGCCCTGGGTATAGACCGTCGGGGATACTTGTGGGTCGGGGATAGCGCGGGCACCGTCCGGATCTTCAGATATACACTTTTTGACTTGTAGAGAAACGACTGTAGTTCACAAAATAGTTGTTGTGTGAAAAACGTCAACATGGCCATTCCAATGGACTTTAAGACATACTTGTGGTTACTGGCTTGGTTTGCACGTTGACCGGATGAAGATGAATTGATTAAGTCCGCATTGTCATTCACATTGACTTTCGACATGTACTATCTCAGCCTACAAAAGCGATGATCATAATCAATATGTGCGAAACGAATTACGCCTGCACAAGTATTCTATTGGGCGTTTCGACTTGAAGACACGGTTTGATTTTCAAAAAGATAATGTTGTCTGAATCGAAATAGTGAAATACAACATCGGTCCGCACCAATCATTCCAACAACATTTGACTTGAAGACATGGCCTTATTCTTTGATGAAAAGAATTGACATAATGTTGGTCATCAACAATTAATCCATTGTACTTTTAGAGTTGACTTGTAGAGAGAAGAGTGTCTTGGTTCTCAGAAGTTGCATCGTTAATTTGTAACAATTTTGATATATGATATCACTCATTTCACCCATACACACTCTAAAACTTATAAACATGTTGAGACAAACAATGTCATCAAAAGAGAAAGTATCAAATTAGCTGATTGAAGAGGCTTGGTATACATGTTTGATAGTATCTCATAGAAATATTAAAAACATTGAGCGGTCCGTCGTAACGTAAATGATAGAACCTGCGTATTGAATATAGTTACGATGAAACAAAGGATCGTATCTTTTTCAACGTTTTACGCTACGATGAAGAAGATACGATATGTTGTTTTACGGCAACGATAACGCGTAATTTGCTTCCCGCGAAAGTGTCATATCCGGTTATGCGGTTGGATAGTATCACCCAGACAAGATAGTAATACAGGAAATACGGGAAGCAGCGAAGCTTAACGTTTCTAAACTTCAAGCACACCGAACTTAACTTTGACAAATATACTACAGCAGAATGTGGAAAATATTGTAATAAAATGACTTATTTTGAATAACTTGTTTCTCAAAATGACTTTGTTTCCATTCTTATTCCTATCCTGACATTAGTTAACGTTTTAAAAAGTTAGAAGAAGAGCTGGTTTAAAATATATTTTTTATTCATCTTACTGCGTTTAAAAGATTAACCACTATCGAGTTTACTCCCTGGATACATCATTGCCAAGTTTCGATTAAAGAAAAGACGCAACATAGACCCTCACTCCGCTACTCAAGGGGATCAAACATATAACTCTTTTGTTCCAAAGCTAATGCTCCACCAATGGACTATTGGTCAGACAATAATTCTCCGCTGTTATAATTAACTCTTAAAGTCAGAATTAAGTTAAGTTAAATGGTTGTCACTGTCTATCTCGAATACTATCAAAGGGCAGGATCAAAACGGCAACCAAATGTTACTATATGACCGGATGTTGACCGGACTATGAACAGTTTTGTCAGACAGTCGACGACAGATCGTTTCTTATATTGCAACATGTGTTGGACAAATACTCCATCAATCTAAACATCGGTTTTATCCAATGAAACCATGTACAGTGAACTCTCGTTTATCCGGACCCCGATTATCCGGATGTCTCGCAATCCGAACGAAATTGTAAGGGAACGGAATTATTGGACCAGTTTGTTGCAGACGACTTTTGAAAACACTGTGGTTAAAGGAGAAATTGCTCGTGACGAGCAATTTCTCCTTTTCCCACAATGTTTTCTGCCATATCAAAAGATTATCTTTGAATTTCATCACGTTTTGATATGTCTTCTGCAAACTCTTTCAATTTGGGACGGTCGATAATTTGGCGTTTGCTAAAGGGTTATAAGTATATACCGCTCATACAGACCGTTTATGTCTTAATGTGAATAAGAACACGCTCTGCTTCATTAGTCCGGATTATTCGGTAAACCGGACATTTTGTTGGGAACGGACATGTTCGGATAAACGAGGGTTCACTGTATTTCTCATGTCACGGAAATACTCAAGTAGTTGCGATTGCTAACCCATAGATACTGATTGTAAGGAGAAAATTAGGAAATGTTTGCGAAAATTGAAAACTAGATCCAAGTGAGGAGTAACTGTTTCCTGCACCTTTAAAAAAACTACAAAAACTTGAAACACCTTTGCAGATGAGGATAGTGTTATCACTCTTACAAAAGAGGTGTTCGATGTCTATGACAATGTTACAATTTTGTCACAGTCACGACAATGTAAGTTCATTCATTTATACTTCCCATGTTTGTTTTTGACTTCTTGATGGTACATGTTGACATCTCATTATGTATAATACATGGATTAGGGAAGTTGTTGTGTCATGAATTAATCAAATGGTAAATAATATGCGCGAGTATTGGTCACCTTATCAAGGAAGCAGCCATCGAGAGTGATTTAATACACTTCAAGCTTCCGTCACCATTGATACATGATAGATAAGTTTAAAACTTATAATCCAACTTGTTGAGGTGGGACATGTTATTTTCAAAAAAGAGTTGTATATCCTTTTCTGTTCTTAATGAATTCATATTAAGTTCATATTAAATTTCATTGACGTCAGACTTCATCTTTGAACAGTTTCGCCAGTATATTTTCAGGTACATGTATTGAAAAGTGTTAATTATTGTGAACAAGGTGTGTGTATCCATCTGACTTTCATGTGTGTTAATCGTATAAATTGAAAGTTACAATCATACGGTGGTGCAGCATGTATGAAACGCTTTTATCGTTTTATTTAAGTTTCGACATGGCCTTCCGATCAAAAATAGAGCTATGAGAAACGCTTCAAATTGTCAATGCCCGCTTCATAACCACCACATATTTGGTCTTTGCTTTTCTTCTTAAAGATATCCTCCCCGGGTTAACCCTTATATGAAGCATAATTTGATATGAGACACTACAATAAATCTTCCCTTTCAAGCATATGTTGCATATCTGTCGAAAATGACAACAGTTAAGTTCAAGTTGGAACCTTTAATCATGCGTGTGCGGGGTTTGTATATAGTAATTTGTAACTCTTATAAGCTATAACCTTTTCGCTGATTACGTAAATATTTTACATTTGATAAAGCGTTAATACATTATTATTCATCTGTTCGAAACTGTTTCTATGATAACGATGTTCAGTGGATAAGCATGAACATTTTTATTTTATGCTGATACAGAAATCGCTCCCATTAACTCTTTCCCAAATAACACATTTTCGACTGTCCCAAATTGAAAGAGTTTGCAGACGACATTTCAAAATGTGATGAAATTGAAAAAATATTCCTCAGATAGAGCAGAAAACCTTGTACGAGCAATTTCTCCTTTTCCCACAATGTTTTCTAAAGTCGTCTGCAACAAAGTGGTCAAATGTCGTTATTGTTTGGGAAAGGGTTAATGCATTTCATTGATCCATTGCATCATTGATCCATCGCAATTCTGCATCATATATACTGTACGCCCACATTGTGTATGCTTAGTGGTGGTAAAGATGTACGGCAAACAGTATCGATCAAGCTCACGTCTCCACTCTCCCGACTGATTTACGGAATGCAGATGACCCTCCTCGGCTTGGCTAACCCTTATCAACCATGGGTCAAGCATTACAGAACAGAACAGAACATTTATTTTATTTGACGAGTACATCGTACATAGTCAAATATAATCTTGATTACAATATAGCTTATAAACTGTTGACGAGATGTAAAACAACGACAAACCAACAAATATTGTATGTATCTCGTCTCTTTGACTGTGTGGAGTTTAATGAATGCTTGTGGAAATACCTGTCTGTTTATTTCTATCATTGTTATACAACCGGATATTGTTATACTAAACGACTTTGGGGAAATATTTGCTGTAAGTCAAAACTGATGTACATGGATATTATCCTTAATAAACTGGACAATATTGAAATGTGACGCATCATTGGAAGCGTCTCGGAGAGCTAATGTTAGATCAAATTGTTTAGTAAAACGCTACTCTGATGACGAACCTGTTAATGTCCATCGGACCAGTGCAGTTTGCAGCATATCGAATCAGAGGTCTCCACTCTTAAGGTTGGAGGAAAGTCCCAATCGTATCTACTCGGCAATCCGTCACTCGCTCCTCAACCACTTCAAGGGAGAAGACGAATCTTTAAAACATAAAAAACAGAAAAGCCGTATCTCTTTCGTAGCAATGGCTGATATGCAGCTTTATACATCGTCTATATACGTGTTCACGCAATGGGGTAGGATTGGAGATTCGCAGAGTCGTGCGTGTAGCCACAACCAACCCCTCTGACGTAGTTGTACTATTTTCAGGAGTAATGAATGATCGCAAATAAACTCTCGTCAATAATTGATTTTCTAGCACGATGATCCGACCCTTTCAGCAATTAACGGGGGAGGGGGGGATGGGGATTCCTTCTCGTGTTTGCTTCTTACCATGACTTGACACAATATTAATCTTATAAGCATATCTGACTGTTTCGTATCTTTTTTGTCCGTCCTTTCCTTCACCTCCGCGCCTTGTACGTCTGCTATTTCATGGTGTTTTTCTTCATCTTGTTGTTGTTGTTGTTCTTGTTCTTCCACTTTTCTTCTTCTTCTTCTTTTTCTTGTTCTTCTTCTTCTTCTTCTTCTTCTTCTTCTTCTTCTTCTTCTTCTTCTTCTTCTTCTTCTTCTTCTTCTTCTTCTTCTTCTTCTTCTTCTTCTTCTTCTTCTTCTTCTTCTTCTTCTTCTTCTTCTTCTTCTTCTTCTTCTTCTTCCTTCTTCTTCTTCTTTCTTCTTCTTCTTTTGCTTCTTCTTCTTCTTCTTCTTCTTCTTTTGCTTCTTCTTCTTCTTCTTCTTCTTCTTCTTCTTCTTCTTCTTCTTCTTCTTCTTCTTCTTCTTTTTCTTCATCTTCTTTTTCTCCTCCTAATTCATCTACTGCTTCCTCTTCTACTTCTTCCTCTTTTCCGTCATCTTCTTATTCTCCTTCTTCTACTTCCTTCTCTTCTACTTCTTCTTCATCTTATTCTTACTTTTATTCTTACAATCATATTTCTTCTTTTACTTCTTTGACTTTTTCTTCTTCTACTCCTTACTTCTTCTTCACTGATGCTGACAATGTTGCCGTTTGTTACAGAGCAAATTACCAATAAGACATGAGTGCCAAAAAAATAAACGCTCATCACGATTAAAACACTTTGTGTGTCACAGTGTCATCATGAATTCACCCCTTCTCAATTAATCATGTAATTTCCCTGAAACACGTCAATTAATCTCGTAATTGGTTCTAATTTCGTCTTCGCTGAGCTTTTTATTTTCTCCTTTCTCAGAGTTTGCAAGAAATATCCTTATCACCGGTATGGTAATGATCAAAACGTCGGAAGCTCCAGATTCGTCTTCATTTGTGCCAAATTCTGTAGTCTGCAGATAAGTTGAATTACACTTTACTTTGATATAACGACATTGGTGCAGGGGTAGAACGTCGGGCTCTTGTACCGAGGATCCCGGGCTCGAATCCCCGTAAGGCGGGGTGAAAATTTCCGGGACTAACCAATAAACCGGCGGGATTACTGGTTTAGTGTCCAGGAATCAGTCATCGAGAGTGGCTTTGAACAAGCTTTAAACTTCCTTCACAATCGATGAAAAACAAATACGGTGAATACGATATCAACAATGTTTCGGTTATACCTCGGTGACAGCTCACAAAGCAATACTACCTGTGTCGCACTGTTTGTAATCACAGAGGTATGAACTTATCCTGGGGTCATTACAATATGTTATACATTAAAAAGAGTTCTAACCTTCGAATACAAAGTCCGACTGGAACCCATACATAGTACCTTATTTATTGCCTTTATCATTCCATCACGTATTTTTGAACCGTGAGTCTAGCGTTATTGTTGCATGAGGTGAACGAACGTCTGCCAATGGGACAAGAAATCGAATCTTCTGTTGAAAAAAAAAGACCTGATATGATCGTAATAAATAAGGCACTATCATGGCAGGGCATTTATTTGAAAAACAAAATCAAAACATTATTTTCGACATCTGAAAGATTTCTTATGATTATGATTGTTGGAGAAGCAGACTACTATTTACGGATGATAGTCTTACTTTCAATTCGAGATGTAACATGAATTTTAATCCCAAAGCGTGACGCCGCTTTTGAAGGTGACACCGCTTTTGAAATCTACTGCATATAAACTGTACATACTAAGATAAATTAACGCTCCCTGAAAAAATATGCTTTAAATGGCTACTTTTAATTAGATATGAAACAACAATTGAAAAGAAAGATAGGTTACAACGACATTTTATTTTCATTTTAATTTTTTTCTCTTTTGTGAACAAGCAACTTTAAACGTTGTCTTATAGGAATATCATCATATACAACAATCGGAACTACTCGGGTATTTCCGTGAGCTGTGAAATACACCTCGGATATAAGTGTAGGGTTACAATTTTTCGGGTAAATCGGCATCCGCCAATTAACACCTTTTCTAAGCGTGCATATTAAGTAGTTCAATGTGTATGGAAGGGTTGGACATCCTTTTAAGTAATCTTTTTATCAGTAACTCATACCAAATGACAAAATTGTTGTTGTGACATGTTTAGTTGTTTCCTCAATCAAATTTAAAGACTTTTTTGATTTCACATTTAAGATCTATTTTTAAACACGAAAGTGAAGTGACGTCATTCCGCTGGGAACCAATATGGCGTCATCCCTATTATTTCAGAGGTGTTTTCATTTTGATAAACTCGATGTGTTCAGATTGCATATACAACTAGTCAAACTACATAGTCATCGTGATAGTTCGATCTACAGAACGTCCTTCACTTATTGATTCGCAAATCCTGTCCTCAATCTGAACACATCGGGTTTATCCAATAGAAAACACCTCTGAAATAATAGGGATGACGCCATATTGTTTCCCGCGGGAATGACGTCACTTTCTTTCGTTTCTAAAAATAGATCTTGAATGTAAAATAAAAAAAGTCGTTAAATTTGATTGAGGAAACAAGTATACATGTCACAACAACAAGTTCGCCATTTGGTATGAGTTACTGATTAAAAGTGATTAAAAAGGATGTTCAACACTTCCATACACATTGAACTACTTAACGTGCACGCTTAGAAAATGTGTTAATTGGCGGATGCCGATTTACCCGAAAAATTGTAACCCTACACTTATATCCGAGGTGTATTTCACAGCTCACGGAAATACCCGAGTAGTTCCGATTGATCCTGTCCTATGACTTGTATTCTTAACTAATGCATTCGTCATTTGCCAATGATGATGTTGAATAACATCTTTCAAATGAAGTCTTCTCCTAGTATTCCTCAACGGACTGTAAGGGTGTAAGTTTCATACGTATTCTCAACGAAATGGTGACATAACATCACCGAGGTGATAGCGGTTCAATAGCCTAGGAATTGATTGGCGAGAAAACTGAACCACAGAATGACGTCATTACGCTGGCAACAGGTGCTATTTTGAGTCCCATTCGCGCTGCACCTTGGGAAAAGAGGGTTCCCCCGCTCTCGCAGAAATGGTTTCGTCTGTTCAGACCTTACAATACAATACAATAATACATTTTTTTTCCGAGAAATTGTGCGACTATACCTGTCGTGCTGCGGTCATGCACATTACTGGAAGACGGAGAAGAAGAATTCACGCCTATGGCACATTAGGCCTACACAAACATACCCTCATATTGCTGGTATATAACCAGACACAGTGCAAAACCCCTAAATTAGAATATATAACCTGAAATACTTTAACATGATCAGCAAGATCCGTCACATTGATATCTTTGTTTAACCCTTAGAATGCTGGGAAATTATCTAAAAATAGACTTGTGTGTCGTCTGCTCTCCAGAACCTTAAATATCTGCTTAAAATTGTTGGAGAAAGATACTCAGAGCAGAAAACAGGTTAGATCACAGGTCAGCCGCCAATTTACTTGGTGACTGGCTTGGTTCTAATATGTTTGCATAAGCATGAAGTTGGTTCCAGCATTCAAAACATTCCATTTGCTTGTCGAAACACCAGGCTTTGGCTATTTGGGAAGGACCGAATCTAAGTTGTAGAACTTGTGGTCCAACCCTAATTTATCAGTTAGCTGAATAAAAATATGTTTAACTAAACCAAAACTATCGCCTTGTTGCAACGATTACAATTGGTAAGAACTATAAAGACGAAGAACTGATTAAATAGTATTTCCATATGTTGCCCTACCCTCGCCATTTAATGGAGTCCTTATGTCTCTTTATGACACAGTACAATATATATATACCTCGAACATCTGACTTTCGAATTTCTCTATACGTCGAGGTAAATACGTAGTCCTGCAGTTGCGTTACACAGTAACAACTTTGATCATCCGAGTTAGGTCCCGCACTGTTTGTATTTCATTTCTATGTGTTTTTATTCCAGACATTTGTAAGTCGAACTCTCTCTATGTCGAACACTTCATGAGGTCCCTTGGACCTCGAGGTATAGAGATTTTACTGTTATTACAGAGGATACGTTGAACGCGTGCACAATGTGTTGTTATACGATCTGTCGAATCCAGGCATAATGGTGAAACCGCTCCCTGAGTAGTTCATTGTCTATCCCAGTTTTTACGACGGGTCTAAAACGTTTCATTTATCTTACAGCGACAGTTCAGGTAAAGGGCCAACCAGTTTGGCTTATGAGACAGTTATCACTGAATATATCCAAGTACCTCCCAACTTCTATCATTATGACAGGCGCCAAGAGGATATAAGGCAGTGACCATTAATCTAACTAGCTCGCGGCTCACGAACCGGTCATTTCGGAACAAGTTACTTCGAACCTTCGACCTCCCCGTCCCGAGGCGGACGCCTTAACCACTAGGCCATGGTCACGGATCATGTCACTATCTATGTGTCAAACATACGATGCAAGCAAGGGTTGGTGTACAGTTATATCAGTCAAGGATACATTAATTAGCGCCATCAGCAGTTATCGACTCCGAGAAATTCTGTCAGACGTTCGTGTATGGGAGCATATCAGGGTTTTACAATGTATACATGCAACATATAACGTTCTCGGAAAACACCGTATTGTAGGTACTCATAGGAAATACATCAACGTGACAATTCTAAAGATGACCCATAACAGCCAAAACTTATCCAATTATATTGAATGCGATAAGACAACTTTTTTTATCAGATTATTTTTTTAAATATTAGCGTCTGCTTTCTAAAAACATAACCAGAACGTTTTTGTTTGTATGGTGTTTAATATCAACAACGTTTTAAGTTATGTCACGGCTTTCCTGGATCAGCCAGTACTAGGCTTTGTACCAGAACTTATACCGAATGTGTATTAATGAAAGACAAAAGATATACACCAATCGATCCCACAACCCCAAGTCCCGAGGCCGACATTTTAAACCGGGACCACTAACCTCCATTTATCCGCTGTAAGGAAAAGCAAACTATGAAACGTTCCTTTTATCCGGGTCTCTGCACTGTAATCTCGATCAAAGCATGCTACAACTGCAGTGATACAGATGTATCTATTGGCCTCGTATGTGGAAGACTTCAAGTTCAATACCCGGGTCGGGTCATTTGTTTATATGGGGCTTAACGCCGTTTCACCCACTAATTGTTCAGTTATGTTACGGCTTTCTGCGTCCATAGCCTAGTGGTTATAGTAGAAATTTAAATCACATAGCCCCTGTCCACGTGGGTTCATTTTCCGGTGATGGCCCCTGTCCACGTGGGTTCATTTTCCGGTGATGGCCCCTGTCCACGTGGGTTCATTTTCCGGTGATGGCCCCTGTCCACCGGTGATGGCCCCTGTCCACGTTTCATTTTCCGGTGATGGCCCCTGTCCACGTGGGTTCATTTTCCGGTGATGGCCCCTGTCCGCGTGGTTCCATATTCCGGTGATGGCCCCTGTCCACGTGGGTTCATTTTCCGGTGATGGCCCCCTGTCCACGTGGTTTCATATTCCGGTGATGGCCCTGTCCACGGGTTCATTTTCCGGTGATGGCCCCTGTCCACGTGGTTCCATGTCCAGGTGATGGCCCCCGTCCACGTGGGTTCATTTCTCTTTTCCGGTGATGGCCCCCTGTCCACGTGGTTCCATATTCCGGGTGTGATGGCCCCTGTCCACGTGTAGGGTTTCATATTCCGGTGATGGCCCCTGTCCACGGGGGTCCATATTTCGGTGATGGCCCCTGTCCACGTGGTTTAATATTCCGGTGATGGCCCCTGTCCACGTGGTTTCATATTCAGGTGATGGCCCCTGTCCACGTGGTTTCATATTTCGGTGATGGCCTCTGTCCACGTGGGTTCATTTTCCAGTGATGGCCCCTGTCCACGTGGTTCCATATTCCGGTGATGGCCCCTGTCCACGTGGTTTCATATTCCGGTGATGGCCCCTGTCCACGTGGGTTCATTTTCCGGTGATGGCCCCTCTCCACGTGGTTCCATATTCCGGTGATGGCCCCTGTCCACGTGGTTCCATATTCCGGTGATAGCCCCTGTCCACGTGGGTTCATTTTCCGGTCATGGCCCCTGTCCACGTGGGTTCATTTTCCGGTGATGGCCCCTGTCCACGTGGGTTCATTTTCCGGTGATGGCCCCTGTCCACGTGGTTCCATATTCCGGTGATGGCCCCTGTCCACGTGGGTTCATTTTCCAGTGATGGCCCCTGTCCACGTGGTTCCATATTCCGGTGATGGCCATTGTTCACGTGGTTCCATATTCCGGTGGTGGCCCCTGTCCACGTGGGTTCATTTTCCGGTGATGGCCCCTGTCCAAGTGGTTCCATATTCCGGTGATGGCCCCTGTCCACGTGGGTCCATTTTCCGGTGATGGCCCCTGTCCACGTGGTTTCATATTCCAGTGATGGCCCCTGTCCACGTGGTTCCATATTCCGGTAAGGGCCCCTGTCCACGTGGGTTCATTTTCCGGTGATGGCCCCTGTCCACGTGGTTTCATATTCCGGTGATGGCCCCTGTCCACGTGGTTCCATATTCCGGTGATGGCCCCTGTCCACGTGGTTTCATATTCCGGTGATGGCCCCTGTCCACGTGGGTCTATTTCCCGGTGATGGCCCTGTTCACGTGGGTCCATATTCCGGTGATGGCCCTGTCAATGTGGTTGTTCCATATTCCGGATGGCCCCTGTCCACGTGGTTTCATATTCCGTGATGGCCCCCGTCCATGTGGTTTCATTTTCCGTAAGGGCCCCTGTCGACGTGGGTTCATTTTCCGGTGATGGCCCCTGTCCACGTGGTTCCATATTCCGGTGATGGCCCCTGTCCACGTGGGTCCATATTCCGGTGATGGCCCCTGTCCACGTGGGTCCATATTCCGGTGATGGCCTCTGTCCACGTGGTTCCATATTCCGGTGATGGCCTCTGTCCACGTGGTTCCATATTCCGGTGATGGCCCCTGTCCACGTGGTTTCATATTCCGGTGATGGCCCCTGTCCACGTGGTTTCATATTCCGGTGATGGCCCCTGTCCACGTGGTTCCATATTCCGGTGATGGCCCCTGTCCACGTGAGTTCATATTCCGGTGATCGCCCCTGTCTACGTGGGTCCATATTCCAGTGATGGCCCCTGTCCATGTGGTTTAATATTCCGGTGATGGCCCCTGTCTACGTGGGTTCATATTCCGGTGATGGCCCCTGTCCACGTGGGTCCATATTTCGGTGATGGCCCCTGACCACGTGGGTCCATATTCCGGTGATGGCCTCTGTCCACGTGGTTCCATATTCCGGTGATGGCCCCTGTTCACTTGGTTCCATATTCCGGTGTAGCCCCTGTCCACGTGGTTTAATATTCCGGTGATGGCCCCTGTCCACGTGGTTTCCTATTCCGGTGAAGGCCCCTGTCCACGTGGTTTCATATTCCGATGATGGCCCCTGTCCACGTGGTTTAGTATTCCGGTGATGGCCCCTGTCCACGTGGGTTCATATTCCGGTAATCGCCCCTGTCCACGTGGGTCCATATTCCGGTGATGGCCCCTGTCCACGTGGTTTCATTTTCCGGTAATGGCATTTGGATTTGAATGAGAACTTAAGAAGTGGCAATGGTTCTACCAGGCTAGCCAGCCCTTATATGAAGCTATGTTTGGGAGTCTTCGTCCATCATTATAGAGGTGACATTGCAACATATCTGAAAAATGCTGATGGCATGTCAAACCCATATGAATTAGATTTTTGCTTAGATATAGGGAATATCGCAACATAATCTTAATACAATGTTGAGAATGCGTTAAACAGCAATCATAAATGAAACCAAAATCAATCTGCCTAAGGATGACATTTTATAAGACTTTTACCTACGTTTAGCGACAATAACAACTTGATATGCCACAGCCTGTCTAAATAAACAAGGCAGTAATTGGAAGCGGGGAAATCGATGGCCTGTAGCGCCGAAATATACAAGACGGGAGTGGAAATGAGAGACGCTAATTAATAACCTAATTAGCAAGCATACAGCACTGGTATACGGTTAGATGAGAACTTGATCGAGGTGTGCTTCCAGTTCCGGTCCCGATTTTCTCCCGGAGGTGTCGTTCTCTTTCAATCCAACGACGACTTTGGGCCATGGGGACCAATGTCGTTTGATATACCTTTATTAGCAGTATAAAAGGTAAAGGTAAAGGTAAAGGTAAAGGATTTGTTTATTATAGTGTAACTTTATTTAAAGGGCCAGCCAGTTTGGCTTATGAGACACCTTTCACTGTTTATACCAAGTACCTCCCAACTTCTATCACTATGCCAGACTCCAAGTGGATATGAGTCGGTGACCATTATTTTTAACTAGCTCGCAGCTCACGAACCGATCATTTCAGAATAAGTCCCATGGACAAACGCCTCCGACGGGGCCCGAACCTTCGACCTCGTCGTCCCGAGGCGGCGGACGCCTTGTCCACAAGGCCACGGTGACACATGTGTTTATATAGATATTATAGGTATGTCAAACGACATTGGTCCCTGTACTTTGGGCTGATATTGTTCTGGTGAGATAATGCTCCTACGTGACACAGTGGTTAAATTGGCGGACTTAGAACTAGGGCGTCCCGGGTTGGAGCCTTACCGACACCTCTGGTTTTGTGGCAGTGACCTTTGGGAAGACACTTCAGACTCTAACCTTGTGCTGGTGGATCTATGAAAGCCGTTATATAACTGAAAAATTGTTGATATGGCGTTAATTACCATACAAACAATCAGACTTATGCGCCCCTCTACGCTTCTCAAGAAAAGGGCAAATGATGCACCCACTGCGCCCTCCCGATCCTACAACCTTATTCCCTTCCATTTTCTTTTCTTAAAAAATCATGTAAAAAAGTGCAACTACCACCTATAAGTATCAATAAAATACAACAAATTAACGTGATCAGGTAACCGTTAATTATGACTAAATAACAACATTAGGAGCACCTGACAACGTTGAATATTTGTATTTTATTGAAATGTATGGTAGTCTGAATGATCCAGACGTAGATATTTCATTCTACACAGTTACAGCTGGAATCATCCGAGTTATATGGATGGATGGTAATCTCATGCCTTTCAAGAAAAAATGGAAGGAAATGGGTTTGTAAGGTTGAAGGCATATGGAGGATTCAGGAGGAACCATCCTACGTCGTGTGGGCAATCTCTACCCATATGGCCTTGCTCCTTTCTTATAGTCAATGTGTATGAAAGGAATAGGGACTTCTAGGTAGACAATGATATGTGGGTAATACTGATTAATATAGCACAACGGGAAGCAGACAAATACTGTTCTGGTTTGTCTTTTCTACATGCTTTCTACTAATGTATATGGTGGTTTGTCCTGTTTATTATTATCATTGTTATTTCTTGTGTAAAGTGGTGGATTGCTTTAAGACAAGATAAAATATATCTTACAAATGCAATATTATCACGCACACGTTCCTTGACAATTCTGTCTGGTTATTGAAACCCAATAGAAAACGACCTTCCCGTGCCTCCAGGCAATACTTGTTTGCAATGGTTTAACATCGCGTCAACAGTATTCCACTTATATAGAGAATAGATGGTTGGTGTCGTGAATCGGAAATGTTATCGGGCAAGGCTTAGGACTATTATCCGGTGAGCCGAAGGCGAAACGGATAATAGTCCGATGCCGAGCCTGATAACCTTTCCTAATCAAAGACACCAACTTTCTATTCTTTTTTATCCTGTTAACTTTATGTATTCTTTTAAACAAACAAGATGTGCGTAAACCACTAGAAAAAAGGAAAAGATAGATAGAGAATGATGTAAACATGACGTTATGTCGTTCTCATGACGTCATGATTCGTCACGTGCATGTCAAAATATGGTTAGTGCCGGATATCACAAATGTTATACGGCACCTAGTTCTCGGTCCCAAAAATGACACTAGTGACAGGATAAATTTTGATACCCGGCCCATGATCGATGGATAAAGACTCGTAGCTTAAAGATGCTTGTTTATAGAAAAGAAAGTTTTAATGTCAAAAATAAAATGTCGCTGAAACAAAACAGTTTTTGTATGTTGTTTGATATACAATCAAAAGTAGCTATTGAAAATATAATCAATTTAGGAAGTGTCAAGTTATCTAAGAATGTATAGTTTGTATGCGGTAGATCTCAAAAGCAATGCCACGTCTTTGGATTAAATAACGTTAACATTCATTGTAAACACAATTTAAAGCATTGGAAAAAATACAACTTTTGCTTCCAATGAATATTCTTAAGTGCGTATCATATAACAGTACTGCCGTTGAATAGTTTTAAAGAAAATATTTTTTAACTTCCAAAATTCCTCACATCTTGGAACAACCGCCTTTTACTAGAAATAAGGGTTGGGCAAATCGGATAAAACGATCGGCATTCCGTAACTAACTCAGCTTGAAGATTACCTCTCCTTAAAATCCAAATCAATCAACATTATGGTTTGGGCTTTAACCCTTAGAATGCTGAGTAATTTTCTTAAAATATATTCTTTTGTCGTCTGCTTTCAAAAAAAAACCTTAAATATCTGCTCAATTTTGATGAAGAAATTTTCTCAGAGTTACAAACAGGTAAAGCCATAGGCCAGTCGCCAAGTTACTTGGCGGCTGGCCTGGATCTAACCTGTTTGCATAAGCATGAGGTCGGTTCCAGCCCTGTTAGGGTTTTAAAGAGAATACATCGTTAGTGTGTTTTATATGTTGAAACACTTGTGATGTTTCCTTTACTATTGTTGTAAAGTTTGTTACATAAACGCATATCTGCTTTTGATCATTTCACAACATGACGATCCCCTGAGAAACCAATATTTCTTACAAAAGGAACTCCCCGACAAGTTTATAGAAAATGATGAAATTGTGTGGCGGTCCGAGTCTAATGGCAAAGTGTCAGTTCTAGTCACGCGACGGGTGAATTTTTGTTTCTTGATTCCAAAAGCGAATTCATTGCAGACATGAAATCGATTCGGTATATATGCAGAAGGAAGTGTTGCATTAGCGTTGTCAGTTTTGTTGTTTGATTTCTGGCAAACTTCGTTTTATGTGGTGTTAAAGATTTATAAATCTATATCTTGGCAGCCTATACATTTTATCATGCACCTCTGCATTTCCTCGTCGTTAGTTCATAAAATTATTTCAGGGACTCATGCTGTTAGACGACGCGACCTTTCATAACTGGATGGTAGTGTGCGAATAACCCATTATTCATCCCCAATTAAACGTCGGAATAAAAGTTGACCGATTATAAACCGATTAAGAATTCGGATTCTTGGATAATATTGCGGCACCGTTTTCGACAGTTGAAAACGATGCCGCAATATTATCCAAGAACCCGAATTCTTAATCTGCCGGACTCGATGCTATTTTCAAAAAGACGCACACAAAAATAACACGTTTCCTGGGAGCGTCCATCTTGAGTAGTTCAATATATGTTGAACTGCTGAACATCATTTTAAATCATTATTTTGTGTCTGTAACTCACACATAACAGTAAAATCAAGTAACAGTTCGAGGATTCAACGCAAGGCTATAGTAAGTGCTTCACTAACATGAAGCACTTACTATAGTCTTTCATTGAACCCTCGCATTGTGATATACATATATATAGTTGTTTTTTTTAATCAAAATATATATATATATATATATATATATATATATATATATATATATATATATCTTTCATTGTACTTTTGTTTTCAAACCAAGATCTTAAATGTAATATATATATATATCTGGAAAATGAAAAATATCAATAATGCCATCTTTCATATTGAAAGAAATGACAGACATTCATCAAGATGAAAAACTGTAATTCTGTAATTTTCTTCCTCAACATGCTTGATCAAGAAATTCTAAATGTAAACAAGGTGTTTTCTTGGTAGATTTTTTTTCTCAGTAGATTTACATCCCTTGCTGTATTTAGTCTTAATTTTGTATCATTCATTAATTTACCCTGAATGTCAGTCAAGAGTTGGCTCCATATATTTCATTGTAACATGTCCGAAAATTAACCCTTAGCTTCCTGATCATGCCAGATGTGTTTTCATTGGATTCACATAATAAGTTCAGGTTGGTTCCTTTGTGTGAATGTGCCTTACCTAGGTTTCGTTCCTGTATATGACGAGAACTCTGGTTACCTGTATCTAATCAACGTCGGTATGAATTATTTATGTTTTATCGTTCAGTATCAATACACCTGTTATCTACCTTGGTTGGCAAGGATCCTTTATACAGAGCTCATCGATATCACACTCATCACCAATTACCTCTTGTCTGGTTTTAAAAACGGGTTGACTAGACTATATTCATCTATAGAGAGCATCTGCTCATGAAAGTTATAGCATTTCCATTCATACATTGGATGGCAAGGATCCTTAACCCATTACCAAACAATAACGACATTTAACCACTTTATTGCCGACAACTCTGGAAAATATTGTGGGAAAGGAAGAAATTGCTCATAACAAGCAATTTCCCCCTTTCCCATAGTGTTCTCTACCCTATTAGAAAATGAATTTCCAATTTCATCACATTTTGAAAAGTCATCTGCAACCTCTTTTAACTTGGGACAGTCGAAAATTTGGCGTCTGGGAAAGGGTTAATACAAAGCTCATCGATATAGCTTTCCTTACCAATTACCTCTTGTCTGGTTTCAAAAAGGGGTTGACTAGAATATTTCATCTTTAGAGAGCATCTGCTGATGACGGGTATTACATTTCCATACATACGGATGTCATACCCAGCAAACATTGCTAAATGGGGCCTGTGTGTGTGAGATATCTGGGCAAGCCCATATGGGCTTACCATATTTGACCCATATCGGCATTCCATATGTTTAATTTGAATAGGGATGTCTTTTTTTATCTCAAAAATACGAAAAAAAACACACATGGAGAGATGTAGAAGAGGGCTCCCCTAAAACATCTTGAACTGTTTTTTACACAAGGGTTTATCTCGTTTATCTCACATCTAGCCCATATGGGACCCGTGGGGTTCTATATGCTCATGCACTAGTACAAACTCCACGCACGGTTACTTCCGATTACAATCTTGAAATTGTCTTTGAAGTAATGGGTTACGAATCCAAATAGGATCCGGGTTTGTCCATACTCATCTCCTATCCGGTTGCACTTCTCATGTGTGTCCCAGATTGACAGCCCACATAGAGCCCAAATATAAACTCACACTGGGTCCATATGGGTCCCATGAAAAATGTTTACCGGCTTCTTACAAAAAAATAAATAAATAAAGAATAGAAATGGAAACAACTTTCTAGACATAACGACATACTAATATCTAAGCATTTCCAACAGAGAGCTTTTACACTTAACCATTACAACCAAAAATAAATATTTTTAAAACAAATGTCGTCCATTACATTCCATTTTATATGTGTCATATTTCATGTGAGCCAGTTTTTTCGATTACTCACATTTCGAATATACACACTTTGACTTGTAGTTGAAGTGAATATAGAACGATGGAAAATGAAAGATTTAACCTATTACCCAATGTTTTCGCACTTTTACGCAGAAGTTTTGAGACACACCATTATGACAGTCGACCTACTTTTAATAATAAAAAGATGTTAAGCTATCGTGAAGATGCAATTCTTCCTTTTCCAGAATGTTGTTAAGAAATGCCATTTTATTCACGGGTATGGGAAAATTATGGTGCCCCTCTTTCTACCCCCCTCCCCTAAACCTACAACGCTACCCCCTTCCACGTTTTTGTTTAAGCATGTAAGACATGTCCATAGACGCCATGTATATCAATAAAACACAAATCACCAACATTGGCAGATGCCCATGAATCATGACAATTAACACATTTCATACCAATTGCTCATGACAGGTTAATACATCCCGCATTTTGATTTTGGGTGATGTAATCACTCATCTGTATGGGGGATGTGCCTCAGGCATTTAATCCTTCAGAATATTGCAATAGGTAAAATTTGAGAGAAAAAAACACCAAAACAAGCAGACGAGAATTACCTAAACACTTTTGTATTTTGATTCAGAATGTTAGCCTCATCATATTTTTTTGGTTAAGATGGTTTGATGACGCATTGACACGATACGATAATTTTGTTAAGAGAATGGTAGCTTAAACACCGAGGACGAATGATACCCCTTACGAACATTTCTTGTGGCGCTCTTCAAAGTAAAAGGCGAAAATGGCCGATCAAAACATGCCGAGCGGTGACGACAACGGAGAAAGCGAGAAAATCGAGATTTTAAACGATCCAAATTCATACACAGATGAAGACAAACAAAAGGCTGAACAATTTAAGGAGCAGGCTAACGAATTTTTCAAAAGTAACGATTAGTTGTCTTCGTTTTACATGACTGATATATTTGCAATGTGTTTTCGCGGATCCATAAATGACATGATTGTCATTGACTACGAGAAGCGATCGTAAGGATATATAAGGTTCAATTGGAGCGCCTGCTTTCTTTGTTCATCTAAATTATAGTTATATCAATAACATGCTTTTGGTAGATTTTCAAAGGTAGCTTTCTAAAAGAACAAAATCCTTAGTCGAAGTTGACTCATGCAAGTTCTTCCCACAGACATGTACCAGTGTTCATTATAGAACGCACAATTGCACATATAGCCCCATTTTTTTTTTCTAAGGCTGCGCACATTTTTCAACATGCATGCAAACAAACAAACGTGCAAACGATATCCTTTAAACAAACAAACATTTTGATTGTTAAAATCCGATCATATGTTTAAGTGTGCTCATTGTATTTGTGACAGAATGCTCAAAATCAGAAGGGTTAATTTTCGGACACGTTACAATGAAATATATGGGGCCAACTCTTGACTGACATTCAGGGTAAATTAATGAATGATACAAAAATTAAGACTAAATACAGCAAGGGATGTAAATCTACTGAGAAAACAAATCTACCAAGAAAACACTTTGTTTACATATAGAAGTTCTTGATCAAGCATGTGGAGGAAGCGAATTACAGACTTCCTTAAGAAATCTGAAACCACAGGGAATATCTTTTTGGTAACCAAACATTCAAGGAGAAAGTCACTGAATTAATAGTTTTCCATCTTGATAAATGTCTGTCATGTCTTTATGAAAGATGACATTATTGATATTTTTCATTTTCCAGAGGAGGACTACAACCAGGCCATCACGTTTTACACTCAGGCTATAGATACCTACCCATGCTCTGCAGCCTACTATGGGAATCGGAGCTTTGCCTATCTCAGGACGGAATGTTTTGGGTATGCCCTTATGGATGCCAATAGGGCCTTAAAATGTGATTCAAAATATGTCAAGGTAATTATTGTTTACCTTTTTACTCTCTTCAGGTTACTAGAGCATAAAGGACAGCCCTTTGCAATCTTCGTGGAAGTGTGAAAAAGTGCCAGATATTGGGGTCAAATATCAGAGAATTTGTTTGTTTGTCTAGATTAAGTAGTTATGTTCAAAGCACAAACAACACACTAAAAGGCATGAATATCTTAAATTTAAAGTGACGAAGACATTTTGATGCAATTTTATTTAAATATTGAACATACTTCTATTTGCTATCTTTTTTTTGCTAAGCTAAACCCTGTATTGTGGTTAACTAAAAGGTGTGGGTACTCATTAGAATCATCTAACAAGACCATTTTACATTTTAACAAGTAGCCATGAAATATGATCAATCAATTAGGTCCTGTAATATCCCCATTGAAAAACGAATTGACTATAGAACTATTTTGCGTTGATATTACATGTCATATGATAATTTGTATCATGATAATTTGTATCATGAGTAAATTGTAATTGAACTTTCAAAAAAAGCAATTTGTGCATTTCTACATTCAGGCTTACTACAGAAGGGCATCTGCCAACATGGCCCTTGGGAAGTTCAAGCTGGCGTTAAAAGATTTTGAAACAGTAAGTATCAAAAAGAAACTTTAACTATGATGTAATAACTTCACATTAATATATTATTGCTATGATATATCTGTGGCAGAGAATTAACTTTGACAAAAGGAGACAGTGTATATGAACAAAAACACATAATGGTACAATAAAGAAACAATGGTATACCAAACATGTCAGGATATAATAAAGAAAGGAGCTGCAATAAGGAAGGATACATTGTTTGTTTTGTTTGTATGTTTTTGCACCATAATCAACAGTTTATTTAATTGATTCATATTGCTGAGTGTACTTATGCATACTGCAGACATATCCTTACAAGTTCTTCATATTGTGAACTTTTCAATGTCTCTGACTGCTTCCACATGAACATAACAGGGCTTCAAATTGAAATGATGCCTAGGCCTGTTAAGTTTGGGAAATTGTATCAATGAAATTGCTGAATTGGGAAACCAAAAATAGATGTGACTTTGAATCTTTGGGAAATTTGCATGATTTTAACGTAATTTCCAATAAGGAAGGTGCCTTTTGTGGGCTCCTGTTTTATAATGAGAAAAAGCCCTGCATAAGGGGTGGGGAACATATAAATCATATTATAATGACTTTATTAAAATCCTGAAAGGACATTGGCTGTGCTGAAAATCCTTAAGCATTAAGTTTTTATTTATTAAGTCGAGTTAATCTATGTGTTGTTGTTGTTTCAGGTAATGAAGGTGAGGCCTAGAGACCAAGACGCCAAGGCCAAGTACACTGAGTGTAACAAGATCGTTAAAATGGCTGCTTTTGCAAAGGCTATTGCTGTTGATGATGAGAAATCTATTGCAGACACTTTAGATGTTGCAAGCATGTGTGAGTGAGAATTAATTGAAGCTTTTTCCTGCAATTTGAACCTGTTGCCTTATGTCAGATATTGAGACTGGTTGATATAGAAAGCAATTGTAGAGGAAAATATAATTATGAGAAATGAAAACAAAACCATGGGAAGAAACTGTTGTGACAAAAGTTAAAGAGCTTAAGATTAAAAAATAAATTAAGTGATGTTAATTATTCATTTTGATCTTGGTTGTAATAAAGATGGCAGACAGGGATGACAAAATCAATTGTCCAAATTGTCCAGCTTGTCAAAAGGCCTTATCGGACATGTTGATTTTTACTGAAATCGCCAATATAACCAGTATACAGCCAAGTGGAGAAAAATAAATGGCATTTATGGACAATGAAATCAATATCTGATTTCGACACCCCTGGCAAATATGACAAAATGCAATGTATGACCCAGGTAAACTTCGCTTTCATTGAATTTGCACTTAGTCTAGCACTGTTGTATTGAGACATTTCTTAAGGTTTCCACTGAAACAGGATTTGGACAACTCTTGATTAATGTGAGAGTGGGGCATTTAATTTCCTCTGTTATCCGAAGCATATTTTATGTAACATCTTTGTTTTCTTTAGCCATTGAAGATGACTATGCAGGACCCAGACTTGAAGACGGGAAAGTGACAGAGGAGTTTTGTAAACAGTTATTAGACACATTCAGGGACCAGAAAAGCCTTCACAGAAAATACGCCTATCAGGTATTGGTGATTTAACCCTTTACTTCATGATGAATCATGATGATGTTGTATCTTGTTTCTGCTCCAAAATAGTTTAAGGTACACATATATCCTTCCCAATGGTATTTCCACATTATTTTTGACATACAATGGCTTGCAAAGTTTTCAGAGGTAAACAAAATTGCATTATAAACACCTTTGTTAACTTTGTGATCATTATACTGTTAATCTTGTTTAATCCTTTCCCAAACAACAAATTTTCAACTGTCCCAAATTGAAAGGGTTTGCAGACGACATTTCAAATTGTGATGAAATTGGAAAATAATCTTCTGAAAGGGCAGAAAACATTGTGGGAAAAGGAAAAATTGCTCGTTACGAGCAATTCCTCCTTTCCCACAATGTTTTCTAAAGACATCTGCAACAAAGTGGTCAAATGTCGTTATTGTTTGGGAAAGGGTTAAAGCCACCATACCTAAAGGAGACAGAATCCTGGTGTATAGGACAACTAACAGCTTGTTATGAACTTCAGTGATTCAGAAAGCTCGAGCAAGGGTCTTATGAATGACTTGCCTCAATTTAAATAACTTCACACACTGTTTAAAAGTGATGGTTCAAAAAGCAGCCTCTACTTTAAGAACCCAACTTAATAAAAGCAATCATCCTGCAGGGGATTGGAAAAATGAAAAAAAGGGGGCAGAGGCTTTACGTTCTCATGAAAGACCTATTTTTATGTAACCTGAAAGCGTATTTTCATAAATCAAAAATTTGGTTATTATACCTCGTGAAGTACTGATTCAACTTGATTAAAGCTACAAAGTTGAAATATTTGATCATTTATATGATCTCTTTTACTTACGCTCTCTTTATTTTGATTTCAGATATTAGTTGATATACGAAACTATTTGAAGGATAGTCCGTCCCTGATTGATATAACAATTCCAGAGGTTTGTTGTTCATTTTTTTAGTATTTTTTTAGTTTTGAAAAATCTGTGGACTTTTCTCTTTATAATAAGATTTCAGGCATCTTAAGCAGATGTCTCAAAGACACATCTTTGTCATTTGTATCATTGAAGGTAAATTCTCATGACAAGTAATTTTGTCTTTGTTCAAAAAGAGTTTTTCTTGAGGAATGAATGGTTAAAAGACTTTTCATAATCACTTTTCTGCTGATAACAATTTAAACTACTCTATCAATGACATTTGATATGAATTGATTGTTAACTCAATAACTTTAGATGGTATTTCGCATACTTTTAAGATCTGAATTCGTCTCGCTTATCCAGATATATAACTTGTTCTCTTATTATACGCCTGTCTTCCTTATTAAAGATATTGACGACACATACTTTTTTTGTTAGCAATAATTTACATAATGTGTAAAGTCTCTTGTTTCAGAAACCTTTACTGAACTTTTCTAATATCTGACAAACTTAAATTACTGGTTACTTCAGAGTGACCTTTTAGACAATTGATCAAATTGTCAGCAACAAATTCTTCTGGTTGGGATCCATGAACTCTAGTAGTGTAGTTATTAGCTTTGGCGATCAGAGTTGTTCATCTTAGGATCAACCCTAAAAGAGCCTTATCATTTCGTTGTTAAGTTTTCTGTGGAAAGTCACTATATCTGAGCCTAGAATTCTCAGGAAACATGAATAAATGATTTACTTTCAAAATCTGTTGAAAAAGAATGGTCATTACCCTGAACTTTTAAACAAAGGTTGTAACAAAGCAATATAAATTATCCCAAAGAACTATTTGGAAAATACTACTTAATTTGCTTATTTATTTTGTATATACTTGCAGGGTGAGAAGTTCACAGTGTGCGGTGATATACATGGGCAGTATTATGATCTCCTCAATATATTCAAAATTAACGGGCCACCATCAGAGTCCAATCCATATGTATCCTTTTGTTACAATGTTTTGTCTGTACTTTCTGCCTACTAGTTATACCTTGAATTGATACCACTTCAAATTGATTGATTTAAATTCTTCAGCAGAATATTTCGATCCTTTTCCACCTTTTCCACGTGATTTTTTCGACTAGTCCCTTATTAACCCATTACCAAACAATAATGACATTTAACGATTTTGTTGCAAATGGCTTTGGAAAACATTGTGGGAAATGAAGAAATTGCTCTTAAAAAGCAATTTGTGTCTTTTGCCTTCAGAAGATAATTTTTCAAATTCCTCATACTTTGAAATGTCGTCCCTTAACACTTTCAATTTGGGACAGTCAAACATTTGGGGTATTGTAAAGGGTTGAAAGCAACAGCAGTGACAGAAAATGACATGAAACCATACCCTCATATTGTAATAAGATTTGGTTACTGGTCTGAGTTGAAAGTCACAGCTATTGATAATGAGTATTAACCCATTCTCCTATATGGAAATTTAGTAATGCCAGATTGAAAGATGAAGGACAAAATATAGTAATTGGTAAAAATCACAATGAAGTATTAGTAGAAACTATCACAGGGGTTTTGACGACTTCTACACTTGATGCACCTAAATTAGGTGACCTAATTTGTAGTAAGGCTATGAGAAATATGCAAAATGACCCTTGTGCATTGGAGTTAAATTTCACAATATGTTATAGACTAATGTTCATCATCCATCCTTAACACTCGCCCCCAGTTATTTAATGGTGACTTTGTGGACCGAGGATCTTTCTCTGTAGAATGCATCCTGACCTTGTTTTCATACAAATTGTTATACCCAAATCATTTCTTCATGGCAAGAGGTAAGTTAACCTTTATAGTGCTGGAACCAACTTCATGCTTAAGCAAACAGGTTATATCACAGGCCAGCCGCCTAGTAAATTGGTGGCTGACCTGTGATCAAACCTGTTTGCTACTCTAAGTATCTTTCCTCATTAAAGTTAAGCAGATATTTTGGGTTTTGGAAAGCAGACAGACACAAAAATCTATTTTTAGAAGATTACCCAGCATTCTAAGCGTTAAACATTATACATGTATTTTGGTACTTATTCAAGGCTATGTCAATTGAAGTTAATTGATTTGAGAAAGACAAATGAAAATGGTTGTGGTTTCATAATGAAATACTGTTAAAGATGTTTGAAAGGGTAATGTTGTCATTGTAACACTTTTTTATCAGAAAACACTATGTTCTTTAAGATAGTGTATGAATAAGCAAGTTGTATTTTTAGCCCCATTGTAATTTCTTTAGGTAGAACAATTTTGAAACAGAGATAGAATGGAAGTGAGAATATAGGACTGTGAATGAGAGAAAAGATGGGATTATTGTGATTTTCGTTTTTACTTTCAGGCAACCATGAAAGTTACACCATGAACCAAATGTATGGTTTTGAGGGAGAAGTCAAATCAAAATATCCTTTATGTTGCTTTTTGTTTTTGTTTTGGACTTGAAGTAAGTCAATTGAAAATAATTTTGAAACTGTGAAGAATTCATGTTTCTAATACATGTATATGTAATTGGGCATTTTATCTTTTCCGTTTTACTCAAACAAAATTGTCAAAAAAAACGTTTAAGGAATCAAAGTACATGTAAGATGATATCTACAGAAAAACTGTGTTTATTGTCAACTAACTATAAATCCACCTGTTAACTCAAAACCAGAAAGCTGACTTCTTGGATCGTATTGAAAGATGACGAAAATCAAGAAGTGTGAGTATTCATGGGAATTTTACCATATTTGGAAGTAAACAAAAACAAAGGAACCTGCTGAGAAATTGAATAAATGATCAATGTGTATTTAATTTTATCAAGTCAAGTTGGTAATAAAGGAAACTTCTTTAACAATATGCACATATTCCGCAAAGATGGCAGAATTGTTCACCGAAGTATTCAACTGGTTGCCCCTGTGTCATTGTATAAATAACAAGGTTCTGGTAAGAGGATTAATTAATCTATTAAAGTGTAACCCTGCAGCAGATTACTTTTTTATCCCATCTGTTTAACCTTTTCACTACCAATAGCGCTGGATATATCCGGCACACTTATATGCCATATCTGGCGTTGATAAACAACGTAATATGGTTGCATGTATAGAAGCATTAGGTCCACATTAGAGTATAGAAGGTTGGTATATAGTGTACTGTAAAATCCATGTTTCATAGTAAGTGTTTTATCCAGTTTCATCAAATTCTGTCTTTTCCACATTTTCCCTTTGTACACCAGAGAGTAACAAGGTCTGGTAGTGAAAAGGTTAAAGTACTGCAAAATATAGCTCAATTTCCGTATCAGACAATTTTATTGAAAGTTTAATTTTAGAGTTGTGATTAATACTTTATTGTTAAATATCTATGGACAAGACACTATTTCCCAGGCATGTACTGGTAGATTACTCAGAAGGTATGAATAAGAGAACCATTATGGTACTACATAAAAATTATAGAAAAAGTAACTCCTAAAAATCATTTAAACCTTTGGTATAGAAATAGATATACTGATTTATGAGGAATACCTTTATTGTTGCAAAAATTCATATTCAATTTCTCAATCAAACAGCAGTTCATTAGTGCTTTAGCTGATGCTTGTATTTCGAACCAATCTTAACCCTTCAACAAATACCAAATGTTCGACTGTCCCAAAATAAAAGAGTTTACAGACCACATTCCAAAATGTGATGAAATTGGAATGTAATCTTCTGATAGGGCAGAAACCATTGTGGGAAAAGGAGAAATTGCTCGTTACGAGCAATTTCTCCTTTCCCCACAATGTTTTCCAAAGTTCCCTACAACAAAGTAGTCAAATGTCTTCATTGTTTGGCAAAGGATTAATGTTTAGAATAATCCAATAGTCTTAATTGGATTGTTCCAGGTCATGCATGGGGGTCTGTTTAAAGATGAGAATGTAACATTGGATGATATACGAAAGTACAGTCGGAACAAACAGCCACCGGAAGATGGTAAGTCATCTATCATGTGACACTTGGGGAAACATTGGAATATAATTGTGATAAACATACACTTTGTATCTTCTACCCCCACCCCAAAAAAAAGAAATAGCACAATTTTGTAGTTTGCTAAGCAATCTTAACCATATTATAACCTTCAATCTACAAATGAGACCTTGAATTATGCAAGGGTAGTTTCTTTTTAACCAGATGAATTGAAAAAGGCTAAAATATATAAATTTTGTGAAAACCTTTCCTCGTTTCTTGCCAACATAAATTCTTGCCATCATAAATTCACGTTTTCGTTTTAATTAAAGTTATTGTATTCCTGTTGTAATTGTTAACTTTGGGTTAAGTTTGACAAAGGAAGTGGCTTATACAAAGCAAACGTTTTGTCCAAGATTAAACCAAGTCATTGCTTTTTGAAGGACTTGAACCAGAGGGTAAAGTCAATGTATTTGTTACAGAAATTGAAAAAAATAAAGAAATTAAGGAAAAACAAATAAAAAAGGTATGAAAATAAGAAAATAAAAAATATTCTGATGAAGGTGAAACCGAAATATTGAGATATGATTGATTTGACAAAAACGTGTTGTTGAATTTTTTCAATCAAATTAAAAGAATTTAAATTAAATAATACAAGACTTCCCAATACTCTCAGAGCCCTAATATGATCGAACTGAACACTTTCTTCTTTGTCTATGTAAAAAATCTATCAGACCACAGAGGGTCTCTGTTAGACCTCGGGGATTTCAGTCAGTCAAGGGCCTACGAAGTTTCGTGAAGTCTGTATACCTTATTTTCCAGGGATCATGTGTGAGTTACTCTGGTCCGATCCCCAGCCTCAGTGTGGCCGGTCCCAGAGTAAGCGTGGAGTTGGTACCCAGTTTGGGCCTGATGTCACAAAGAGATTTTTACAGAAGAACAAACTTGACTACATCATTCGTAGTCATGAAGTAAAGAACGAGGGGTATGAAGTTGCTCATGATGGAAAGTGTATTACCGTGTTCTCAGCACCAAATTACTGGTATGTATTGGTGGTAAATGGTTTCTGAAGTAGAGGTTTGAATAAGAGCTCTTAAGTTGATCTTGTTTTAAGTTATTACCAAATAATAAGGACATACACTTTGTTGCAGACACCTCGAGAAAACACTGTGGGAAAAGGGGAAATTGCTCATAACAAGCAATTTCTCCTTTTCCCACAATGTTTTCTACTCTATCAGAAGGTTACTCTCCAATTTCATCACTTTTTGAAATGTCGTCTGCAAACTCTTTTAAATTGGGACAGTGGAAAGTTTTGCGTTTGGTAAAGGGCTAAGGGATCAATGTAAAAGGGGACAGAATTGTTGTGTATAAGGAAAGTAAAGTTTTGATACAGACAAGACATTCGAAAAACTTCTGTAGGATTGCCTTCGTCCTGTATTAAGATAGCTCAAGCTTAGATAACTTTTCACACTCTGTTTAACTCTTATAGTGACGGAACCAACTTTATGATTTTGCTAACAAGTTAGATCCAGGTCAACCGCCAAGTAAATCTAACCTGTTTGCAACTCTGGGTAATTTTCTTCATCCAAGTTAAGGAGATATTTAAGGTTTTGGAAAGCAGACCATTCAAAAATATAATTTTACAAAATTAACCAGCATTCTAAGGGTTAAAAGTGAGCTTCTTCCATGCATGATAAGCTGTGCTCTGAAAACTTGTTGATGTGAATCAAAAACCCTAACAAAGGAAATAATTTGTAGCAATAGAACCGTTTCAGCTTTGAAGCAAATGCATTCTACTTCTGTTTCAATATAGTAGAAAAAGTAGTTTCAGTTTTGTGGAAAAAAGTACTTGTTCTGTTCAGTATTTAAGTTCTATTTCAGTTTGGTAAACAGATACTTTCAGGTATGTGGTAGAGGTATTGGGTTCTGTTTGCATTGAGTGATGTTGCGGTTTTGTAGTGATGATTCTGTTTCTGCTCTGGCAATACACTTCAGGGTACCATTTTACTAAACAACTTAAGGAAAATATTAGCGTAAGTCAAAACTGATACACATGGATAGTATCTTCACTGAAAGTACAATATTGCAATGTAACACGTCATTGGAAGTGTCTCGGAGGGACGATTCCAATGATGTGTTACTTTGCAGTATTGCCTCGCCCAGTTCTGATATAAGAGGAATTATTGATTTAGACTTAAGCAAATCTTAAGCGTAAACTGTTTAGTAAAATGGTACCCAGAGACCTAGCCTAGTACTGGTAAATCCCTTGAAAGCTGTTGTTTAATTAAAAAAATTGATACAGCTTTAAACCTGTCACAATGAAAAAGAAAGAAAGCGATACTGGGTGAACTGTAAAACTATTCATTCTTTTTTTCGTTTTCAGTGATAGTATGGGTAACAAAGGAGCCTTTATTACTCTAAAGGGAGAAGATCTCACGCCAAAATTTACATCATTTGATTCAGTGGTATGTACTTGTTCTTTGTTTTTCTCCTTATTGCTGAAATTTGTTTTCGTCAGTTCTTTTTGAGGCGAGATCCACGTATTAATTGAAATATTCCACTGGTATGAAAAACTGTTATTTAATTAACCCTTTCCCAAACAGTAACGACATTTGACCACTTTGTTGCAGACGACTTTAGAAAATGTTGTGGGAACAGGAGATATTGCTTGTAATGAGTAATTTTCCTTTTCCCACAATGTTTTCTGCCCTATCAGTAGATTATTTTTACAATTTCATCACATTTTAAAATGCCGTATGCAAACTCTTTGAATTTCGGACAGTTTCTAATGATGAGCAATGTATCCTTTTATTTAATTTTTTTTTTTTATCTCAAACCATAAATGTAATCTTGTAGTTGTTGGTTCTCAAATTATCATATTGAGATTTGATTTCACCCTTAAGTTTGTTGTTCACTGATATGAGGAAAGTTGGAAGTTAAAACTTTATTCCTTTTAAATTTTATAACAGCTGTTCTGTTATACTATATGCTCTAAGGAACAGCTATGTAAACTAAATCAGTTTCTATTTAAGTTTAATTTAAGATACTGTATACAGTGAACTAGTATGTAGTTAATTCCAAAAGTGTTGCAACAGTTTGGATATTTAACGCATATATAAAGAGTACATACTTAGATATATTGATATATTCATGAATAAATTATGTTTTCAATGGCTACTTCTAATTGTATTCCATACAACAATACAGAAACTGTATTGATTCAAAAGCATTTTATCTTCACTCACATGTGAACAAGCAACTTTACATACGAGGTCATCTGCAGATCATCCTTAAGTTCCAATTATTAGGAAGTATTAAGTAAATTTCTTTCTCAACTGCAGGAATTCCCCAAAAATTCTTCAGGGTACTGTTTTACTAAACATTATATGCTTAAAATTATCGCAAGTTCAAAAACAACTTACTCTCTTATTTCAATATGGGGCTAAGCAATTTTGCAAAGTAACATATCATTGGATTCGCTTCCAATGATTTGTCACATTGCAATATTTAATATAGGATACTATCCATGTTGATATGTTTTGACTTACGGAAATATTTTTCTTAAGTTGTGTTGAAAAACAGTACCTTACGAGTCCCTTACACTTTATACAAGTGTCTTTTTTTTTTTTATCTTTCAGCCTCATCCAAATGTGAAACCTATGCAATATGCCAGCTCTTTGTTTGGTCTGTTCTAACCACAGATGAAGAATAAAAATCACCAACACCAACAAACATGTCATCAGTACTCACTTCTTACTAAATATTGTTTTCTCCATAGCGTAATAAACATAATTGTAACATTCAATGTTGCATGTAGCTTGCAGCATGTAACATCGAAACAAGACAATTTACAACTATGTGACACCAAATATATTAGCAAAATGCATTATTTATTTATAAACATTGAAAATGTTTTAAATTAAGGATAATTTGCTTGGTATTTGCATTTGTTATCACCAAATTTGATCAACAAATTTGTTGTGATATTACCTCCAAGTTAGATATCTAACAACCTTGTACAAGGAACTTTGGAGTTATGGCCCTTGAATGGCAAAACATTCAAGTTTCTCTGCTATCATTCAAAATTTTTATTACCACCAGTACCTTGCTCAAGTTGAATATTCAGCAAGCTCAGCCCAATAACTCAAGAGTTATTGCCCTTCAATCTTCAGGACTCGATATTTTTTTCTCTCTGAATATTCCTTCTAATCTTTACCACACTTAATGAAAATGTGTGATGCTATGGCATCTGGCAGAAGAGCGATATCAATTGACTCTGGTAGATAAATGCATGTAATTGCATTTTGCATATAATTGAACTGTTTTTGTTTGTATGTTTTTCAAATCAGATTTTATTTTAGTAGATTTCTTCTTAAGAATAAAGATGGAATGGTTACAACCATTTTGGATTTTTTTGTATTGAAAATAAGGTATCTTTAGAGAATGAAATTTAATTTCCCTTATTTCAATCATAGATTCATGTTGTATAGTCTGCCTAATTCAACAATCAAAACCAGTGTAGAACATAATTATATCTTTTTGTTTGTTTATATGGATTTAACGCTGTGACAACAGTATTAGTTTTTTTTACAGCTCACCTGTACAAAATTAATTTAAAACGCATTATATCTAAATATGTATAGCCAAGATGCAGAAGACCTAAAATTTGTAACGTCATTCACAATTACCATTATACTAGCAAGTGTTGGTATACCAATATAAACTATCGTTATTATAAATATGAATTTGTCAATGTTTAAGAAGGATTTCTAGGCAAAGAAGAATGTATTAGAAAATGCTAAAATACAACTTACCAATTATGTTTGATTAATAACTGTGTTCTGTTATTATTGAAATGCATTTTTAATCTTTTTATTTGATTGAATAAAGTATGACTTTTTACTTATGGTGTATTTGTTTTATTAGAGTTTTACATCGCATCAACAGTATTTTCATTATATTGCAATACCAGACTCATCACGGATGGATGAAGACCCTTACTTATCTGCACACAGGGACATGTCCAAGACAGATAGAACCATTGACGGGGTCCTGTGTGGCACAGTGGTTATGGTGGCGGAGGCATGGGTTTGAGCCCCACTGACACCTGGTTTCGTCGAAGTGACTTTTGGGAGTCACTTCAGAGCCCAAGCCCAGTACTGGTGGATCCAGGAAAGCTGTTACATAACTGGAATTTTTTGGATATAGTGATTATAGTGCTGGAACAGCCTTCATGCTTATGCAAAAAGGTTGGATTCAGCTACTCCGAGTATCTTTCCTCATCAAAATTAAGCAGATATTTAAGGCTTTGGATAGCAGTCGACACATAAATCTATTATTCGAAAGATACCTAGCCTTTTAAAAAAAGAACAATTGACAATTTATTAGTCAGCCAGGACACTCACTCGTGTAAATCCAAATCTATCAATACCGTGATATGAATCCACTCAGCAAGGGACTGTGTGAAGTTAAGTTCAATACTTCAATCATTTGCAAATGGATTTCCTCCCATATCTTGTTTCTTTCATTTATTTTGCACAATTTGAGATGTCTGAGGACATCCTGCCTTGCACATGCTTTGACACATTGCTCAATTCAGACTTGGCAAATAGAATACATCAGTAATTGACCATTCAACAAGTTACAGTTAGATAAACATTTATAATGGTTGAACAGTTAACCTTTTACCAAACGCCAAATTTTCAACTGTCCCAAATTGAAAGAGTTTGCAGATAACATTTCAAAAATGTTTGAAATTGGAAAGTTATCTTCTGACTGGGTAGATAACGTGGGAAAAGGAAAAATTGCTTGTAAAGAGCAATTTTTCCTTTTCCCACAATGTTTTCCAGAGTCGCAACAAAGTGGTAAAAGGTTGTTTTTGTTTGGTAGTAGGTTAAACATCCAACAAACAAATGCATGTGGAATCTGCTTTCATATCACATTTTTTTATTCTTTGAAAACATCTCCAACAAACACAGGGACAGAGATTTTTTTCCGTTAATTGTAAATCATGGAATGTAACTTTCCATTATCTAAATCAAATGGAAAGCATGACATTTCAAAAAGTTATTTTTTCACCATATTTTGTTTGACATCAATATGTGAAGGAAGCTCAAAGCTTGTTTAAAGCCACTCTCGATGACAACTTCCTGGATACTAAACCAGTAATCGCGCCGGTTTATGGGTAAGTCCCGGAAAATTTAACCTCATCTAATGGGGATCAAAACTTTGTACAAAAGCCCGATGCTCTACCCATGCACCAATGTCGTTACACAACTGTTTGGAACCTTTATCACAACGAAAAGATATTTCATGATTTATTTTTTCAATAATAGTTGGCAAATAAAACAAGTCATTATTCAGTTTTGAGCAATGGCTTAAAACTCCAGCAAATGTGTATATGGCCCATTAGTCTCAGTAGAAAACACTTGTCGGTTCCCATATGTCCCATATTTAACGCATGTCTGTTTTTCTCTACACTTCTCCGACTTCATCACAGTATCCTCACATAACTGAACAAACTTATTGTACAACATTAACCCTGTCTCCTTGCTGATATTTCGATGATACTGCATAGCCTTTCCCTTGAGGACCCCACCTAGCGTAGCCTGCGGAATTATTAAAACATCTCCGGGGAGGTCAACTATGGAAACATGTCGCCCTTCATCATTCTCACTCAGTCGTGCTCCAAATACTGACTTTACTACAGGAGAGAAAAAAGGAAAAGCGTATTAGCTCATATTGGGAGTTGAATATGCAATTATAATCTGTTTAGTGTTTGTTTAATCTGGTGAACTCTGTTGCTCCAATCAAATTTGTTTTATACAACCCAAACCATTTACATGGATAAGAGAAATTTCACATATGATTTTCCTATAGTGTTTTAACTCACTCAAATTGAAAATTGTCTTATGTTGAAATTGAATGCAATGCCAGACAACAAAAAGTAATGTATTCTGGAGTATGGGGTAAAAGTCATCTGCTTCTTGAAGAAAAAATGGTTTGAGGCAAATTATTCAAGGTACTAATAACTTTTCCCTCTCAAATTTACATGTTAGAGTTTTCTCCATCAGATGAAAAAGAAACCTCTTTGAATAAGGAGAAACTGTTCAAAACCAGCATTTTCTCCTTTTGATAAAAGGCTCCTACTTCTTATATCAAAGAAATTGTTATTGTTTATGCCATGAAATAGTCTTCTGCTGCTGCCTTCAATTTGGACCAGTCACAAAATCCCATGTGAGGGAATGTGGTTATTTAAAAAAAACAAAAAAACTCACCCATTTTATCAAGCATTGATTCATCTGCTCCTTTCAGGAAACACAGATAAACAATCAAACCTCTGGTTATCTGGAAAAAGAGAAGATTACATAGATATCTGTGGTTCTGATATGTGTGTATTTTAAAATAATTTCAAAAAAAAATACACAAATCCTATTTTAAGCATGTTTATTTGAAGCATGTCATTGATACAATTCAAATAAGTACGTACTGTCAAACTTGTGTTGAGGCCAGTCTATGGAACTGAGAAAGTTGGCTGTTTAAGACAGGTTGGCTGCTTTACGCAAATTTATGTACATTATACGTCCAACTATGGGACTTTCTGAAGTGGTTGTTTAAGGCAGGTTGGCTGCTTAAAAGGATGGTTGCTTAAACACAAGTTGGACTGTTAGCTACGATTTCTGGGATTATGCCTATCATCTGGACCTCTGTATAATAAGACTTAAGTTTGAAATATCATAATTAAGTTGATATGATTTGTATTAACCTGTTGCAAAGCATGTTTGGGGTTGAGTGCAAGACTATAAAAAGTCTTAACATTAGAGTATAGGCCTGTACTCAGTCATAGATGAGTTACAGCTTAAAATATTTGTGGTTTGATAAAAAAAAAAAAAGTTTAAAAGAATTAAAATTTTGATAAAAATGGAAAATTTGAAGAAAAAATGGTCTACACTATCCATATATATATCAACCACAGGGAGAAAAATCATAATAGACCTTTATTAACACTATATATACACAAGCTTGTGTATATATAGTGTTAATAAAGGTCTATTATGATTTTTCTCCCTGTGATATCAACTAAATATGCCATGTGATCAATATTGTTGAATTCCCAAATAGTCTTTTGGCAGCTGACAATGTCATCTTTTTGAGTACAAAAGCAAATAAAGTGGTATGTTTTATATCAGGGTCTGTGTGGCCCCTAGTCTCAATAATGATCCGTGAACGAAGCTTTTTTCATCATTTGGACATTTATCATGCTTCGCTTCGAAGGCGTCAGTCAAAATAGCAATAGCCTTCAAGACCAGTTATATGGACTATGTGGCCCCATGATTAAGCTTATCAAAGGTTTTAATTAGGGGAAGCAGAGGAGTAGCTTTACCTGTAAACTTACATGAACATATTTAGCCGTTTCATTGTCAGTCTCAGGTTGTACCATCAACTTTGCAGACAGACACTGTTGAAGTACGACTCTGGCCCTTGCTTGACCACTGGTAGCTTCTAGGCTTTCTTGACAGCTTGGATTTGTAGCCATGTACAGTTTAATTTCAGGGTGGATTCAGAACAGAATGTGGCACCTGTTAAAAAATTCAATAATGTATCAGTGAGAAAAAGATTCTGCAGGAAATATTTGTTTCATCCCTTACTTTTATGTAAAAAGAATTCTGTGTAATAATGCCTTTTTTGTGGGCATTTAAACTTACATTTTGCATTGGATTTTAGTTCCATCAGCAAGAAATGACTGATAGATCATGGAAAGGATAAAAGTAACTTCAGTTGATTAACAGTTTGAACATTTTAGTCATAAGATCGAGCGTCTGAATTGGAAGCAGCTTTAGTACGAAAGATAATGGAAATGTTTGATTTGATTAAACATGTATGCCATTTCCTTAATGAAATAAACCATGAGTTCTTTACGCTGCATCGATTTGCCCACGTATGATTGACAGCAAAATGGCATTTTCTCCCTTCTAGTACTTTGATTGCCATAACTTTGCAAATAGCCGGTTAAGATATGACCCAGACCAAAATATACTTTGAACAAACCGGAACGGATCCCGCATAGTCCATTCTTACAGCTAGTTCATTGCTTTTAAAGCCATGTCAACATTTTTTTAGAAACATTACGGCTTTCAATGGATTAAGAGCAGACCACTTTGTGTTAAACGACTTCCAACAGAAACTTCAATGTATTTCTCCACTATGATTATGGACCTATCCTGGGAGAAGGAGAAGGTGGAGAAGAAGAAGAATAAAGAGAAGGAGAAGAAGGCGAGGGAAGAGAAAAAGGAGAAAGAGCATCAGGAGGTTGGCCAGCAGGGGGTGGAAAAGGGGGATGAGAAGCAGGAGGAGGAGGAGCAGGGCGAGGAGAAACAGCTAGGAAGAGGGGTGCTGCAGCAGGAGGATTGGGTGCAGGGGAGGAGGAGCAGCAGCACGATGAGCAATAGGAGGATAAGCAGGAGGAACAGCAAATGAGGAGATGAAGAAGGGGAGGAGGAGTAGATAAAATAGAAGCAGGAGGGCACGCAGCAGCAGGAGGAGAAGCAGATGGAGAAGGGGAAGAAGCAGCAGGAGGGGTGGAGAAGGAGGAGAAGCAGCAGCAGCAGCAGTAGTAGGAGCAGGACGAAGAGCATGGGAGTTGAAGGAGGTAGAGAAAGAGGATGAGCAGCAGGAGAAGCAGGAGGAGGTTGAGAATGAAGAGGAGCAGCATGAACAGCAGAAAAAGGGGGAGTAGCAGGGGGAGAGGGAGGAGGGGCATGGGAAGGAGGATGAGCAGCAGGAGGAGGATGAGGGGAGGAGCAGCAGGGGGAGGAGCATGAGTAGGGACGGGAGGGTGTGGGGAGAAGGAGGAGCAGCAGGAGGATGAGAATGAAGATTAGCAGCAGGAGTTGCTTGTGCAGCAGCAGGAGCAGGCTATAACTCTATAACGCTATAACTCTTAAGTGTCTGATCATACATTTCTCCTACCATCGACTTTTTCGAGTGTGCTTAGGGTTTTAATTTAATGTGGATAAGAAAGCAAATTATATTTTAGGCGTTCCTGTCCGTTCTCGATCCAGTTCGGTTTGTTTCACTTTACATATAATCTAGTCCAATTAATTCGGTGATTCGATCGGAATTAATTGCAAGCGTCAATCTGAACACATCGGGTTTATCCAATAGAAAACACCTCTGAAATAATAGGGATGACGCCATATTGTTTCCCGCGAGAATGACGTCACTTTCTTTCGTTTCTAAAAATAGATCTTGAACGTAAAATCCAAAAAGTCGTTAAATTTGATTGAGGAATCAAGTATACATGTCACAACAACAAGTTCGCCATTTGGTATGAGTTACTGATCAAAAGTGATTAAAAAGGATGTCCAATACTTCCATACACATTGAACTACTTAACATGCACGCTTAGAAAAGGTGTTCATCGGCGGATGCCGATTTACCCGAAAAATTGTAACCCTACACTTATATCCGAGGTGTATTTCACAGCTCACGGAAATACCCGAGTAGTTCCGATTGTGCAAGCGTCTGTGTCACAACAATTTACTCCGCAGTTTTGGATAGAAAATATGAGAAAGAAAACAAATTAGATGGGATATTCTTGATAGAGATAACATTTTCTGTCGTAAAAAATGCCTCCGACAATCCAGTCAGCGTCAAAGGAGCGGGATAGGAAGCGCCTTGGCGAGAAAAGGTTTGTCCGATACCGCAAAAAGACTCTGTTTTGACGTCGTTAGTTTTCGCGATCTTACCGTCACCTTATTTGTTTATATCGATTGTGAAGGAAGCTAAAAGCTTGTTAAAAGCCACTTTCAATGACTGCAAAACAATTCTTGCGAGCTACTGTCTGTTGATCGTGAAACAATTGTAGCTGACTGCTTTTAAATGTGTGAACGACTTCAGATATTTTGTTGAATAAAAGTGAGACCTAAACACAGACCTAAAATCTTGCACTGCTTCACAGTTCATAATCCCAAGGCTTTTGCATGCATCAACATTAGGTTTTAGATGAAGGACGTAGATTGAGGTTTGTCTAGGGCTTAGATTGACAGGCCAGTCATTTCTCATTTTATTTTTTTTTGTTGAAAGATTATTAAGTTCAGGGTTTTTTTTTTACTAAGAAAGTGACGCCGATATTCAGCGTCTTCCCTGACCAGTATTTTTTTTCCTCTAGACATAGAATTTCCCCATATTATAGTATTTTCCTCTCAAAGAAATGTGTTTTTTCCCTTTGTGTCAGTCAACATTTATCCAATTTGTACCATATACATACAGCGATCTTGCTCTCCCTCTCCCAATGAAAGACCTCCCCGATAACACAAATCTGGGAACCCCAGTGATTCTTAATATAGCAAACAAATTACGTCATGGAAATTTTATCTTGGCAACTTACTATATCACTTGATTCCGATCTTGCGGAAGAAGGGTATTTCGTGTTTTAATTGCTGGAAGCCAGTCAAATTTTCATCCGGGTTATCATCATAGCAGTGTCTATTCTTCTAGAACACGTGATTCGTCCCATTTTTTTCAAAGATCACGCATATTTTCAACATGCATGCGAGAAAATAGCGCATTCGATATTCATTCTATAACTAACAAACATTTCCGTTGTTAAAATACACTCAGTTGTTAAAATCTGCTCAGCTTATTTGTGACAGAACGCTTGAAATCAAACAGGTTAATTTTTATATACTGTAAATAAAATACTTAGAGTCGACTCTTTACGGTTGAATTAAAAATACGAAAATTTAGCAAGGGAGGTTAATCTTCCGAGAAAACACTCTACAGACTGCAAACATTTAATGATCAAGCATGTCTAGGAATTGAATAACAGTCTTCTCTAAAAAAAAACAAAAAACTGAACCCTCAGTAAACATCTTTTGATACTGGATTTTGATTATTGATATGATATGATAGTCATTAACTGTAAACTAAGTTTTGGGCATACATATTATAATACAAGATGTCATTGATTTGAGAGACTATATTTATTTTTAAAGATACAGACATCATTCTTTGCCAACATATGTTTCCTTTAGTTATATCTGAAATTAAATATGTTATAATGTTTCAGATAAAACATTGACATAAACGGTTTTTATTTTTTCCCCAAATATGTCTCATTTGTGCTGTAATTTTCCCCTTTCACCAAGCGTCCAGCATCTTCCCCATTTTCCAAAAAAAAAAGCTGAAGTTACCCACAACTTGGCCACAAGATAAGTTTTACCAAATAGAATAAACTAATAAAAGTCTCATTTTCTGTGTGACAAAGAAAGTCTTTGAAGCTATTTTTGCCACATTTTCTTATCTGCTTATTTGACTTTTAACATGTTTTATTTCTTTTTTCAGATCTGAGCTTGTTTGCATTGTAAAGTATAACAACACCTTACCAGATATCCCATTTGATCCAAAGTTCATAACATACCCATTTGACCCTACAAGGTAAGTGCTATGAATTCTTAATATTTCAGTTCAGACTGGTAAAAATTGTAAGCAAAAGATTACAAAAATAGCAAAGAGAGAGCATAGATCAGCTGCTTTGTAGAACGTAATATGAGCACATGGAGTTGTTTCTTGGTTAACATGTTGTTTTTTTTTTTACAAAATATGCTTTCGGACATCTATCAGAACAATGTGAGTAATTTTATATTTGATAAATCTTGGGGAAAATATGATGGCAAACTTTGAACAAATCCTTTTCTTGCTACAATGCTTTAATATTGAAAATTTTAAATCATTAAAAGAAGATATAAAAACTCTGTTTTTGTATTTCAGATTTATCCAGTATAAGCCGACATCACTTGAGCGTACATTTAAGTATGACTTACTGACAGAACATGACCTTGGGGTTACCATTGATCTCATCAATCCGGACACATACAAAGCCATCGATAATGGTAGGTGTAATTCTTCACTCAATAACATAAAAAACACAAATAACTCCCTTTGTTATATAGAGTTATCCAGCTATTTAAAACTTTATGTAACTTGAATTTCTGACAACTTAATTTTTAAACTTTAGGATCATGAAAAATCTCTCATATGCTGAACTGTGGAAATGAGCATTTATCTTTTTGTGACAATGATTTTCATCTTATTGAGGATTTATGGTTTTAAATTCGGACCAGTCACAAAATTTCCAAATGAGTGAGTTGGTTATGCATTGATCTTAATGTTGAATTTGTGACATGGTAATGGTTGATATTGTCCAATATTGTTGCAGCATACCTTGATCCAGAAGATGAAAGGTTATTGGATGAAGAATCATCAGCATTTGGTGATCAGAAAAGGTGAGATTTCATTGCAACTCTCTTTTGTTTGATCATGTAATGCACAATGTGAAGAGAAATAAACAGAAGATAGAGTTTAAAACAAGAAGAGTATTTCAAAAAGCACTTTTCAAGTAAAATTGCGCAAACAATTGGTTTTATCAAACATCATGTTACATTTGGCCACATGCGGCCAATCACCTTTTCAACCATTCTTATTTTGCCATGTTAGTAAATGAAATAGAACAGTTAAAGGTCATGTGAGGCTGGAGATGACATAAGGCAATATTTTTACAGTTGGTTTCATCTATCCTACATCCTCATTTGTGATAATTATTTTTTCGCTTTTTCGTTTTTCATCACTGTTGCCTGTGAACAATTTTTTTTTACCTATCCATATATCTAATTAAAGTGAATGCTTCCGTTGGCTGAACTTATGTTCTAAAAGGGACATCGTAAATGGGTCAACTTGAAAGCAATAGCAGAAGCCAAAAAATATCATGAAAAAAATATGGTTCCATATGATATTGGGTTTACTCCATTATGACAAAAAAGATAAATTCCTTTTAAGCAGCAGTTGTTTTTAAAGGTTTCTACTTCAGAAGAAGCAACTTCAAATTCAGACTGTTTTCGATATGTTATTCACAATTAGCTACTGTATATACATACATTATGAACAATGGGTCAACTTAGGTCTTTAGATGAAAAAATTATTAGTACCAATAACCAGTTTCTACACTGGCATAATGATTTGTGCACACTTTCATTTTTTTTTATCATAAGATGCATTTGTTGGACCTTTTTTAATATCCATTGATGCATAATCAGGGGCGTAGCTTGCCTGAAATGAATGTGTAGGCACATCATTGTAGGGGGGGGGGGTCTGGGGGCCTTTTCCCAGTGAAAAAAAAATGCAGTCTGAAATTGCTCAGGTGCATTCTGGCATGTATTTGAGAGCAAATAAATATATTTTGTTTAACTTGGAAGAAGAGTCCCCTTCTGTTGCGTTTTTGAGTGGTTTTTTTTTTTGCTTCCTGAATTAAAAATTTCGGCATGTGGCTAAAGAAAGCTATGCCAATGATAGTGGATCCTGTATACTATGCATAAGATTGAAGAATTAAAACTTTGTTATTTTGTTTCAATGTAAATAGGTCCCGGCACAACAAAATGAATGTCTCCTGGCTGAGAAAGACAGAATACATCTCTACAGAATACAACAGATTTACGCAGAAAGCTGATAAGACAGAAACAAAGTAAGTCACCTAAGTTCACTTAACCCATAACCAAACAAAACCACATTTGACAATTTTTTTGCAGATGACTCTGGAAAACTCTAACGAACAATTTCTCCTTTTCCCACAATGTTTTCTGCCCTATCAGAAGATTGTTTTTCAGTTTCATAACATTTAGTCATCTGCAAACGTTTGCAATTTGGAACAGTAGAAAATATGACATTTGGTGAAGGGTTAAACATGTTTGTTAGCACCAAACAGGATATCAGCCAATTGTTTGCATGAAAAAGAAGATTAGTCATGATGTGTGTAGTTGATTTACAGACATCACTGCAACAGAACTATAGTTATGATCTTATTCTCTCTGTATATGTTTGCTAAGTTGATTATATGTCTGACTTAGAATACAGGGGTCTTGGGTTGGAGACATTGATTTGTAAAATTCTTATTGGAGTTGTGCAGAATGAGTTAATTTATGTCTTACAACTGTCAGATCACTTATATTCATGTGATAAAACAGTCAGTGACTTGGAAATAATATTGCACAGTACTGGGAAAGATATACCAGGAGTATGAATATGTTTGCTGATCGCTGCACATGACCAAAATGCTGTTGACAAGATTTTTAAGCCTCTATTCAAACCAAGTTTTCCTTCCTTTGTCACCTTCATATTAAATTCCATGTGCTATCAACTTGCTATAGATTTAATTTATCAAAAATGAACAATATGTCCAAGTAAAGGGGAGCAGCTTACTTTTACCAGGTATTTTCAATTTAACCTTCAATTTTGTTCCTTTAGTTTAAACAATATGAAGGAAAATGGTTCAATTAAGATCCATTTAAAGGTATCATAGTTTCAAGCAGTTAGTTAAATGTAAGCATGTTTCTAAAACTTATGAAAATATAGTGAGGGTTCAATGCAAGACTAAATTAAGTTCTTCACCAATGTGAAGCACATTCTATAGTACAGCACTAAACCCTTTTTAAATCTAAGTTGCTCAATTACTACAGTTCCATGGTCCTTGTGGCTTAAAGTGAAATGTCAAAACTTGAGTCTTAACTTCGCTTTTGCTCATTTCAACATAGTGAAGTAAAAGAGGTGTAAACAAGTCTTCTCAGATTACAACTTGTATATTAATTATGTAATTAATACAGGGTTGGATACAACATAAAGAAAGCAATTACCGAAGAGTTCTTCTATAAAGACCGAGAAAGCCAGATTGCAGCCATTGAGAAGACCTTTGAGAAAGCAAAGACAAGCGTAAGTGCATGTGCACTGTGTTTGTTTACTTTATACAGGGTTCACGCTGGCCTTCGCAAATGGCGCCATTGGCGACAAAATCAAGAAATTGGCGCAAGAAAAACAAATTTGGCGAAAGTGCCTGGCGCCGACTTTTTTCCGCGAGAATTTGATGTTTGTTTACCGCATGGTTGCCGATCATGAGTCAATATCGATTTGTTTTTACTGTAGAGCCGAGAACCATGTATCGATGGTTCCCGTAATCGCAGTACTTTGAATTAGAACTCGGGAACCAGCTTGTTTATCAAATGCGATTTCCGATACGGGATAATCCTGTTTTCACACTTGTTCAGTTCATTATCTGTTGATTGTCAAGTTTGTTGAAGGTGACACTTTCTTGTGTACACCATTTAGTCATTCGCCAGCCTTTACAACTTCAATTATATGGAAATTATGACTTTGATTACTTTAATTGCTTTTCAATCAAAATGTTTGCCCTTGCGCTCCTTTTAAAGAAGTTGACATCAAACATCGACGAAGTCAGTTGTATTGATTGACAAATGAATTAAACTCTTTTATGCACCGAAGTTTTGGTATATAAAATCCGCGATTTAAGTGACACCTAATTCTGATCCAACACAAGAGTGACTATAAATCGATCTTCTCAATCGTTGAATATGCCTCCCACTAAAAATCAAATAAACATCTGACAAGGAGTCCTGGAAGACAGGAAATAGTTGGTTATGATATGACGCCAAGGTGAAAGTCATGTTTCTGCTATGTCCTGTTTCAAATGTTGAGTGTGAGAGAGGATTTAATCCATAGAACCTAATGAAAACAGCACATAGAAATAGATAGAACAAACAAACACTTGAGAACCTAGCTCTTTAGAACCGTAGGTCACCCTGATGAAGGATTTCCCCTTCTACAAAAGACTATTTTGGCTCCAACTTATTGAATTTGGCTCCAATTTTTTTAATTTGACTCCAACTTTTTCAATTTGGCGCAAGTGTTGGCGCAAAGAAAATTTTAGCCAGAGAGAACCCTGTTATACCATTATATTCCCAAAAGAATCATTTCCAAAATATCTCTCCATCGTAGGTCACATCGAGGGTTCAATGCAAGACTATAGTAAGTGCTTCATAAACATGAAGCACTTACTATAGTATTGCACTGAACCCTCGATATATGTTTAACATTGAAATATTAACCTTTTTGTATTACTGTTTAGTATCAATTAATTGAATTAAACCACAAATTGTTGGAAACTGCAGCCATTATTAGGCAAATTCCCAGACATATTTATGCCATTTTCAAGTATATTAGCCATCAAACACTTAGTCAATCCCATACTCCACTATACCTCACCTAAGTCACCTCACAACATCTGCTGCCAAGACTTTAGAAACCATTGTGACAAAAGCATGAATATATAAAGAACAAATTATAATTCTAACATATGTTTCTACCCAATATTATAAATGAATGCTATTTTTTCTTGCCTTTTTGTTTTCATTTTCTTTAAATTTAGACCAGATACAAATTCCCTTATAGGTAAACAAGATTGTATATCTGTTGTTTATTTAATTCTCTGTTTCTTTTATAACTTTCCCAGCTGTTACCTACTACAAGATAGATTTCATAGAACATACACATGACAATATGTTTTCAGAAGGTACCAAGACAGAAGTTTAAGTTTAAATGTATTTTTCTATTTTAGATTACCAAACATTACAGCAAACCCGGGGTCCATCCTGTGGAAGTGCTACCATTCTATCCTGACTTTGAGGTAAGGACGTTTATAATGATACTAGTATACAATGACCTATTTAGAAATAGTGACTCTGGGTTTTTCCTTGTCCCAGACTTATAAAGTAAACAACACCCCCGATTCCTAGATATGACTGCTAAAGATCATTGTTTTCTATTCACATACAATTCCACATATAAGAGTTCAAAAGTCCACCAATTTAGCATTGATAAAGGGGTCAAAGGAAAATCCTGGTAATTTGTTAGAAATGTAGACCTCAGCAATAGACATGTATTGTAAATCATGTTGTATCAATCTTAGAAAAAAGGGTTTGGATACTTTTTAATTCAAATGGAGCAAAAAAGTTGACTCTGCTATTTAAGCACTGTTCTTGTACAACATTTTTGTTTTCTTTTTCATTCAGTAAACTGCAGTAAACCTGAGTGATTCATAGTAGATAGCTTTAAACCTTCACTCCATTATACATTAATACCAATGACTTGTCCCGTAGCAATTTTGTAAATTTTGTTAAAGATATTATTCATGTATATCAGTTTTTGACCTGTGGAAATATTTGCATAGATTATTAAGTGAAACAGTTCCGAGCTGCATAAGCCTTTAACACCATTGTGAAAAGGTTTTCTTATCGCACATTTTTTTCTATTTAAGAAATGGTTAAAACGTTGTTCAAAGTTTTTATTTTATGATTGTTTTTTTATTTACACGTTTTTTTTACAGTTATGGAAGCATCCATTTGCCCAGGTTATATTTGATTCCGACCCTGCACCCAAGGATCATTCTGGCCCAGCGCAAGTGGAAGAAATGTCTCAAGCAATGATCAGGTAAAAAATGTTAGAATAAACAAGTCTCCGGAAACTATTGATATATGAACAAGGATTTTTCCACAATGTAAATTGTCCAACATTTTGAGGGTTAAAACTGCTCTTCTTCAAGGATAATCATAAAACTATGTAAAGAAGTTAAACTACTATATGAAGAAAACTACAGTGAAGCCTCGTTTATCCGGACCCCGATTATCCAAATGTCTCGCAATCCGAACGAAATTGTAAAGGAACGGAATTATTTGACCAGTTTGTTGCAGACAACTTTTGAAAACATTGTGGGAAAAGGAGAAATTGCTCGTTACGAGCAATTTCTCCTTTTCCCACAATGTTTTCTGCCATATCAGAAGATTATTTTTCGGACGGTCGACAATTTGGCGTTTGCTAAAGTGTTATAAGTATACACATGCATACAGACCGTTTATGTCTTAATGTGTATAAGAACATGCGCTACTTCATTAGTCCGGATGAATCAGTAATCCGGACATTTTGTTGGGAACGGACGTGTTCGGATTAACGAGAAATCACTGTACTATATTAAGACAAAAGTTTTTTGATAATCATTGAAGACAAGGGGTTTTATTCCTCAAAATATTGGACAATATAACTTGTTTACAATCAATAATTCATGTTAGAATGTTAGAAGTTTTGTTTAGCCTACATAGGTCAGTTTGATGTTCTGATTGTCTATTTTCCTGTTTGGAATTATTAGATATCCGTACACAATAATTTGCTAGTCTTGATTGGAACTGTTTTGACAATAGAAGTTTTCTCATTTTATGTTTGGTCACAGTCTTATCGCATCTTAATCTTTATCCAATTTTTATGATTAATGAGTAAATGTAGGAATGATTCTTAATGAAGGAATTTGTCCTAAGTTTAAATTGATTACAGCAATATTTAAACCCTATAAAACTATACACTGATAGACTGATTCTTCTTAGACCTTTATAGGGTACAAGTTAAGATTGTTGCAAGTCTTTTATTTTTATGAAGGACTTGCCATAGTCTTGCATTGAATACTTGATTTGTCTCCACTAGGCCAATGTAACTATTATTTTGTGTTTAACAGAGGAGCCAAGGATGAAAACGATGAACAGTTTGTGGCTTACTTTCTCCCTTCGGAAGATACTTTGAAAAAGAGGAAGAGAGATGAAGAAGTCAATGAAGATTATGTGGCTGAAGATGAGTAAGTGGACTTTTTACATTTATCGAAAAAGTGTTTGGTTTATGGTAATACTTTGCAAGGGATATCATATCAATAACTCATTGCTGGAGAAAAGTACTGTACTATGAGAAGAGCACTTATTGACTCGAATACAATGAGAGGTAAAATCTTAGTTTGTCAAAGGTATATTGTTTTAATACAGTAAAAGATACATCTGCCTTGAAGGTATTTTTTCACAGAAGAGAAAATTTGAAAGTCGTTAAAACAGTATGGTTTTTGTATTCTTGTTTGATATAAAATTAAAGAAGCTAATGAAAGCATAGCTGAGTCAGGAAGCGCCCATTGATTTAAGTATGAACAGTAAAATATGAGGTAGATCTCAAAAGCAATGTCAGGCTTTTGAATTTAATACATTTGAATTAACAGTATGCACACTTTAAAGAACTAAAACGATCTTAATTTCCTTCCAGTTACTATTCTACAGTGTCACTGTGTGTACCATATAAAAGTACAGTTGTGTAGTTAAAAGCAATTTATTTCTAACTTCCAAATTTCCTCACATCTGTGAAGAAGCACTTTTAATATTTCATGTAATCATTCTCTAAAATTATGAAACCTCAAACTTGAGGTGATGTTGTTAATCAACCACTTTCAAACTTCCAAAGTATAAGCATTAGTAACAACTGGTGGCAAAAGTTATCGTATAAGACATATTAATTTGAAATAGGTTTGAAAGAGGAAGAAATTATTTAATACATATACTAGCCTTTTCCACTTTTGTTTCCTTACATGATTTATCAGTATATACCAATGTGTGTTCATGTGGGAAATCAGTCAGTTTCTTGGAAAGAATGTTGTGAGGTTATGCTGAGGAGATACAAGGAGCATGGTGCACTGACTCTGCTGAAGTGTTAATGAAATGGAGCTGATAAATATTTTAAAAATCCAATCTTATCCCACTTTGCCTGTTTCTGAGACAGTAGGAATTTATTCTTAATCTTAAAGCCCCTAGATATGTGTGTTTAGTTTTGAATTTTTATTAAATTTTGCCTCCAGCTGACTAAAGAAATACATATGTTCTACCTGTCTTAACTTGCCCTGGTTAAATCATAAGTCTTCCTAAATTCACAATGGGCAGGGCTTCCAAATTCCAAATAAACATGTTGATGTTATTTTAAGTTCATAAAACAATATATGTTAAACTCTAATTTTAAGGTATGATTACGCACTGGCCAGGGAGTATAACTGGACGGTCAAGAACAAACTGACCAGAGGGTATGAGGAAACCTACTTTATGGTGTTTAGAGAAGATGGGTGTTTCTACAATGAACTGGAAACAAGGTGAGTATAAGCTCTCCTGATAGAGGTGTATCACAGTCTTGTGTTTGTGGTGCTTTTACCCCAAGAATGCTGGGTAAGTTTCTAAAAAAAGGTTTTTGTGTTGTCTGCTTTCCAAAGGCTTAAATATCTACTTAATTTTAATGCAGAGAGGAACTAAGAGTAGCAAACAGATAAGATCACAGGCCAGCAGCCAAACTGCTTGGCAGCTGGCTAAGATCTAACCTGTTTGCATAAGCATGAAGTCGGATCCAGCACTTAAAGGGTTAAAGGTGCTTGTTCAGAGAAGAGAAAATAAATTTGAAATAAAATGTTATATGAAACAATGCAATTTTTATATTATTGTTTGATAAACAATTGAAAGTAGCTATTGAAAGCATAATTAATTCAGGAGGCGTCGATTTATTTAAGTATATAGTGTTTATATGCGGTAAATCTCAGAAGCAATATTACACTTTAGGATTAAAATACATGTAAATTTACTGTATACACACTATAAAGGATTGAAGAACAATCTTATTTTGCTTCCAAGGACTATTCTTAAATTTGTTTATTTTCATATAACAATACAGTTATTGTGCAGTTGATTTATTTTTAATTTCCAAATTTCCCCACATCTGTGAACAAACACCTTTAAAACTTGTAAATTATTTCCATATTGATAGTAATCATCAGAATTGTCTCCATGAGATGATTCTAATAAATGCCCACAATATTGGATTTAGAAATAGATAAATAGTAAGCAAAGTATGATAGACCTGTGGTTATTTAGATTTATTTCAGGTGCAGGAAATTTTAAACCATTCTCTTATGTAAAACTTACAAAAACAGGAATCTCAACAAGATTTTGGAGATACCTGGATTCCTTTAACCCAACTTTTCTTTAATGAGACGCAATATTTTCAATCATGAACTAAGAATGTATAAATAGAAAACAAACATTTGTTAATAAGAAATGATCTGTGGCCATGCTATAAGAGAGATATCATGTGAAATAGCTAGAGAGTTAAGATTAGAGGATCTTTTACCATGTTTCCATCAAGATCTTTTCCTAAAATAAGGCAAATCCATTACAAAGAAAAGATGTGACTTTGAAAAGGTATCCTTCTTGTCTGACTCTAGAGTTCGTCTCAGCAAGAGAAGGAAAACTGCTGGATCAACAGTGGCCAAATCTCGACTTGTTGTCAAACACAGAGACCTCAATGAAAAGGAGTTAAGATCACAGGTTAGCTTTCATTTTAATTGGATAGGTGATGTGATATTGAATGCAAATGCTGAGCTAAAAAGCTATGGTTTTACATTTCTATACAATGTTTTATGAATGTCATTCTGACAATACTTATTTGCCTTTCATGAGATGGCTTGAAGTTTTAACATTGACATGGAAAATATCTAGTACAGTACTGTCAAAAATATATATATATGCATAAGTGCGCTGATTGCTGATTTCCAAGTGACTCCAAAACACTTTTAAAGAATACATACAAGTACAAAAAGAGTTTACCGAGTGACATCTTGAAATATTATCAGAAGAAATAAATGATAAAATAAAATGTCTTTTCTTTTTTGGCCATGTTACAATGTTGGATGATATTTTCTCGTCATAATTGATGCAGTTTTTTTTTAATAAATGCCTTATAGCATTATTTTGTGAACCGACTCTTTATCTTTTACTTGCCATATAAAGTTGGTACAACTACATCCATATTGCACAAGGTTTTTTTTTTCAATCATATGACAAAACAACATTTAAAGTTCTTATATTGCCTTTGGCTGTGTCTGTATTGAAAATGCATATTTTTGGAAAAACGGTTTATGATCTATTTTGTGTTTTATTACAGGATGTCAGAATGCTTATGTTGGAGCCTCCTCAAGATGAGGAAGAAGAGGAAGAGGAAGAAGATGAATTCATACAGAATGTCAATGTTGGTCAGTATTGGTACTATTATTATCTTTTGTGTTTACGAATATAACATGGGTTTTTTCCTTTGTTCACAATGGTTTTTTTAGGGTTCAACTTTCTGTATAGGGAATGAAGTGTAAATAGGGTATTGGCTTCACCAACTGGGTCCGCCTTTTACCCGATATTTGTGCAGTGGTAGAGTATCAGCCTCTTGTACCTAGGACCTGGGTTCAATTCCTGTTAGTGGCGAGGTGAAAATTGCAGGGACTAGTTTACACAAAATCATGTGCACTGGTTTAGTATCAAGTAAGCAGTCATCGAAAGCGAAATTGATATGTTTCAAGCTTTCGGCACAATAAATTTCAAATAACTAAGTTTAAGTCTATCCCATATTTTGAATTTGTTGTGTGTCAAAATCTAAAACCTCAGCAGGAACACAGAAATAAAAGTGCACTCAGATATCTTTAGGAAATTTTATGATGCTTCAATATCCACTTAATGATTTTTGCTGAGCCAATAACTATTGTCTCAGTAATCCTTAGAGGCGTTTGGTGATGAGATTTTCTCTTCCTCAAAGTATTTATTACAGAAAATTGAACTGAATGAGATAGCTTCATGTCATCTTCATTAAATATTTACTTATTAGGGATGGTGTATTTATGTAAGTATCCCTTATTAAAAAAACAACTTGCTTTCATCTTTGCGTGTATTTCATTTCAGACGAAGAATTCAGAAGTCCAAAGGGAAGTGATGATGAAAACGCTGGTCGTAGATCCAGATCAGGCAGCCGATCTCGATCTCGGTCCAAGTCAAGGTCACGCTCTAGGAGCCCTGGTCGATCACGATCTAGGAGCAGGAGTAAAAGCGCTAGCAGGTCCAGGAGCAGGAGTGGTAGTAGAAGTAAAAGCCGAAGTAAGAGCAGGAGTAGAAGTAGGAGCAAAAGTGCATCGAGAAGTCGTAGCAGGAGCAAAAGCGGCAGCAGGAGTCGAAGCAGAAGTAGGAGCAAGTCAAGATCAAGGTCAAAGTCGAAATCAATGTCGCGGTCGAGGAGCAGGAGCGGTAGCCGTAGCGGAAGCGGGAGAAGTCGGAGTCGTAGCATCAGTCGGAGTAGGTCAAGATCGAGATCCATTTCAAGGAGTAGAAGTCGAAGTAAGAGTAAAAGTGTGTCAAGGTCACCCAGTCGATCAAGGTCACGAAGTAAAAGTCGAAGTGGGAGTGAGGCTGGGAGTGGCAGTGAGGCTGAAGACCAAGGGAAGAAGGATGAGGAGGAAATCTTTGGCTCTGATAGTGATTCAGATTAGGCCAATTTTTTGCGCCAAGAATTTCTATCACTTTTTGTTTAACACTATATTGTGCATATTCATTAGAGTTGTCTGATTGAGTTGATTCTAATGAATTCAAACAGCATTGATTTAAAGAAACAATAACAACACGTTGGGAAGAGAAAAGCACATCTTATATGAATGTCTGGTCCATTTTTCCATTTCCATTTACGTAGTTTGTTTATCACAACTGCATTATCTGATAGAAATAGAAGCTGAATGCACCAAACAAAGACTGTTTGTCTAAAGTGGATTGTTTCAAAGATAGGAAATCAGACTGAATGTGTCAAAAGAAAATTAATACTGCTTGTCTAAAGAGGATTGTGTTAAAAAATAAGGATTTTAGACTGAATACGCAAAGGCAATACTGTTTGAATAAAGTGGATCATGTATGAAAATCCTTCTAATAATTGTATCAACATTAACTCATTTATCTCATGAAAAAGCAGTCTCTATCATGGAGTTTTATTCAACTGACTTCTTTTTCTTTTCATCCACCGCTTCATTTAAACACATTTTAGCATACACTGTACCTGTAAAAGATGTAGTTCTTTCTACCATATGCTGTTGTGACCAATAAATAGAGGTAAATTTTGTCTGTTCACCACTAGTCAAGATTACTCATTCGAAAATACAGTGGCTTTGAATGGTTATTGTGAACAGTTTTTAAGATAAATTGGGATGCATGTTTCAGTCTCCTGACAAACTGATTTATAAGAGATTGTTTTGAGTTGTATAAATCATGGTAAAACTAATGAAAGGACTATATAGTTGATGTAATCTGAAATTCAAAAGATCTCTTCATTGGACTTATTGGTCTACATGATGCTTTATTCTGTATATTTGATGTAATAGAGCATTTCTTTGCACCTATCAACAGTTGTACATAATAGTAAAACAGGCCTCCTTAGTAAAGTTTTAATCAAACGTCTGATTTAAAAACATTTACTTGTAACATCTTGCTTTGAATAAAGAAAACGTTTTGGTACAATTCACCATTGTCATGTTGTTTTTTGTTCTTTTACTTTAACACAGTTGAACTAGCATTGTGTTTCCAGTGACTCTGAAAACAGCAGCTATGAAAACATTTCCCAAATATTTTGATATATTGAGTACATTTTGTAATAAGTTCATCAAGCTTCCAATGTGAAATACCTCTGAAGTGGTTCTTGATAAAGCCAAATAATGGATTCCAAAATTGATACATCCTTTATATGCAATGTTATAATAGTTTTTTATTTTGTTTATATGTTTGGACACTGTCAAAGACGTAATGAGACAGTGTGGTAAAAGAAGGACTTGCTGGGCGCACACAGTTTCAAGTACATGTAATGTAATCGTTTGTCATGGCGGTCCCTACCAAAAATAATAGAAATCTTCATTTTCTATAATCTTCCCATGATCTTAATATGGTACAACACAATTACTTTGATTTTGGGTAGTTGGCAAGCCAACATACTGTCCAAACTATACCAATAGCACAAGGGGAAACGGAATGATCGTTGCATATCTGTTCATTGTTAAGTTTAAAGGACCATGAAATGAAATGAATTCTATATCAAACTGCATTATTTGGTAAACTTTTAATCGGATGTGAAAGCCAATGAGAAATAACCCAGATCAGCCAGTTTTGTAATTCAGATTGCCCGATTCTTCACCTCTTGTATATATATATATGGGTTTTACATCACATCAACATTATTTCAGTTATGTAGCGATGCCCGACTCTTAATGATAAAGGAAGACCCCATACTCAACTGCCCATAAGGGCTGGTCAAGGCGGGTAGAACCATCGGCATTCCGTAAGTCAGTCGGGAGACTGCCTCTCATGAAAATCCATATCCCTCTCAGGATTTGAACCCACGCGGAGAGGGGCCATGTGATTTCAAGTTCTGTACTCTAACCACTAGGCTCTTCACCTCTAACCTGGTTAGGCGATACACACATTTGAAATGTTTTTTTGTACAATTTAGAGATATTTTCAGACAACCCCTATGGTATCATTAAAATACATTTATATTAAACGCAAAATAATGAAGCATGGGGGACCATTCTTGCTTGTCTGTTATCAGGTGTTATACAGTTTGACACCAACTCTTTATTGACAACGAATTATTTCTTTTGTAAAACTATTTAATTAGCACATGGGAAGAGCCAAAGACTTCCCCATTAGATAGTAGTTTATGATAAGATAAATAAAGTAATGAGCTGCTGTACATATATTTAAAACATTATAATGAACAAAAAGCTTCTTACTACTCATTTCTAATAATTACCGTCAAGCCTTCAATTTAAAATTGACTCAACTTTTGGCTCCACTTTCTTAAATTTGGCTCCAAAAAAGTCCAATTAACGAAAATGGTTGCGACAGGAAAAAAAATTCCAGGGGAGGCCCTGATTTCGGAATTCGTTATTTTAAATATGTAAACGAACTGATTGTTGTTAAACATGATTGAATTGGAGACAACTATATTTCAACCACAAAATAACTTATTTTATAGGAGTTGAGTAAATAGCGTCCCACACCATTCATAAATTGATTTTCATGACTTTTATGAACATAATAAAATAACTCCATATATTTTCAGTAATTCCCTTGCACTCATTTCCTTCCAAGCGCCTTAAACCCATCATACATGATTGGTTGGTTAAGTTTTATCATATGTCAACGTATTTCAGTTATATTGCGATGTCTGGCTTATATACGATGGAAGGAGATTAAACGCAACGACCCACAAGGGATTTTCAAGCCGAGTAGAACCATCGGGATTCCTTAAGCCATTCAGGACAAGTTTTGACTTGTCCAAATCTGAAAGCATCATGAGAGGAAACAATAGCATGATAATAATGTTTTATGACATTGTACAGAGATCATCGTGACAAAAAAAGAAAGAGCTTGCCGTGAGCAAATTGTCAAGATAACAACAGATGTGTAATGTGAGGTAGTTTGAAGTAAGGGGTAAACATTTGTATGAAAAAGGCTAGTAGGATACATAGGGCAAGTAAGGACTCGGGCATTTTGATTATTTCAATCAGGAGAACTACCGACTCTAACATGCAGAAGGTAGCGTCAAGCGTCAAAGACATAAACGGGTTTATTAGGTCTTTGTTTAAACCCAATTCTTGATGGAACCCTTGTTGGCAAACTGTTGTATTGGGCGTTCCGTCATCACTTACAATTCGCATTTAACATTAAATGAGTTCAGTGACTTAGCTTGTATGTTTCTGAATGGTCACCTCCTTGATGGTGTAATTTTTCCATGGGAGGGAGCTTAGTATCGGATATTAAAGGTAAATAGGTCAAGAATTCAGGATTCTTATCACGGATGCCGCATTCAAATTAGGTGTGATTTTATGGTCAGAAGGTCAAAGGTATTGGCTACAGTGACCTCTTATTTTATTAAGGGTTTGTTTTTGTGGGTTTTTTGTTTGTTTTTCTTTAGTTTATCCCAGAAGATATCTGTACTATTTGGTAGTCAGAACTCTTGATTGATCTCCAGTCTAACTGAATTATACTCTCTATCTTGAGGTAAGAAAGATTGCATGGGTATTTGCTGTTACCATTGCGGTTAATCTCAATGACGTTTTTCACCATGAATTTTGTTTCTGGGGTAAAACATGAAACCGGTTTGACCTGCCGTTTTCAAAATCACCACAATTTCTGTCCACTTCGTGTGGGAAATTCCTAATGATGCCAAAGTTCAGTTTCACATTAAATTTGAATTGGGGTATGCTCAAACTGAATAATTGCGTTCAAACTTCAGAATTTATATGAGTTTCTAAACTGGTGTTGCAAAATGTGTATAACATGCATATTATTGTGGGGTCAATAAATCAAATGACAAGGTCACAAAGTGATGGTATTGTTGTTGCACACGGGATATTATCTCACAGATCGATTCGATTAGCCAAGTGTGACCTCACTTTCCTTTGACAGGTTGTGTACCCCTGTGATTAACGTATTAAGATTATTATTTTTTTGGTTACTTTTTGTCTTAATTTTGTTTTATACACCAATGAATAACTTAAACATCGTTGACTTTTTTTTAAGCCATTCTGAGTCTCATATCTAATGATCAGCATTTGGAATAAGTTAACCGAATAAGAAGATATTCCTCCCAACTTAATTACTTACCCCCTGTAACGGTACACCTGCTCACTGCATACCGCTCCATGCTGCTTCCTTTATTGTGATACCCCCTGTAACGGTACACCTGCTCCCTGCATACCGCTCCATGCTGCTTCCTTTATTGTGATTCCATATTTAGTGTGATGATTAGGTTCCAACAATAGGACCAATTTTGAATAATTGTATTTTGTGACTTGTAACCAGTTTCCTACTGAGCTTTTTGTTTTACCACATCGAGCTTTTTAAGTATCATCATGTAAAAATCATCCTTTTTATTTTTTATCCATTGTAGTAAAGACATTGTAAATTCAAGACCAAACAACGACCTATAATCGGTCATCAAAGGTTTGAACAATTTATCTTGAAATTGGGCAGATACCCCACTGCAAAGAATTGCTTCTTGCAGCGCAATATATTTTGTATTGCTTGTTGCCTTTGAAATTGGGAAAAACACATTTTTTTTTAAATTATTTAGTACTGTTAAAACCAATGTAATAAAAAGAAATAACTCTCCACGGAGAAGTTCGTCCTGTTTTCGCAGTAGCATCAAAAGAACTCAACCAATAAAAAAATGAGAAACTGTTATATAAGATACTAATATAAATATCACATTGCGTTGATTTCAATTTTGTAACCATTCAGGAAAATCCAATGTTTTGGAGGGGGGTTGTGTTTTTTGCCAAGAAAACAAAGGGCTCTGATTAAATGTCGTCTGCTAGCTGCTGCTTTCAATTCTGGAATGCAGTCACAAAAGTCCAATGTTTGGAGAAAAGGCCTACGTTAATACTCGTAGAGACCAAAGGGGTTCCGAATCATGTCATTAGCGCGAGGAATCAGCGCCCCGTGAAGATGTCGTAGCACTCCACCCGTTCCGGCGTTACAACAGTTTAACTTCCGGTCACGAGGTACAATCGCCGACCACGTGTCGCGAGTCCAATGACGTTTGATCGACGTCCCCACTCACCTATAACATTTGACATTTTCTTTCTTGATACTTTGTTGAACGAATTTGCGTATTTCGTTTGGCATTTTTTAACTTTTTGGGCGGGTCCAAATCAGAAGTATTAGCAGACGACATCAAAACAAAGTGGTTTGCTATAAAATGTCATGATCAAAGAAGGGAATTTAGCGTAAAAGTCGTTATGGTGTTGTTGTTTTAAAAGGCGATAAGTTGGTAGATTTGAGGAACTAAGTCATTAATCAATTTCATCAAAACTGTACAACAGCTGTACTGTTATATGATACGCACTGAAGAAAAGTCATTGGAAGCAAAATTTAGATCATTGTTATTTGCATAAAATGTGTAGTCTATATAGTGAATCTACATTTATTCTAATCCATCTAATCCGTGACATCGATTTTGAGACCTACCACATATAAACTGTACACACTTAGACAAGTTGACGCTTCCTGAATAAATTATGCATGCAAAAGCTACTTCTTATCGTATATCAAACAACAGTCCAAAAAAGAATATTGTTTCAACGTCGCCTTTTTACTTTCAAAGTTTTCTCTTCTATAGACATGAACCTTTAAAGTCGCACAACCAATGTACTTTTCGCGGAAGTCAGTGTGTGTATACATTTTTCCTACATCCGCTGTACAACCTGAACGCATGTCAAAGTCCACCGTCAAAAAAGTTGAGATAATGAATGAATTTATCTTGTATTTCATGGGGCCATCGATGGGAACGATTTTTTTTTAAAAAAGCGTCACCAAAAAGCACTATTTATATATAAATTTATTTTGCATCCCTGCTTGTTTCCATATATTGTATTAACAAATAAGGTGTGTTTGGTCATTCTACCTGAACTATTTGTATTTGTTGGCTAGATAGGATCTTTTCGACGGGTTCAAATATATCAGATAAACCATTGTCGCCAATTCACATATTTTTGCACATGGTACTATTCTATACAAGACATTGAATGATTAATCCAATTAATCATAAACTGTTCGCTCTTAAGAAACGAATACATAATACAGGAATGGCACCGGAAAGATTATTCGCCCTGCCATAAACCCTTGACCGTTCTATCGAAAAAGAACTAACCTTGCAAGCTGCTTCTATTTTTGGCTAAATGATCTCCATTCAAAATGAAGAGCGTATTTAAATGGTGTCACCTGGTGTAATGTTCAAATTATAACAGAAATATATTTTGTTTATGGTAACGTTAAAACGTCCGCGAACAACTCGTTTTACCAAAACGCTTAAAAAAGTTCCAGATAAATGCACGGAAACTAGGCAAAATATCTTAATCATTTAAACTAGAAATGGCAAAATGTTACCAAAATATACCGACCTATTAAAGAACTTCTATTTATGATCTCAGAATTTCCTAACTAGCGTGATGTAACGGCTTTAAATGCCAACGTAGTAACGTGCCGTGAGTGGTTGATTCACTTGTTTTTTGTTTTTGTTGGCTATTTTTACAATTCATTGACAACCAATCTTTTCGAAAATAGCTTACGTCTCGTGCTCATTTAATCCATGGATTACTGGGTAATTTTCTAAAAATATTTTTTTTGTGTCGTTTGCTTTCCAAAACCTTATTTTTACGAGAACAGATACTCAAAGTAGCAAACATGTTAGATCAAAGACCATTTGCCAATTTACTTGGCGGCTGGCCTGGATCTTTCCTTTTCGCAAAAGTATAAAGTCGGTTCCTGCATTATAAGGGTTAATGAGCGGCAATGTACCTCGTAAAGAAGTGCACGAAATGTTTTTTTTCCCGACAATTTTTCGTCCTTGGTTAAATTGTGAGTGAAATGAATACTACTTTATAGGTGCGGACTTCACACGTTACCACCCACTACACATTTTTTGCGTATTGAAGCAAAACGCATTGTGGCAAAAGGAGAAATTGCTTGTCAAAAGCAATTGTCCTTTTGCCAAATTGCCTTTTTATTACATGATTGTATATTCACAAAATACAACAGCAGAACTGAAAGGCTTTACACATACTTACAAGGTTTTCCTTTAATCATCTGCTTCATGTATAAAGTAAATGTCGTCTGCAGACGGTAAAGATTTATAAACACATTTGTATTAAAGGCTTCATATTCGTGCATCAACCGGCTCCAATAAACAACTCAACAATCGACAGTCGTAAACTATAGTGCATGGTGTACTAGACTTAAGATTTGACAACCTCTGGTTTGATACCTGACAGTGGCTTACTCTTTCACATTGAAGCGTAAGTGTCTTTTGACAAGCCTTTTGTTTGTAAGCATATTAATGCTTATTAGTCGAGGCGTAGCCCTTCTTTGTTCAATTGGGAACCTAGAAATTGTGAGTAACATGAACTTTTATTGTTGATTCCTATAGTCTATATGGGTTCCACATTAAAATGAGCGAAGTTGCCACTCTGGCAACTTTGGGCAATTTTCAGAATTTGCATAAATTAAAAATGGCCGCCGGAAGTAATACTGAAAATTTCTTCGAGGGATATTTCATAAAATATGACATGTAATATATCTTTTCTGGGGTTTTTAGGTATGGGAATTCGATTTCTGATGTTTGTTTGTATTTTCTCTTTCTCAGAAAGGAAAAAACTGAGATTTTAGCATATCTTGGTACATTTTGTGCATTAATTTCACTTTTTGATACTATAATTACCTCATAATGTGATATATGAAAATGCTTGGCACAATAAGTCAATTGTCATCTTATTGTAACTTAAAACAAGTTTGGGTCTAGATCAGTTCTGGTAATGTTTATACCAGTTTAGGTAATGAAGAAAAACAAATCCCTAAAACAGCAACAAAGAAACAAAACGTATACCTTCACGTATTATGTATTGCAATTAGAGTATCAAGTGGTTTGATTAAGATAAAACAGCTTATTTAAAAGCATCTCATAAGGTCCAATGTACATTGTAGTAGCATCCTTTTCATATGATTGTTAAACAAATGGTATGTATGAAGCCGTTCTTAAACTCATGACCCAGAGAATCAAACCTTGCTTTGTCTATGGACTTCGTGATCTAAGTCGAATCTATTCTGTCTATTCTGACAGAAGTAAAAAAATGAATAGAAACAATATTTTGAAAATATCAAAGTTAACACTTCATTAAGTGAAAAAAGTTGTTTTGAGGCAAAGGATATATTGGGGGGAAAGGAAACAATATCTGTCTATCAATATTAGGTGGTTTTTTTTAGATTCTTTTGCAGTGTTGAATTTAAATATTATCACAAAAGCACCAAAAGGTTGAAAAGTGATTACATTTTATGTTCCCCAAAAAGCCTGCTATTGACAGAATACCTCACAATCATGATATAAGAAATTTTCTTAGGGAAACGAAACTCAATGACTTGCCTTAACTCCTGTATACAAAACTCTTTAACACCATAATCAATAATATTTCCCTTTGCTTCATCATCATCATCATCACTAGCATCGTTGTTCTCCTGCTTACAATACTATAACTGCTCTATGAAAGGGTTCTTTTCTTCTTTTGTTTTCTTGTTCTTATGGGATGTTTTGGCAATCCTTTCAGTCGGAACAGGTTGTTTATGAGGTGCATAGTTGACGCTGTTAATGACAACCGTTCGACATGACTCTCTGTTAAATTTTTCTGAGCATTGCTCAGCACTGTTCTTCTTTATCTGCCATCCATATGTATATCCGTATTTAAATACTTGACTCATGACTTTCATAGAATATCTTCAAAGTGCAGAGGCAGAGCTTACGTTGGGGTTGCTATATCCGTGTAAAGAGCCAGAAACAAACTACCTGCATTTTTGTCTCTTCTGAACGGTTATATAAAGTATTGATCTACAACTTTGCTGCTTTTACAAGCCATTTGGTGCTTCTTTGGTGTCGTGACCCTTTTCATCCAAACATATAAGACAGTCCAGGATAATGTCACTAGACTGTGTTCAAGGCTCTTACTGTTCCCTTTCCTTATTGGTATGATATTTCACGTCCATAGATGGCATGCCAGGGGCTCAGTACAAGACAATAGAACTTTCGATAGCCTTGCATTTAAATCTCCACACACTTAAACATGTGAACCTTTGTTAAGTGCAAGTCGTTATAAACATTTCAATGGACTAGAAGGACAAATATATCCAGATCACCATTAAGCACATGGCCGACGCCCTGGCAGGATCAAGAAATCTCCAGGACATCGGAGACTGCATTCATACCTGCTTCATCATGACGTAATACTCCATCAGCTTAAGTCTCTACTGTTGTATTCTCACCAAGACTGACATTATCATGTATACTAGCAATAAGCTTGTTATGTTATACTTTCTATGTATTGATAACTTTTCTATGCAGCATGATAGTGGCTATAAAAATGTCATGCTCTATGGTAACGTCTCCTGAAAGTCTCATAACTCGTGTTCTTTGGCAGAAATATAGTGGTATTTGACAAACATGTCCTCTTTCATAACAGTATTTTCATAAGGGTCCAGTTTTTATTGGATAAATGCAATCAAGTCTATAAGACTTCGACCATACTGCCAAACCATGTAATAGAACAAAGCTGATACAATAACAATCACATTATCAGGTACCTCTTGGTTGATGTCTACATTGACAAGCCGTATAGGTTACAGTTGACCATATAAAATCATCAAAAATGAACTCTCCATATCCCAAAACCACAGAAAGGACACCTTACATGCCATACTTTTTCTTAAAGGTGTCGCGTTGAAAAGCCATAATGCTGACCGGCGGCCATTTTTGATCTATGCAAATTGCCCAAAGTTGCCAGAGTGACAACCTTGCTCAATTTAATGCAGAACCCATATAGACTAAGAATCAGCAATAAAACTTCATGTTACTCACAATTTCTAGGTTCCGAAAATTTCACCTCGACTAAATAGGTGCAGAGGCAGAACGTCGGCCTCTTGTATCGAGCGTACAGGGTTCGATCCCTGTTCGGCGAGGTTAAAATTGCTGATACTAACCCACAAATCACCGCGAGTACTGGGTTAGTATCAAAGAAGCAGACACCGAAAATGAATTAAATAAGCTTCATGCTTCCGTAACAATCAATAAAAAAGGGAAATAAGTATTACTGCTACATTACCATGATGGGAACATGTGTAATAATACACAAAGGTAAGCTCTGTACATAACTGGAAAAAAAGAAATAAATCTCTTTCGCCCCGTTTAGGCTTTGCCTATTTTTATAAAGATCATCCTTTCTTAAAAGGATATAAGCAGGACTACAATATCAGGGTCAAAGAAGGTATTAAGGATGGGCTCCAGGAACCATGTATCTGTGAAATGTTGCCTTGACAACACATGCTTCAGACGGTGTAAAGCCCCATGGAATCAAATCACAGTCTAACTTCGATTATTCGAATTCTTTGATTGTTCAGCAGATAAAAGCTTTTGAATAGTGTATATATCCAAATGATTCAAAACTGAATACAAAACAAACTGGTTTCTGTGAAGAGCAAGATCACAGCATCATTTACTTAAGATTACAAAAACTATTTCATTCACTCACGTCGATCGACCCTAAAAAGTCAATTGAGAGATGCCAATTTAAGTTCTCCGTGGAATCATAGTCGAATCTCGATTTTTCGAATTCATCTGGACCATACATCATTGCTATTGAACAATGCATTGTTAAGAATGATTCACATCGTAAAAGAAAAAGAAAAAGAAAGCACATGCACTTAGGCCTCTATGTCAACATAGAAACGCCATTGCTAAATGCTCCCCCGCTTATAATGGCGTTTTGTTGTTGTTTATCAAATTCATATTTGTGGTAAGGGTTGATCGACTATAGAATCGTAGTATTACAAATTAACTACAAATTACCCACCACAAGGCTTGTCAACGTTGAGCGGTAAAAGGCGGCGTTTCCGACCGACAACTCCGGATATCGATATCATGTGACGCGGCGCTGTAAAAAACACCTTTTTGTAACCAACACTTCGACAACTCCGCCTTTATCAGTTAACAGAGTTTTTGAGCAACTTCATCCCGTAGGAGACTGCATTTAAATCCATTACAAGTTTTTCAACCAGGTTGACAAAAACGATAATGGATTACGAGCAAGTCTACGTTAGTCCCAAATGTTTTAAACGTCGTTGGTTGTTGTTGGCAACTATTTGAGGCTGAGTATTTGAAAAAGCAGCCGAGATAGTTTTTTTTTGTCACAATGTTTTGTCTTTTCTTTTTTCGCTTGTTGTAATGGTATGTAAAGTTTTATGTTTATGGGGTGTCTTTAAGTTGCTTTTTTCCGAGATTTTGGAAGTTGGAAATAAGTTCCTTTAAAACTACATAATTGCTGTACTGTTTTATGATATAAACTGAAGAATAATCATTGGAAACAAAATAAGATCGTTTTAGAATCTGTAAAGTGTGTATACAGTGAATTGACATGTCTTTTATTCCCAAAACGTGGTATTTTTTTTTTTTTTTTTTTTTTAGATCTACCGCATACAAACCGTGAGTACACCCCTGAATTGATTATGCTTTCCATAGCTACTTTTAATTGTATATCCTACAAAATACAAATTCTGAATTGTTTCAACGACTCTTTATTTTGTTTTCAAAATGTTCTCTTATGGGAACAAACATCTCTAAGCAAAGTTCCATATAAACCTGTCTTTTCAGCGCGTTATTAACAAAAGCCCTTTTGCACAGCTTTTCAATGTGAATTATTTGTTGTGAGATTTTTCAGTAATGTCTTTCTTTACTTTAATTATTCTTTTGATTATTTTTTCTCGCTGTCCCCAGCTGCGAATTTCCTAGAATGTGAACATGGATCAATTGATGTCTATTTCTATAACTAAGCTTTCTTTCGTTTGGTTGGAATGCATAGAAACCAACTACAAAAGACAAAAAAGGGTAAAAAGTATTACATGTATAACAGTCGGTAGAAACCACTGTGAAAAAAAGGATAAATTGCTCACCATGAGTAAATCATCCTTTCTTCACAGTTGTTTATATAGACTTCTTCAGCATAAACACCAGAGAAATATACCATCACAGTTAATTATCGCCCAGTCATTCGATTGGATTATATTCCATAGTTTCTAGGAAGCATCTGATTGCATGCCTTGTAACATTCGATAGAAACCACTGTAAAATAGGATAAAATGCTCATGGTGAGCAATTTGTCCTTTTTTTTCACAGTGATTTTTATAAAACTCTTCAGCATATGCACCAGAAAAAAATGGATTATGGAGTATATAGCAGTCAATTATCGCCCAGTCATTCGATTGGAATATATTCCATATTTACAAGGAATCATCTATTTGCATGCTTTGTAACATTCGATAAACAACTGTGAAAAAAGGACAACTTGCTCACTATGAGCAATTCATCTTTTTTTCACAGTGGTTTCTATGGACTTCTGCAGCAAATACACCAGAAAAAAATGAATCATGAAGTATTTAGGAGTCAATTATCGCCCAATCATTCGATTGGACTATGTTCTGTAGTTTCTAAGCAGCATCTAATTGCGTACTTTGTACGAAGCGTACCATGTGACGTTCGCTAGGCGATAATCACTCCCTAGCGTCCTTGCGTCACAGCGGTCGTTGTTGTTGTTGTCGCTGAACGTAATTCCTGCGGGGGAAAATTTGTGATTTTGTCACAAGATTTCCTGTTTGTAAATTCACGGGTGGGTATATAAGACGAGTGCCGTGTCATAGGTGTTAGCGGAACTATAATATTACAGACGATACGGAACAGGCAGTGTAAGTGATAAATTTATACTCTTTATTTGTGAGTAATTTTTTTTTTGATAGATGATGATGATTTTAATGATAATTACGATGATAAATTTGATGATAATGGTGGTGATGATGATGATGATGACAACATTTTCATCCAAATTGCTGTTGTAACAGCATTAATATTACAAACACTTCTACTCCTAATTTTAACATTAGAAAAATCATGAAAATAACAGGGATAATGATAATGGTGTAAATAAGAGCTATTTGGACAAAACTGTTATCATCATCATTATTTTCTTCATTATAATTATTATTATCATTTTTTTTATTATAATCATTATTGTTATTATTATTATTATTATTATTATTATTATTATTATTATTATTATTATTATTATTATTATCATTATCATTATCATTATTATTATTATTATTATTATTATTATCATTATTATTATTATTATTATTATTATTATTATTATTATTATTATTATTATTATTATTATTATTATTATTATTATTATTATTATTATTATTATTATTATTATTATTATTATTATTATTATTATTATTATTATTATTATTATTATTATTATTATTATTATTATTATTATTATTATTATTATTATTATTATTATTATTATTATTATTATTATTATTATTATTATTATTATTATTATTATTATTATTATTATTATTATTATCATTATTATTATTATTATTATTATTCAATCATCAGCCACAAAATGAATATTTGATATAGTTGATTCAAAACATGTTTTATCTTTATCTTTATCTTTAAAGAGACTATATTTTTATCAAAATTGCCAAATAAATAAGAAAAAAGGGCATATTTACTTTTTGTTACTAACGTGACGCTGAGAGTTGACAAAGTCATTTGCTTTCGCTCAGACAGTTTGCATGCCTTAGCACAACGTGTGTTTCTTTAAATAAACTAAGAAAAGAAGAATATCGAACTTATTTGGTAAAACGTGAACGAAAGGATTTGGCATGTTTTAAACGTAACAGCTCCATTTATTTTTTTATCCTTTTTTGTAAATGCTTAGAATCGGATTTACAAGAAATCATTCAATGCAATTCAACCTCTTCCAAAAATGTTCTAAGATATTTTTTACCAAAAAGCTTACGCGCCTGTATTGCAAATATAATAGACATTGCTTCACGCGGAGAGTTGTGCTTTAAAAGAATTGCATTTTTTTTTCGACATAAAAGGATTTTATCTCAAGAATGTTGGATGTTAAAGTGCTGTGCTGTAGGTAAAACCTTTTACTAAAAAATGAAATTCCAGCGTAAATGTCACTTTTATTCGAATTGATTTCGCCCCCATTTCTTCATTACGAATTCCATTTATGAAATTGTTCATGCTAATTTCATGTCGATTTTACTCAAATAAATGAGGTACCATTCGTTGCTCCGTAGTTAAGGTGGTTGACATCTAACCAGGCAACGTTGGTTTCCTGAAAGTGATCTTTGGTATGAGTCTTCCGAGACCTATGCTAGTAATGAATTTCCCAGGAAAGTAACAGCATAACATAGAAATTGCTATAACTGTATTAAACTCCCCCTTTTTAAAGTAACAAAGCTAATGATAATTGACACAATAGGTCCGAAATTCAGTTTAAAGTATTTAGCCCATTACCAAACAATAACGACATTTGACCAGTTGGTTGCATACAACTCTTGAAAACATTGTGGGAAAATGAGAAATTGCTCTTAACGATAAGAGCAATTTCTCATTTTCCCTCGATGTGTTTGCCCTCTTATAAGATCATTTTTCAATTTCATCACGTTTTGAAATGCCATCAGCAACCTATTTCAATTTGAGACAGTCGAGAATTTGGCGTTTGGTAAAGGGTTACTCTTCACAAGCAGTTTTTCGGAGGTGAATACGCGTCGTTGGCAACAGACGTTGTCTTAAAGCTTTGAGTAAGTTGTTACATTGATGGATAAAATAGTTTAAAAGCTGTTGTTTCATAGATACGAGGAAATTTGGAAAATGAGAATTAATTTACTTAGAATTGTACAACAGGATTGTATGCTTGCTTAGACGTTAAACCAATTCCACAAATATGAAATACTTGGCTGATCCAAATTGAAACTAACAGCAGACACCGCTTACTAAATGTGAACGACAAAAATTGTGATTTTAGATAGAAAACATTGTTAGGAAAGAGATCTCAGTCTTTTTCAGAGTCTTCTGCAGCAGTTTTGATAAATTAATATATCCTAGGGCCGGGATCTAATCATACCCATTGTTCTTTTTGTGTACGTGAACATTTAGTTTCGACAAAAAGAATGCTCAAAAGAGCAGATGTTAAACAATGCTCCATTGTCTAGCTTCGTTCTGATAATTTGCTCATGGTGTATGAATAAGTAAATTCTCGCCCCAACAAACGTGAGAAGTTCCGGAACAACTGTTATCCCTATCAACAGCATATAACAATGTGAAAAAGCGAAGTTTTGCTTCCAACGAAGAATTCTCGTCTCAATACAGTGTTTTCTACTAATACTGAAAATGAAATGGTTATTGTTCATACTTTTGAAAAAAAGAAAAACTCATGATATAGCGTCAGTGTTGACTGGTGACAAATTTTCGCATCAGTGTAAAGGGTTTCTGACTTAAGATATAGGTGTTTTCTTTTTTATGTAGGATTTATTTCTTGTACGGGGAATGTCTTGCACACCATGGTAAGCATTTCTGAATGGTAATCAATTTTCAGACAAATACGTTTTTCGTCTGCAGTATAAACAACATGAACGATAAATTTCCCTCTTCACAAAAAATAAAGGTCATCTCTGCAAGATGTGTTATCGTTTAGAAAAATCGATCAATAAACTATTACCTTAGATAGATTCCCATGACAAAATACATTGTCTAATCAAAGATGGTTTATGTAAATGGGATTTTTCAAAAGAAAAGCAAGGACATAGACTATCCCTGTAAAAGATGATGGTAATCGAATGAGTTACTGATAATCCTATCGAAAAGATGAAGTAGTGATCAATTATAAATCCTTATAGTGCTGGAACCGACTTTATGCTTAAACAAACATGTTTGATCCAGGCCAGCCGCCAAATAAATTGGCGGCTGGTCTGTGATACAACCCGTTTGCTATTCTGAATACCTTTCCTCATAACAATTATATATAAGATATTTAAGGTTTTGGAAAGAAGACGACACAAAAAATATTTTTAGAATCTTACCCAGCATCATAAGAAGAGTAGTACTCAATGCCATCCCTCGTAGAACCGTCGTAAGAAGAGTAGTACTCGTTGCCATCCCTCGTAGAACCGTCGTAAGAAGAGTAGTACTCGTTGCCATCCCTCGTAGAACCTTCGTAAGAAGAGTAGTACTCGTTGCCATCCCTCGTAGAACCTTCGTAAGAAGAGTAGTACTCGTTGCCATCCCTCGTAGAACCGTCGTAAGAAGAGTAGTACTCGTTGCCATCCCTCGTAGAACCGTCGTAAGAAGAGTAGTACTCGTTGCCATCCCTTGTAGAACCGTCGTAAGAAGAGAAGTACTCGTTGCCATCCCTCGTAGAACCGTCGTAAGAAGAGAAGTACTCAATACCATCCCTCGTAGAACCGTCGTAAGAAGAGTAGTACTCGTTGCCATCCCTCGTAGAACCGTCGTAAGAAGAGAAGTACTCAATACCATCCCTCGTAGAACCGTCGTAAGAAGAGTAGTACTCGTTGCCATCCCTCGTAGAACCGTCGTAAGAAGAGTAGTACTCGTTGCCATCCCTTGTAGAACCGTCGTAAGAAGAGTAGTACTCGTTGCCATCCCTCGTAGAACCGTCGTAAGAAGAGAAGTACTCGTACCATCCCTCGTAGAACCGTCGTAAGAAGAGTAGTACTCGTTGCCATCCCTCGTAGAACCGTCGTAAGAAGAGAAGTACTCAATACCATCCCTCGTAGAACCGTCGTAAGAAGAGTAGTACTCGTTGCCATCCCTCGTAGAACCGTCGTAAGAAGAGTAGTACTCGTTGCCATCCCTCGTAGAACCGTCGTAAGAAGAGTAGTACTCGTTGCCATCCCTCGTAGAGCCGTCGTAAGAAGAGTAGTACTCGTTGCCATCCCTCGTAGAACCGTCGTAAGAAGAGTAGTACTCGTTGCCATCCCTCATAGAACCTTCGTAAGAAGAGTAGTACTCGTTGCCATCCCTCGTAGAACCTTCGTAAGAAGAGTAGTACTCGTTGCCATCCCTCGTAGAACCTTCGTAAGAAGAGTAGTACTCGTTGCCATCCCTCGTAGAACCTTCGTAAGAAGAGTAGTACCCGTTGCCATCCCTCGTAGAACCTTCGTAAGAAGAGTAGTACTCGTTGCCATCCCTTGTAGAACCGTCGTAAGAAGAGTAGTACTCGTTGCCATCCCTTGTAGAACCGTCGTAAGAAGAGTAGTACTCGTTGCCATCCCTCGTAGAACCTTCGTAAGAAGAGTAGTACTCGTTGCCATCCCTCGTAGAACCGTCGTAAGAAGAGAAGTAATCGTTGCCATCCCTTGTAGAACCGTCGTAAGAAGAGAAGTACTCAATACCATCCCTCGTAGAACCTTCGTAAGAAGAGTAGTACTCGTTGCCATCCCTTGTAGAACCGTCGTAAGAAGAGTAGTACTCGTTGCCATCCCTTGTAGAACCATCGTAAGAAGAGTAGTACTCGTTGCCATCCCTCGTAGAACCTTCGTAAGAAGAGTAGTACTCGTTGCCATCCCTCGTAGAACCGTCGTAAGAAGAGTAGTACTCGTTGCCATCCCTCGTAGAACCGTCGTAAGAAGAGTAGTACTCGTTGCCATCCCTCGTAGAACCGTCGTAAGAAGAGTAGTACTCGTTGCCATCCCTTGTAGAACCGTCGTAAGAAGAGTAGTACTCGTTGCCATCCCTTGTAGAACCATCGTAAGAAGAGTAGTACTCGTTGCCATCCCTCGTAGAACCTTCGTAAGAAGAGTAGTACTCGTTGCCATCCCTCGTAGAACCGTCGTAAGAAGAGTAGTACTCGTTGCCATCCCTTGTAGAACCGTCGTAAGAAAAAGAGATGTTGTTTGATACTAATTGATGGTCTCAAATTTAAATTTTAACAAAATCCAAAATGAAGGGATGTTTTAACCCTTAGAATGCTGGATAAGTTTCTAACAAAAATAAGATTTTTGGGTCATCTGCTTTTCAAAACCTTAAATACATGTATCTGCTTAATTTTGATGAGGAAAGGTACTAAAAGTAGCAAACAGGTTAGATCACTGGTAGCCTGGATCTAGTCTGTTTGCATAATTTAGGTCGGTTCCAGCAGTTTAAGGGTTAATGAAAAAGAAAGCATGTAATTTTTCGGATTTTCGTGCAAATAGACGAAACAAACGCAGTACACCAAAGAATTTTATGAAGGCAGTTAGGGGAGTATATTGGCGAATATTGTTACCCAATACGAATTATTAAGGCTTTAAAGCGTTGAATAATTCACTTGTTTTATTCCCTTTTTTACTGAAGTTATTGCCAAAAGCATGTGGGGCTTGCGGAAGTTATTTCAAAGCCATCGAGTCCACAAAACTGTCTAACAATACATTGTCATACTTGAGCCGATATATCAATGACTTTAACGAGTTCTTTAATATGAACTAAGGCATTGCCTCTAGACCGCTCTCTCAACTCAATGGCATGGGTTCTCTGAAAAAACTTGCATACTGAATATGCATTTCAATCTTAATTCATAGTACAACTTTGTGGAAATATAAGAATTGGCTTACTTTGGGGAGCAAATACTCATTTTGTCACAAAGCTGTCATCTTTGTCACATTTATGAAAGGCTCAGTAAAAGGATAAGTCTCCTTGCAGACTCCTGGTAAACTTTTTTGATTGTATATGTTCTATAGATATTAGTTTAGCTTGATTGGGCTGCGTATGAGGGCCTTTAATCAATAAAGAGACATTCGTCATGTAAGGACAAACTGCTCATGCAATGTCAGAACCACCAAACTATGATATTTGAACCACAAGTGTCTCAGCATAAAATCATAGAATTTTCTTCACAAAATCATGTGTTGTAGGTACTGGTTTAAATCATCATGACAACAAACAACAAAATGTCATTTGGTGATGAAGAAGGGTCAGTTGGGTTATTATTACCAAACAATATTTAACAACATACTCATCTGCTTGTACATGGTTAGGTACTAAGTTACATCATTATAGAAAGTCAATCAGGTCTTTGTTTGAATTCCTCTTTATTGTTTAATGTAGATAAGAAAATCCCAAATAGATTGCTTTGCTGATCTTCAAAAGCTCATTCAATTACAAAAATAGCTTTGTTGTAGCCAAAAGGTCTTTTGTTTACCTTTCAAATAAAAGAAAAAGATTTCATAAATTTTCAATAATGTTTTATTAACCTTTGTTCACACATACAATACTGCTTTTTTATGTGTTTTTCTATTAGAGCACTTAAAAATGAAGTACTGTATGCAATAAATGATTAATGAAATGAAGTTAAAAGACATAAGTGATACTCAGCATACAGCATAGGTTCATGTATCATAATTCTTTCCTTTAACACATTGGTTGAAAAATAGTCACAGCTTGATATTGACATTATTTTAATTCTTGACATCAACAGTTCCCTGGTCTTCATAGTTTGAATAGAAAAAAACTCCTGAAAGTTGGAAAAGTATGACAGTAACATTAATTATCAACTTTTTTTAAATAGAAATTTCAACAAATATTCCTTGACATACATCTTTAAGACTTTCATCAAATTTTTCCAAAATTTTGTTTCAAATTTAAAGCAATAGCAGATATAATTGGAAATTTCTTTAACCAATGAATAAAAGCAATTGTGACAGGGCAAACATGCTCTCAGAGAATGTTTACCTTTGTCATAATTGGTTTTAAAATGTTGAAAATTAAAGTGTTTACAATGCATGTAAACTCTCATGTTTGTTTCCTTGAAACATTTCATTAACATGCAATAGATAGGAAAGATATTTAATAAATGACTCAAGTTACTGTCTTCCACTTGTCTGCTGCAGGCTAACTTAGAAGTTCTAACATAGTATGTGTTTTGTCTCATTAATTGAATTAGTTGAGTTTTTCAAAAAAGGAAAGAAAATGAGGACTATGAAACATGTGTGACATTGTTATCATTATAGAATATTCCATAGTCCATAGACAGTTTTTCTATATTATTGTCCTTTGATATTGTCAGTACCAACTAACACTAAACACTATCCTTTAAATATGGTGTATCACTGTTAAGGTTTATTTTTATCTTCATGAAATTAGTCTTTTGAAGAGAAAACTAAGCTTTTGAACATTTCATTAATCAGGTAGTCAAAGTACATGTGAATCTTCATCTGTTTTTGATTATATCTAATCCATGTAGTCTCCCATTGCTGAACATTTTGTTGTTGTTACCTTTTCCTTACTCTGCCAGATAGTCATCAGATATGGCTGTTAAAAGAGAAAAATAAAAACATAAATCTTTTGCCAAAACTGATCACCTTCATCTGACTGATTATTGGTAACATTGGAAATAATTCATGCCCCATAGTTATCAATTGAAGCAGTTATCTGACAGAATGAAAAAGAAGTGATTGGTGATAACAATCTATATTTTAAGCTGTGTATCCAGGCAGGTTTATCCCATGATCAATGTTTGCAATATAAAACAGATTGCAATTTTTTTAAGCAGACTACTTCTGGTTTCCACTATTTTATATACGGCATGTTGCGACGATGAATAATCTGCAACCGCCGGTGAATGTTGTTTCAACTTAAGCTGTGCCATCCCCTCCAAGACCATGCAGAGTGTTGCGAGTTGTGAGATGTGAATAACCTTAAAACATCACCCATCGATTGCAATATCTCTACCGAGTGTTAGACATAACATAATAATAAACAATGGGTTATCATATATCACCAAAACCGTAAAGTTGATGGTCGGAACATGGCATAAATAAAATAGTGCAAAGCAAGAGTAATCTGAGAAAAAGAGTTGTTGCACGGATATCTTGTTCGGACCTTTTATCGTAAACATTGGTCACATGATCACCCCAATCGATACCTGTCTTGATTCTTTTTTTTGGTTTCATTCTCATTCTAGGTTTTTGTAAAAGATAATAATAATTTCAAATTGTGAGCAACACCAAATTCATCAACATTTGTGGATAATGACTATTTGAAAACAAAGTGATAAAAGGAGGACATGTTGAGAGTTCCATCTTTGTCAGACTTGCTTGTTTCCTTAAACCTTTGCTGCAGATGTAATTATGCTAAAATTCCATCAGAACTGTTTGAATTAAAGAGAAAACTACATTGACACTCAAAAGATTGTTCCTTGTTACATTACTTTCATAAGTTATATTCTATGATTATGACATTTCTGTTTGTAAAGTTCATATGGGCATGAGAACAATACTTTTACTTACTTGTATCTAAAAATACAACCAATGTTAATACAGGTCTGCATCATCTTTTCCCTTGAACCTTGTTTAAAACTGACATTCTTCTTCAAGCATCATGCATTCTGTAAAATTAAAAAAAACACAACTAAATCACCCTTAACATTTCGGAAAACTTCTTATTTGCAAGAACATCTCAATGTTTGGGAATCATATCATCACAGTATGAATCCACTAAAATAGAATACTGCCAAACGAAAGGTGACATATTTAACAAACTTAACTATCTCGTTATTTCGTGTTATTTAGTCGAAATAAAAACTTAATTATCTCGTTATTTCGAGTAAGTAAGTCGAAATAATGACTTAATTATCTTCCTATTTCAAATTAGTAAGTCGAAAAAATGACTTTATTATCTCATTTTTTCGAGTTAGTAAGTCGAAATAATGACTTAACTATCTTGTTACTTTCGAGTTAATAAGTCTAAATAATAACTTAATTTTCTCGTTATTTCGACTTACCGAATCGGAAAAAAAATCGCATACTTGTCACCTCTATGCCACCGTAAATACTGGCTACATTTTAACTGACTGATTATTCTTAATTGGTAACATTGGAAATATTTCTATCCCCATGGTAGTCAATTGAAGCAGTTATCTGACAGGAAGAAAAAGAACTGATTGTTGATAAAAATCTATATTTCAACCTGTTTTGACTTATTTTGGTTTCATTCTCATTCTTACGAAGGTTTTCGAAAAAAGAAAGAAGAAAAGAAAAGTCAATCACACATTTTGAGCAACAACAAATTCATCAACATTTATGGATAATGATTTTTTTTAAACAAAGGAATAAAAGAAGGAAATGTCAAGAAGTCAGACCTTTGTCAAACTTGTTTGTTTCCTGAAAACTTTGCTGCATATGTAATTATTCTATAATAATCTAATCAGAGATGTTTGACATTTGAGAAATTGCTTCTTTGTTATATTGCTTTCAAAAGTTGTCTTCTATGGTTATGACGCTTATGTTTGTAAAGTTCAAAGGAGCATGAGAAAAACTATGTACTTACTTGTATTATAAAACAGAGTCAATGTTTATGCAGGTCTGCATCATCTTTTCTTTTAAAGCTTGTTTGAAATTGTCATATTTCCAACCATCATGAATTCTGTGAAATAAAGAAAAACAACTAAGGGATCTATTACCATAAACCTTTGGGCCAAAATTCTCACTTGCAAGAACAATTCAATGTTTGGGAATTATATTATCACTTGAATCAAGTAAAACAAAATACTGCCAACAAATAAGGTGACATATATCCAAATATGGGTCCTGCATGGCTCAGTGGTTAAGATGGTGGACTCAGAACACGGGGGTCCTGGGTTCGAGCCCCACCGAGGCCATTTAGTTTTCGTAGGAGTGGCCTTTGGTAAGATCACTTCAGAGCCCTAGCCTTGTACTGGTGTATCCAGGAAAGCCACTTCAGAACTGAAAAATGTAGGTATGGCCCTGACGAAGAGGACCCATATGGGACATGTGTCGGGTAATGATTCTAAACTAAACTAAATACTTTACAGGGTATTTCATTTTTTAAAAAGAATATTCACGCTGTTATTGTTATTTAAACTATCGCCCCATAACGCTATTGAATTGTCAAGAAGGTACCTTGTACTTAATTTAAAAGCTCCAACAATAACAAATAATCCATGTCAGCAACTGACGAGTTGACATCGTTGCTTTATCGGTCAGCATAATAGTGTATTCCATATACAACACGATGTGTACCTAATGCTTTCCTTACACACCGCGAAAATGACATAGACCGTCTACATAAACATTACATTATGCCAAACTGCAGGGTGTAATCACCGAATCGATAGAAGGTGAACACTTATTTCACCGTGGAGTGTTGTGGGCAACACACATTTTCTAGCCTAGTACTGCAGGGAACATGAACTGTAATAATAAAAAATGAATGCTGTAGTTCTACTTAAAAGCAGAGACATAGATAACAGAGATTGGCAACTCCTTCTTTACCTATAGCCGGTTTCTGCGATATCTCGCATGACGCGTTATTAAGCGAGACCTTTCGAGATCTGTCTATCGACGTCGTTTTCAACTAAACGCGAAATAGGCAACACACATATAAGCGTGTTTTAAGTCATAATTAAATTATTTTCTTGCCGAATTCACTATATTGTTATTGTTGGAAGGTTTCTCCATCCAACAAGACCGATCAGCAAGCGATTATCAAAGAAATAAACATGGCAAACTGCGACAAACTTGATTGAATTGTTTGCAATTTCGTGGTTGGGTGTGATAACGTGATAATTGAGTAGTTTTAGATTCAAACTGTTCTATAGGAGGGTTTTTCAAACATTTCCAATTCAAGTCCATTTTAAAGAAAGGGTTTGTTTTTCTACATTTCCAAATTTTCAGTTTAATATTCCTTGTCATTTAGAAGTTATTCCGTACTGAATATGTCCATTTTACGACCCTAATGAGTTTAACCATCTTGATTTACAAGCAAAAATTAACAAAGTTGTGCACAGAAAAACTAAAATACTATGCACTGGATCATATCATACTTGACATTTTCCTGAAGTGTGATTTTTGTTTTATGGTTGCCCGCATTTTTATAGTAATCTTCGCTTCCATAACGAAGTTATGCCAGGTTAACTTAACCACACAAGCATGATCATGATTTCGGCCATTTTATTTTCAACGAAAATATTTCATACTTGTACAAAGTAAAATGTTTTAATGGAGGTTTATTCAAACATTTCTAATTTATGTCCATTTTAATGGGATAATATGATTTTGTTGATTTCCAAATTTTTAGTTTCATGTTCTTTGTCATTTAGAAGTAATTGCGTACTAAATATATCCCATTTACTACCTTAATGAGTTCAGCCTTCTTGATTTCCAACCAAAAATTAACAAAGTTTTGCACAGTAAAACTAAAAAACAATGCACTGGATCATATCATACTTGACATTTTCCTGAAGTGTTATTTTTGTTTTAAGGTTGCCCGCATTTTTAAAGTAATCTTCACTTCCATAACGAAGTTATATCAGGTTTACTGAACCACACACGCATGATAATAATTTCGGCCATTTTATTTTCAACCAAAATATTTCATACTTGTACAAAGTAAAATGTTTTAACAGAGGATTATTCAAACATTTCTGATTTATGTCCACTTTAATGGAATAATATGATTTTGTTGATTTCCAAATTTTCAGTCTGATATTCTTTGTCATTTAGAAGTTATTGCGTACTAAATATGTCCCATTTACTACCTTAATGAGTTCAGCCTTCTTGATTTCCAACCAAAAATTAACAAAGTTGTGCACAGTAAAACTAAAAAACTATGCACTGGATCATATCATACTTGACATTTTCCTAAAGTGTTATTTTTGTTTTATGGTTGCCCGCATTTTTAAAGTAATATTCGCTTCCATAACGAAGTTATATCAGGTTTACTGAACCACACACGCATGATAATAATTTCGGCCATTTTATTTTCAACCAAAATATTTCATACTTGTACAAAGTAAAATGTTTTAACAGAGGATTATTCAAACATTTCTGATTTATGTCCACTTTAATGGGATAATATGATTTTGTTGATTTCCAAATTTTCAGTCTGATATTCTTTGTCATTTAGAAGTTATGGCGTACTAAATATATCTAGTATTTTCAAAGTGGTATTCCTATATAAGAAGAAGAAGAAAATCCATTCAATTAATGGACAAAAGAGAATGGATAGATCTTCTTTATCAGAAACACCACGATATTTCCTTTTTCGTCATACTTCTTCTTAATTTTGATCGCTTGCAAATATGTCAAGTGAAATGTGTCATTTGAAGAACGAAGGGTGATAGAGTCAATTACGGTAGTGGACAATACAGGCTATGATTGTAAATTGCAACCCCATAAAATATGTAGTTTGATGTCATAAAACCTTTTGATGCTAGGGCAATTACACAAGAAGTGTGTGGCGCTAACCCTGTGTCCACTCTCTGACACCTCATTCAAATTTAATGACCTAAAGATCCCGAAAGCAAAATAGCGAGGATTTGTTCTGTTTAAAGCGTCTGTCTGGTTTTAAAAGTAGTGTGTGTTGACTTAATTTCTCGTTGAGAAATGATAATAAAAACGAAGGTGCAAGACACATTCAAAAAGCTCACATTTCTTTTTTCTAAAATCATTTCGTTCAGCAGCATGATAAGACCAGACCCTTACGTGTTTAAGAATAATTATGTACTTATTGATTTGTAATCAATATTAGAGGAATCTGCGGTAAAAGGTGTTTTGAAAAACGTTGCAAGTCAGTTTTTTCTTACGTGTCCTTTCGTTTACTAAAACCACTTTTACAAAAATTCTCATCACATGCATTTTAAGATCATAAGATACTTTTAATTTTCTTAAATTGAAACATTTGGCTTGAAATAATGTCATGATGAAAATTAGTTTTGTTTTGACAAAATGAGCACTGTAAACAGTTTTACGACACAGAATAAATGAAATGAAGTGAGAAAGCAATCTTTTAATATTGACGAAAACTATCATGTCTTAGTGGAAAGTTCATGCGTTGGTTATTAACTGCAACTAAATAGAGTCACTTGATTTATTACAAAATATTATTCAAACCTTTGCTTGAAAGACATTGTCGTTATAAGTACAATTCTGAATTGCATGGTAATCAAGCCTGTCATTGAAAAAGAAGGCATACTGGAACTTTTTGTTTTGTTTTTAACATAAAATCAATTTAATAAAATGAAAATAAAACAAAATGTCCAGAAGTTGTTTCAGATAACCAATCAGATAACCAAAACATAGCTATTTTACTGTAATAAAGAAGTATCAATTTCGCTTGACATCTCCCGTGGCAACGGATAAACAGGTACGCACTTTCCTTATCTCGCAGAACCTCGCGGCACGCGAGAGTTTGGCGATAATTCCGGAGTTGCCAATCTCTGTTATCTATGTCTCTGTTAAAAGGGAGAAGTTTTTTTCAAATGGATGTTTGTTTAGAGGAAGCATCTTCAGCGAGGCGTGACGAGGGCTCGCCTTCTCGATTTTTCTATGACGAATTTTGGTGAAAATGGTCTATTTAGATATACTGTTTTATAACGAAATGAAAAGTACAAAAAGTTCTCTTACCTACAACCGGCGATACGTTGTCCTTTCAAGGAGTTGAACACTGTGTCCAATTTAAAGTTTGAAGCGGTGGCGCCGATCCTGTTGTTCGTGTTTTGTTTTTCGATAGAATGGTTTATGGTTCATTCATGATTGGCGGAAATAAACTCAATGAGCGGCAATGAATTTATGTAAAACCAGTCCATTCCATAAAGCCGGAAACACCCGAAGCAAACCCGAGTTTTCTCTTTACACGGAATGGTTCACTATTGGTAGATATATTGGTAGATAAAGGTGATGCTTGAAAATAAATTTAGATAGAACCAGTCCATTCCGTAAAGCCGGAAACACCCGAAGCAAACCCGAGTTTTCTCCTTTAGGTAAACCGGAAGCCACCTGTTTTTTTGCTAATGGTATAACCGGTGTTAACATAACTTGTTACTCGTACGTATGTTACCGTTATCCGCTCTCCGAGCGCTTCGCGCTCTGAGAGAGCGGTATAAACATGTTGTTGGCGAATGTTATAACCGAAAAAGAATTATTAAGACTTTTAAGCACTTGTTTTATTCCCTTTTTCACTGTGGTTCTTGCCCAAAGCATATGGGATACTAGTTATGCCAAAGCCATTGAGTATACAAAATTGTCTTACAGTTCATACTTCATAATGTAGCCGATGTCTATTATAATGTTGTTATTTATAAAATAATGTCAAAGTCTTGCATATAACCATCGGGATAACGTTGGAGTAACTAGATATACAATTGTAGTATTTCCTTATTGCAACAGAACGATTATTTTCCGCCATCTATGATCAGAAAACAGGGCTTCTTTCGTTAGATGACAAGGGTCTATAAAAAGCACGTTCCCATTTGGCAATTTCTTTCCCAAACAATTCGAAGTCACTCTAACTTTTTGGTTTTTGCGATTTCAACGATGAACTATCCAAAAATGAAAAAGGCCAACGAATCTTCCAAATTCAGGTTCCATTAAAGACGATGGTAACGTTTTACGAAACAACTAAATTAAAGAACTTGCGTAAGGCAAAAATGATATGCACGGATGTTCGCTTAATCAAAAGAACAATTTTCCATGTGACACCTCATTTGAAGCGTCTCGTAGAGACATTTCTATTGATATGATACAATGCAACAATTTTTTTCTTCTCAATTCTTTGAAATAAGAGCTGCTTGTAATTTACGCAAGTTTTGCACGAAATATGTTTAGAATAACGCTACACTAACCGTGTATCTGCTCACACATGATGTGGTTAATCAATTGGTGACAAATGACTGCTGATTAAAAAACAATTACAAGTATTCATTACTGAACAAGAGACTTGTCAAATAAAATTCGGTGTTTAATCTCTCATGTATTGGCAGGGCGAAGATTTGGGTTTCTTGATTTCAATGTCCTTTCTTTTCGATGTGAGAAAATTTGAAAGTTGAAAAATGAATAAATTTCATTTAAACTGCAAAACAATTGTACTGTTATATGATTCGCACTGAATAATATGCGTTGGAAGCAAAATTAGATCGTTTTTAATTTCTTAACGTATGTATACAGTGAAATAACATGTAATTTAATCAAAGCGTGACATTGTTTTTGATAAACAGTTCTTATAAAATGTACAGGCATGTAGATGAATTCACGTATTGACGCTTCCTAAATTAATTATATTTTCAATGTTTACTTTTATTTGTACTTTTATTCACCAAACAACATTACAAAAAGTGTATTGTCTCAACGACATTTTATTTTGACTTTATTTCTTTTTTCTCTTTTGTCAACCAACACCTTTAAATGATAGCATACAGTTATGTTATCAACGAGAACAAAAGGAAAAATAAAATTACCTTTCAAAATACGAACAATCATTTATAGAAAAAGCCGATTGTAATATCGATAGTAATTATAGTAAGTGATGGAATCTACACGGATAATGGACGAATAGCATAAGAAGAAAAACCTCTTTCTCATCTACGTGTACATTTTTTCTATATCTTCCTTTTCTGGACCGACTGTGGCCTAGTTGCTGGATTTGAAATTTGACATCACAAGGTCTATGTACGTGTGAGTTCAAATCACAAGGTCTACATACGTGTTAGTTCAAATCACATGGTCTATATACGTGTTAGTTCAAATCACAATGTCTGCATACGTGTTAGTTCAAATCACAAGGTCTACACTACGTGTTAGTTCAAATCACAAGGTCTACATACCTGTTAGTTCAAATCACAAGGTCTATACTACGTGTTAGTTCAAATCACAATGTCTACATACGTGTTAGTTCAAATCACAAGATCTACACTACGTGTTAGTTCAAATCACAAGGTCTACACTACGAGTTAGTTCAAATCACAAGGTCTACATACGTGTTAGTTCAAATCACAAGGTCTACATACATGTTGGTTCAAATCACAAGGTCTATGTACGTGTTAGTTCAAATCACAAGGGATACATACGTGTTAGTTCAAATCACAAGGTCTATATACATGTTAGTTCAAATCACAAGGTCTACATACGTGTTAGTTCAAATCACAAGGTCTACATACGTGTTAGTTCAAATCACAAGGTCTGCATACGTGTTGGTTCAAATCACATGGTCTCCATACGTGTTAGTTCAAATTACAAGGTCTACATACGTGTTGGTTCAAATCACAAGGTCAACACACGTGTTAATTGAAATCACAAGGTCTACCTACATACGTGTTAGTTCAAATCACAATGTCTACATACGTGTTGGTTCAAATCACAAGGTCTACATACGTGTTAGTTCAAATCACAGTAGCCCTAGGTTACAATTTCACAAGAGGAAGGATTCCGGCTGACTTACTGAACGCCGATGAGCCCTTATGGGTTATTTGGCTTGTGGTATTCCTCCATCACTTAACCCATTGCCAAACAATAACGACATTTGACCAGTTTGTTGTAGACAACTCTGGTAAACCTTGTGGGAAAAGAGAAATTGCTCTCACCGAGCAATTTCTCCTTTTCCCACAATGTTTTCTGCCATATCAAAAGATTATGTTTCTATTTCATTACAACTTCAAATGTCGTCTGCAAACTTTTTCAATTTGGGACAATCGAAAATGTGGTGTTTGGTAAGGGGTTAAGAATTTATTTTAAATCAATTGTGAAACTAATTCTTACATCTTACAATTTTGATTAATCACTTTCGAGTCTGCTTCCTGGAGACATAACGAGTACTCGGACCGAATGTGGACTCGGCTTCATGGGATTCGAACCCATAGGCAATCCGATAAAACTGACATACTCTTCTTGGGATGTTTTTCATGTATGTGTTTATGTTGTAATGATGATGAACCTTAAGTGTTCAAGTCATGAAATAAACTTCTTTTCTGTTCTGTTCTGATGTTAAACCATAACAAAGAAACAGTTTCTGCGTTATAGTTCCGTATATCTTATTCTCTCTATTTTTGATCATTCTTTTCAGTCTTCTTTTATACATTATTCTTTTCCTCTTCCTCCTCAATTCTTCCACCCAGTGGTTTTTTGGCCATTTGATTTATGCTACATTGGGGGAATTTGAACCACTTAAAAAGGAATTGTGAATAGAAAATAATGGTCCTTAGGTGTCATATCAAGGAATTGTGTTCATTTACTATATAATTTGGGGTTTGGGGGGGTGGACCCTACTACCTCAAAAATATTTTCGTATCCATTATTATACTTTTTTCCTTCTCCAACCACTACAAACCATTGTTGTTAACCTTCTTTTACTGCTGCTCTTAATCTAGTTATACTTTTCTCATTAATCTCTAATTTTATGTACTGTTCCTACAGGCCGTTTACCTCGCCTATCCATTGTAAACGGAATATTCTTTTAACATTAACAATGATGTATCATTAACAAAGTTAATCAAGTTCTAATCATTCATAATGGATTTTTTCTATAGACAATTACTGGATTCATATTTTCCAGAAAGCTATTTCCTTCGGCCGCAGTCGAGAAAAAAAACGTTACGTCTATTTTGCGTGAAATCATGGCTACAAAATCCAAATAAAGACATTATTAAAAACTGCAGACATTTTGATTGGAATGATTGGACTCTCAGATCCGTATACCAGGAAGTCATTCATTTCCCGATGCTGGGGAAGTTCCCGAATACACAAACATAACATAACATAACATAACATAACATAACATAACATAACATAACATAACATAATATAACATAACATAACATAACATAACATAACATAACATAATAAGATTTATTGCATTATAAACATACACATGTTATATAGCAATTTTACAAACATTTTAACATAGACATGGATTTACAGAAAAGCTTTTCATTTAAAGGTGTTATTCAATTTCTATTTTACTGAGCATAAAACATATAATTTGATAGATTAAAAATGATTTTCTTTGAGAAATTTATGTGTGTTTGGCCATGTATGATAGATTTTTCTTACTATCACGTGGAAAGGTCAACCTTATTTTGGAGTCCTGTTTCGTCCTTTGGACTCCTGTTTCGTCCTTTGGAGTCCTGTTTCGTCCTTTGGAGTCCTGTTTCGTCCTTTGGAGTCCTGTTTCGTCCTTTGGAGTCCTTGGCTCCATGTACATAACCTTGGAGGTTTTAGATTTACCTTTGGATTCCGTTTAACCCATTACAAACAATGACGGCATTTGACCACTTTGTTGCGACAACTCTGGAAAACATTGTGGGAAAAGGGGAAATTGCTTGTAACGCGCAATTTCTCCTTTTCCCACAAAATTTTCTACTCTATCATAAGATAACTTTCCAATTTTATCACATTTTGAAATGTCGTCTGCAAACTCTTTTAATTTGCGACAGTCGAACATTTTGCGTTTGGTAAGGAGTTAAAGCTGTTTCCAGGTCCATACGTTTGGGAGAGCTCACATGTCCAAAGCGATGCGAAAAGAATTGGTATGAATGGACAAAGAATTTGCTTGAACATGCCGTACGAATCGAACAGAGAGATCGTGTGTCATTTTCACGGCTGAACAATAGCCCTCCATATCCTACCTCAAATTCCAATCCATCATAGGTAGAAAGTGCAGTGTCGGGTGGAAGAGCTCATTTAGAGAAAATTAAACCGATCTCTCTCCTTGATACATTCTTATTCTCAATCCTACTAAATCCATCATAGAATTATGGGCACGTTACAAATGCGCCTTTCAGGACATAGTGAATCAAAGTAAATACTTTTGTAATCAAAGCGCTGATAGCGCCGAAGGACTACGTTTAAAGCAAGATGATTGAGGATACATTTGAAAATTTCTTTGGGCAGCATCTCGACGAAAATAGCTGATCCTTTTACCACCATCACTATAATTATTGTTTCTGTGAACAGAGACTGAACGATATAGTCTATTCTTCGTACATCTGGACATTTTATGATTTCCCATGAGGCAACAGTTATAATAATATAGATCAAAACAAAGCGGGTAAATCCGGACTACATACCTAGTTCCAAGAAGGTATTAGTCCACACAGTGAAGGCGGATGTTTAATGAGTAATTGGGGTCAGACCGCTGTTTGTGTATCGATAAAGTACCGTCCCTCAAAATGTGGTATGAATATTCAATGGACTAAGGTGTTGACACACCCTTAGTCCAAAAACGGAATTTTGGGCTAACGATTTTTTTAATTAAATCTTTTCTGTTTGGCATAGCCTGCACGCGTCGACTTGGTTATAGTCAAACCAAAGATCAAATGCCACAACACTTTGTAGTTATGGCTTCCATTCATGGAATTATATATAAAATGGCAGTATTGTCAGAATGTATTTCTATAACGTTTAATATAACTGACCAAAATCTTTCAGACCTAGTGGTTGTTACTCACAGGTGGCGTGTTTAGTCACCACCACCGTCCTTGTCTTCTAAACGGAATGTTTCCTTTTAATAAAAAAAAATGACTTCAATGCAATGTTCTTGTTTGTGTGAATTCCGGAAAGGCTTTGATATAACTGATACATTGCCGAAACGGCGTTAAAACTATTACAAAGAATTACATTAACAATACAATTAAACAAACCGGTTCATTTGCAACTAAAAATTGTCTGTTGAAGTTTTTCCTACTGAAGGCATTTGATACAAGGAGGTGTTAAGGCCCAGTGTCCTTTAGAAAGCAAATGGAATATTTGATCTACGAAGTGTGTATTTGGTCAACATAACCTGATTACCCGACTTCCTCGTGCTGTCCTCTAACCCAATATACATGTAGCAATTACCACCGCTTCATGCCATGTGTGTTCATGAAACCTTTAGCCACTACCTGCATCAGAAACAAAAATGGCGTCATAGATGAAAGCTTCGTTCTAGTGGTGCTCATGGACGCTTTATAGCTGGTTGTCTTACGCGCGGTCTTACAAGACTGTGGCGACTGTGAACCAGGAAACCAGCTGCCAAGCGTTCGTGCGCACCTTGTTTCTTGAAAGAGGCATGGGTATGTGTAACACTAATCATGATCCATAACGGTCATGTTCACATTAATTGGGTATAAGATGTGCATTTCATTCATTAAACAAAGGAATAAGCCATTAATAAGAAATCATCGTTGACGTAGTTATGAAACGTACCAGATAAGACAGGGACAACGAAATAAGCTCGCTGACCAAGGACGACATATTTACGGACAAGTCACGTGATAGCATGCCGTGTATGGCGCGGCTCCCAAATCCGATTTGCGTTCAGTAGAGTAGTATGGCAGTCAATATGAAGTGTGAAAAAGGAAATGGCAAACCTAAGACCCTAAACGTCCCCAATGTCGACCCGTCTGACACTTGATTTCAAGTATGAAGACCACAATGGCAAACCAAAACTTCATAACGTTGCGAATGCCAAAATATCAAGTAGCTTTGCAAGACGTGCTTTGGGGTATTGTTAACCAAATATTGGTCAAGAGGTGCACGATTGCAGTGGTCCAAGGGAAATGTGTGTGCCTTGTGTGTGGAAAGATGTGAGTAAATACCAAATAAGGAACGAATGTGTTTAGACCTAGAGACATGAACATATGCAATACACGTATACCTGCAATGAAACTGGTCAGTTGTTTAAATGTCATTCACATGTCCTTTTTTTTCGATTTTTTTTCAGCCATAAGTGCAAAAAGGTCATTTTATATGTAAAGTGTGCCTCTACCAATGTGTTACTGATAAGAAATGTGATTGCAGATTTGATATCCGGGATTAGTCATGTTAAGCCCGAAGAATGGATATAAACTTATAATGGATGTCCTCCATTGACTTTTGGAAAAAGTCTTAGCATAATGACTAGAAAGGCAGTTCCGTAAGGTATAAATTGAAGGTCATGGTTAAAAGCAAGGGAGTACGGACCTGTGAAATGCCACGTGAAATGAAATAAAAATGCTGAATTGATGTTAAATATCAAAATTAGAAAAAAAAAACTTTGTCTCTTATTTGGTTGTGTGGTATGTTGGGCAGTTCTCGGTCGAGTTTTTCAATCTATATTACGAAAACAGAAAAAGGTCAGTTTCTTCATATACATAAATGTGTTTTATCGTTGAAATTCTTGCTTTTAGCTTAAAGCTTAAAGCTTCTCTATTTAAAGAAAATTTCACAATATGACAGTACTTAGATACGTTACGGATATCATACACAAAACTCTAACTGGAACTAATGATACATTTAGAACCTATATAATTGTTAAGAAATATTTCGGATGTGTTATCGCTTACGCAGGTTGTAGAGGTTTTCGAAATGCACTCGGACACCTCCTTAACTTTTGTCGGCGATAATACGTCTAAATTGCTGTGATACCATCACATTGATACATGTACTTTCGGTTCATTTTCGTTTGAATTTATGTAATTATTCGATTCATTTATTTTCAGGTTTCGTTGACAATACCACGAAAAGGAAATATGAAGGTGTGTTATGTGGTGTTTATTGTAACCTTATTAACGTGTATACATACTTTAACAGACGACTTAATCGAATAAATGATGTGGTAGAAGTGGTTTTGAAACTATGCTGCGGGTAATCAAGCGTTTAAGCATTTGCGAACGGTTTAGGCGAAGTGGAACGTTAACAATGTTGTACATGTATGTCATCCCTTAGTCTTTAATATTATGTGTCGATGACAGAAACTTGTAAAGTCATGAAATGGTGCTTAAAGCACGGCACAGATTCGATGAAAATGAAACGCAATCGGATTCTCAAAATGCAATATAATGAATTTGTAACATCCTTTTCAAAACGTTCGAAGCTTTTAAACGCATGCCAAATAAGGTAATGCTGCGAATAGTTGATAAATAAAAAGACAAACTACGTGCTAACAAAAATATCATAGACTAAAGAAATGATACCTAATGTATATCACATGTAATAAAATTTTTTATTAATAAACTTTTTTTAAAGGCACATAAAAGGAGATAAATACAAATAAATTACTGAAAACTTGTATGGAGTTCTTTTATTATGTTCATAAAAGTCATGAGAACTAATTTACAAATGCATATATACTCTTTGTAAAAGTTATGTTGTGCTTGAAATATAGCTGTCTCCAATTCAATCATGTTTATCAACAACCTGTTTGTTTACATATTCAAAATAACTTATTCTGATTGTCGGTTCAAATATTTGTGTATCAACTGTCAAAGTCAGAGGTGAAAAATGAGGCAATCTAAATTATAAAGTTTACTAATCTAGGTTATTTCTGGTTGACTTTCTCGTTCAAGTTTCGCTGATGGTTTCTTTTGGTGATATCTAATTGAATTTGATCAAAAGTTTACCAAATAAAATAGTTTGATATAGCATTAATTTCCTTTCATGTGCCTTTAAGGTCAATGGGGTCTGAGATGGCCCTCTCCATGGCGCAGCCGATTCCAAAGACTGTATGGTACACTTCGTCCATTTTCATACATTGTTATTTCCTTTCTTTGTTTACTGTTTCAGACCTCGACTCTATTAACTACAGTACTCTGCTCTGTCGTTTTACTCCACCTAGCGGAGAGCTCGGGATTGTTACAATACGCCTGTGATCCACGCGCATCCAAACCCACGTGTCTTCTGGGGTGTCTCGGCTGCTTCGAGTATTTTGGCGGGGAAATGTATAATATGGCCGCCTGTTGCCAGGAATGCAAGGAGTCCAAATCGATGCTGATAGATGATGGACCCGTCCATTGCTCCCAGAGGTTCGTCAAGGGGTCGTGGATGAGACGGTTTGGGAAAAAATGACGAACGATGAGAGGCAATAGTGAGGGAAGATCGTCTTCCCTTTTGAGTCCCCCATCAACTTGAGTACAACTCGGTTCTCCTTGGTTTTTGACGTGACTCTTTTTATAGAAAAAATCTAAAGAATGTTCCGAATAATTAAATTGATTGTATTGTCGATGACTGTGTGGCAAGTTATATTTTTTTTTTCAAATTTAACTTGATATTTCCCTTATATGAGACTTTAAGAGTCGTCAAAATGAAACCAAGAACAAATGACAATTATAATCAATGCACAATTCATGATGGTATGCGGATTGCGGAAACCATTGTAAACATCATACTAAAATCTGCCCTGATGTGGACTATTCCTCCCTTCACCATGGAGTTGTTTTCATTCTTTTTCTTTGCAAGTGGGTCTATGAAGAAAATGGTTAAACAAGACAAAAACATTCAATTCGTTTTTATGTCAAATTGGAAGCACTTCACACACATCAGCCTATCAATCGGGATATAGATATCATTGTATTCCGCCATTGTGTATGCACTAAAACGCACAAGAGAATTGAACATGCAAGAGCAAATGTTACAGACTGTCCTGTTTTTGTATTTTCTTCTTTGTCATCATATTTAAAAAGCGTAAACACACAGCTACTGCATAAGGAAATTCAATTGTAAACCCACGCAGAAATAAAATCGTAAATAAAACACCTGTCTTGTGTCGATGTTATATATTTTTGCAAACACAGATATGATAAATAACACACGTCGTTATTAGAAAATAAAACACGATGCCGTCTGGTATGTTTAAAGAAGCATCGGAGATCAACCCCATGACCTATACGTTACAGTACATGTCCCAGTCTCACAAAGGTTCTCAATCGTGACTATTCGAGTATTTTCGCGATCTGAGAAATACACCTCGTTAATCAATCTGAACTCATCGGATTTATCCAATGAAAACGCCTCTGATGTACTAAGGAAGCCGCCATATTGTTTCTCGCGAGACTTATTTCTTTGTACTTTAGTTTTCAAATATAGGTCTTAAAAGTCGAATCTAAAAAGTCATTTCTAATTTTACTATGATGTATGAGTTACCGATCAAAAATAATGATTGAAAATGATGTCCAAAGCTTTCATATACTGTACAGTGTACAATGAACTACTTAAATGGACGCTTATAGGATATATGGTGTAAACCGGGGACGATTCGTCCAAAATATTGTCACTTATAAGTTCTAACGCTACACTTACGTACGAGGTGTATTTCTCAGGTTACAGAAATATTCGAATAGTTACGGTTGCTCATCAATATGAACTCATCAGGTTTATCCAATGAAAAATGTTTTTCAGGTCACGGAAATACTCGAGTTGTTGAGATTGACACCTCGAATATCAATCGTAACTACACGAGTATTTCCACGACCTAAGAAATACACTTCGTATATAAGTGTGGGGATACATTTTTTGTATAATGTGTATAATATGTCCCTGCTAGTGACATGGTTCCTGTTAACGTTCACGTTGAGTAGTTCTATGAATTTGAAGGAATGAACATCATTTTGAATCATCATTTTCGGTCGGTTACTCATACTTAAAGGTGAAAGAATAAGACGTGGTATGACTTTTTATTATATTCCTATCAGTGCAATACTGGGATTTCTCAGTGTATTAATGTTCAATTTTGTCACAGTGAATATCGTCACTAGTGATGATATAAAAAAAAGTCATATCATCACTAGTGATGATATCAGTTTTGACGGAACTACTTTTTTACCATTCCTTTGCTCCTCCCATTTTTATATTCCATTTGGCGTTTATGGAGGTATTTTGGCAAATATGTTTTATAAAGTGGAATAAAATAAATAGAATAATCAACTCCATTCGATTGATGTAAAAAATACGTCACTTGAATGGGTTGTTATCATATAGAAAAAAACTCGTTTTTCAAACTCGTTTTTTCAACCTGATAACAACCCATTCTCGTGACATATTTTTGATATCAATCGAATTGAGTTGAGTATCCTCTATTTAGATATCTCATTTGAAAACAAAAGCACAACAAAAGACTATTAGTCTTGCAAGAAGCAACACTACGGCTTTCTTATTATATTAAAGGTATTTTCATTGGATAATTCCGTTGAGATCAAATTGAATGGTTCTTACAGCCGTTTCTTCTCACAAAATGTAGACATAAATCGAAAAGAATGTACATGGACTTCGGAAAATATTAAACATGAAAAATTTATTCCTAAGCGTAAAATATTTCTTGAATTTTCTATGCCTGAAATAGCTACGATAGTTTTTGCCAAACGATCACCAACGATCCTCACGCTGCATTTAGTATGCTTAACTTTGTCAGACGGGTTCTTTGACTTGAAATTCATGTCTCTTGGTAATGGGTAATGGGGAAAGGCGTTAACACGGCCTTTCGCAATTTCCTATAAACTGTTCAACAATACTTAAATGTATATTTTCTTCTGCGGGTTTTACGTAGAGTCAACGTGTTTTGAGTTATATAATGGCTTTCTTTCATGGATTCACCATAAGGGTTCAGCGCAATACTGTAGTAAGTGCTTCATGTTTATGAAGCACTTACTATAGTCTTGCACTGAACCCTCGACCAATACTATACTATGGCACTTAACTCTCTTGCCAAAGGACACTCATACGAAATCAAAGGTACGGATGGGACTCGAACCAAGGATCCCTGAGTTTAAAGATCACCACTTTAATAACCGGACCATGCAGAGCATCAACGATTTTTTACGTTATATATGCTAGGGAGAATCTTTGGGGAAAGAGACGATATGAAAGCATAAATATAAGTTGGAGACCTCTGTGGCCTTGTGATAAGCGTACAGAGCTTGAAATCACATGGCCCCTCTTCGCGTTGGTTCAATCCCCGCTGAAGGCACATGGATTACATGGGAGGTGGTTTCCTGGTTGGTGGACGGAATGCCGATTATCCATCCGGTTTGACCGTCAGGTATTATGGAGTCTTTGATAAACATCACTACATGTATTCTCAAGGTAGGACAATCGGGAATAAACTATGCAGTCTGTGTTTTATCCCATTTATATAAGCACATTTCAATGCACATGTATGATATAATCATACGAAGATAGTTACAAATTAAGGAAAAGCTTATAACGAGTAATGTGTCTCTCTGTCTAAATGGCTGCTAACAAATACAGCAAATGCTTTGTCATTCCACACACTTTTTATCAATTCATGAAATCGAGATCTTTGGGACGGCAACATTTCATTACAATGCCAACGCCCTGTATTTTGTCTTTTGGAAACATGGTCCCAAATTTCTCGATTTTTAATGACTTTTTCAGCACAGGCTTGATCGTCGTTGATTCAGATTCGTTTTCTGACCGCACTCGTCATGGTTTCATTGAAATATCCCTTATATCGACGAAGTAATGGACACAAGTCCTACTTGACAGTGTTTACATCCGTAAAGTCCCACCCCGGATCACAAGAAGTCACGTGGGGTAGCCACCGTGATTTTAAAGCGCAACCACTGGTCCCCCTCTTTGGATGAACTTTCAAAACTTCCAGTTTCTTTCATGTATAATAAACCAAACATTCTGAGATAACTTTATAACAATTGGTGGGCTGTTGATCCGTTACTCCATAAATATCTCCATTTTATCCAAACTGTCGGACAATTTTTAAATATCTGTGACAAAAGGAGAAATTGTCAATGATGGACAATGTATCTTTCTATCACAGATATTTGAACCAACTATCACACAGACAGTGGTGTTTTTCTTTTTTTTTTCCTTGCTGATTTTGTTTTTGCTTTCAATATAGTTCAGTCACAATATCATATTGTTAACGAGTTAAACAAAAAAAATCGCCTAATTCATACAAAAAGAACCTTATTTCGTAACTTACAGATATAATCTCTCCTACTAAAAAATTGAGCTTTGTGAGGGTTTCTGGGTTTAAAGAGTTTTTTTCTTTTATTACAATCCTTTAACCCTTTACCAAACGCCAAATTTTCGACTGTCCCAAAATGAAAGAGTTTGCGGACGTTAAGAACACTTTCTTATTTCCTACAATGTTTTCCAGAGTCTTCTGCAACAAACTGGTCTTATGTCGTTATTCTTTGGTTTTGTTTTAAACAATCCCTTACATAACCGCTGTATCGTCAAAATGAAAGCAAAGGCAGACAAAAAAAGTATAGCCAAAGCAGCGATTTTCCCTGTGGTGTTAGGTAAAAACGACAATGAAAACAATAGAAATTGCTCGTTGATTCAAACTTTTGTCACGTTTGAATTCAGTTATACATCCGTCAAGTGTGTGTTTTATGAAGTTTGGGGTTAAAACGGCACCACATGCAGTGACAGAATATACCGTCTGCTAGAAGAAAATAATTATTCAAACGCTCGTACACCAGACGAAATAAAAATGAATAATGCGAATTTTCTAGAATCAATGAAAAATGTCTTGTTTTTGTTTTTTGTCTAGAAAAGTGGGAGTAATAAATAGAGTTTAGAGCTTAAAAACCGTGCGGTCGTTTCTAGAATATGTGCATTGTTCCGCTCAGGAACATGGTATATCACCAAACTCGCTATTATGACATTGGTACTGTCCTGAATAACGCCCATAACCACTGCTATACTTCGAACACGATCACACATCCGTATTGCAACACCGAATTGGGCCTTCTTCATCATAATGGTGTTGTCGTTACTAGAATGTGTACATTGTTCTGTATTAGAACATAGATATAATTGGAAACATGACGATCACAGTGTCTTGAATAACGGTCATTACCTCTGCTTTGCTTGGAAGCATGGTCACCGATCTGTACAGCAACACCGAAATCGCTTCACTCGATCATAGTGGTGTTGCCTTTTTTTTAATAATTATTACGTGCATTGCTTTACTTTCGAACTTGGATACCATTTGCCTCGGAAACATGACAATGACGCTATCCTGAGAAACGGACATCACCAAAGCTTCGCTTGAAAGCACGGTCATGCATCTGTACCGCAACACTGAATTCGCTTTACTTCATCATAATGATGTTGTTGTGTCTAGAACATTTACATTTTTTGTATTAGAACATGGATATCATTGGTCTCGGAACCATTACATTGAAGTTGTCTTCAATATTGGACAGCATCACCGTTTCGATTATGAGTGAAGTCGTTAATATGGACTGCAACACCGATATCAATTTACACCCCTAACTATGATGTTGACATTTCTAAAATACTCAAGAGTTCATATCAAAGGTGATTTGAGTCTTACTGTAAAACAGAATCCGCTTCTTTCCTAAGACATGACTTTTTTGTGTAAGTGGTTTACTTTCCTTGTTTGCTTTGCATTGTTCGTGAATAAACTTATTACATAGTGGAAGACTTAACAAGCGTTCACATTGCCAAATACCAACTCTGGAAGTAACGTGATTGTTTGATTGTTTGTTGAGGTTTTACATCATGTCGCAATAGTTTAGTTATATTATGATGCCAATCGCATTATCAATGTATGAGGACTTTAAACTTAGCTGCTTTAAGGGCTGACTAAGTCAGTTAGAACCGTCGGCATAACCTCCGTAAAATGCGCGGAAAGGGGCCTCGTGGGCACCAAGTTCTGTACTCTAACTACCAGGGGCCCGTTTTACTAAACAGTTTAAGCTTAAGATTTGCGTAAGTCTAAAACAACAAGTCCTTTTAGTTCAATATTTGGCAAAGCAATATTGCAAAGTAACACATCATTGGAATCGTCTCTCCGAGACGCTTCCAATGACGTGTCGCATTGCAATATTGTACTTTCATTGAAGATATTATCCATGTTAATCAATTATGACTTACGCAAACATTTTCCGTAAGTTGTTTAGTAAAACGGGCCCCAGAACACGGAGGTCCCTACATAATGAGGTCGTTACATTGGTCTGAAATTATAAAGATGTATTTAGGAAATGTGGCCATTTATTTGCTCGTTTGCGTCTTGGCCATCGCTTTGTCCTTATCAAACGTCCTATTGTTTTCATCTGAAACGGTTTACTCTAAAAGATATAGTTTTTCTCTGAAACACATTGAAAAATAATTTGTCACGTTGGCGATTATTCTAATCGCTATCATGCTATCAAGAGAAGAAGACGTGTCGATTTCTAAGTACAATGTATAATTGGTTTACAATTAGTTGTCGTGTGTTCTGATAACGAATTCCCCGTATCGGAGTTTGGGACTTGTTCACACTAAAAAAATAGATTTTTGATAGACAATTTTCGGCAAAAATTTTTTTCTCATAGTTAGCTAATCAATTATTTCGTCACACTGGCTTCCAAAGACTTCTGTGGTAAAGTGAAGTACAATGGAGAGAGGAGTTTATCAAACAAAGTACATCGGCTTTTCATGAGACGTCATCTAACACTTAAATTGTTGACAACGGTTCAGATTGACACATACAATGTATCCAAAAAAATACACAGCCACATTTTATCTTATTAATGTACGTAATAGTAATCAATCAATACATTTTTTCTTTAGGTAAGAGTGGCCATTTTTCTATTCTTTGATGTATTCTATAATTGGTTTTCATATGGAATGCAATGGAGTTCTTGTGCTGCTAATATCGATATTTGCTCGGAGAATGATTACCAGTAAATGTCAAGAGTTCATTCCGGGAAGGTCTGTATGTCATTTATCTTTTAATTCCATCGTTATATACAGCCAATCCTGGTTAAATGACCATTGTAAAATAAGACGAAATTGATGAGTTTAGGACAAGTAATAGTTTAATCCAGTAGAAGCTCTCTGAATGACTTTCGTCCTGTATTACGATAGCCTCTGACTGAATTACTTTTCACACATTGTTAAAGAATCGTCGCTTAAAGCAAGATCAACTGAACGACTTCCAAAGCAAGACATGATATTTCTTATCAATTCTGTTTATGTCATTTAGTTACTTTTGGTTGCAGTGTTGGTCCAGTGACAACTAATTCCATCCTTCATTCGGAGATTCTTCACCCACGTTGAGGCTGAGATGCATGGAGAGTCTTCTCTGTACTGAATTATTTAACATTTAAACAAAAGTAGCAAACGTGAGAGCCTACACGTTGGTATAGTGAATATACAGGCGTTTATATCGACATCACACCCTTAAAGTGAAAGGAAATGCTATTCACTGGTCATATTAGATTTTCTTTTGAGAGGCACAATTGTCGTTTGTTACATGAGTATGTCATTTCCCCAGTTAAACAAGTATCAAATAAAGTATTGTCAACAGTCCAGCGTCATGAAACACTGACTTTGCCTGGCATTAACGATGGGCATAAACATGAAAAATGTTCTATTTTCTGTCTATAATTACCAACCTATCAGGATTATCTTATCTAATGAGTTTTTTTCTTCTACTACGTGCAACCCAAAGTAACTCAACACGATTGGTTATATTTGAACTTTTCGCCTCTTTCAACAATATTTCAGTCATATAGCGGCAGTCAGCGCACCTATCCATGCTTCTAGTATTTTCTCACTAGTGCTGCACAACATTCTTTTTAAGTCACTGGCTGCTTTCACATAAACATATACTCGATCAATGAGTGATGAAAGACGAATAAAACAAGTCGCAATGACTCCATTGATGACTCCGTCGATGATAATAAAAGATCCTGAGCCGGTATCGAACCTGAAGTAACGTGTTAGTTGTGGTCGCCACCAGAGGGTTCGACTTGATATTGAAAGCGAACAAGAGTCTCTAAAGAACATTATAACGATAAATACAGAGCTGTGGCAAATGGTGCTTTTGTTGCCGTGGTATCGTAAGGATGTGTGTTAGGTTTGTTATTGAATTTAAAAATCGTAAAAATTGCGTTGTTTATTTTCCTTTCATCACCAGCACTTGACATCTAATGACTTTGCACGAGACGAAAATTAAAACCAGTGTATACGACTCTTAACATGAGCAAAGCATTTTGGTCGTTATTAAGATACCATACATTTTATATTCGCATTCACTCACTCTTTTAAAATTACCTTAGAACTAAGAGCATTTCACTCAAACGATCGTTTTGTGTAAGAATGGAATGTTCCATTATGGTTGCAATGAACTTTAAAAGTTTGACCGCTCCTTTTTTTACCATTTAATTCAAAACATATCCTTTGATTTTTCGACTGCAGAAAACTGATGGTGCATAAACGATAAGTACTTATAGTAATTGCTTTAATCGTATAGCTCAAGAGGGTTTTACGCAATATCACAATGTTCAATCTAGTTTATGTTGTCTGTCAACACCTTTATTATGAATCTGTCACGAATTCTCATATGGGGGAATGCCTTGTAAACAAGTTTAATACGTCCAATAAGTGGTCATTAGAGAGAACTGTTACTGTTCGCTGTAAACACCAATCTTTGGCTTTTTTATTATCGCTTGTTTAATTAAGCATTTTAATGATTTTTCCTCACGCCAATGGTATTCAAGTTACTTTGTGGAGCCCAACTCTATGGATGGAGCAGCAAATATCTAATGGAACAGTATTTAACCCTTTACCAAACGCCAAATTTTCGACTGTCCCAAATGGAAAGGGTTTGCAGATGACATTTCAAAATGTGATTGAAATTGGAAAGTATTCTTCGGATAGAGTAGAAAATATTGTGGGAAAAGGAAAAATTGCTCGTTGCGGGCAATTTATCCTCGTTACGAGCAATTTCTCCTTTTCCGATAGTGTTTTCAAGAGTCGTCTGCAATAAAGTGGTAAAATGGCGTTATTGTTTGGTAATTGGTCAAATACTGCTGGAGTTGTCAAGTGTTGCTCGGGCAGTATCTTAAAGCTCTTCCCCAGGATTTTTTTTTCAGGCGCTGGGGTGCTTGATGCAGGGGGATAAGGCGAGGGGGGCATGGGGTGGGAACCCCATCCTCTGTCATTTCAATATGGAGTTTTAAGGTATACTTAGAGCCTAGGGAAGATACTGTAATAATTTAGCTGCTCGATCAGCAAATCAATCCTACTGCAGCCGATTCAAAAGTTTTGACCCTTTGGGTGAACCGTGCGACTTTCCCAAGAAGGAGGAAACTCACGAATATTTGATTACCAATAAGGACTGGAATCCCGCTGGTTAGAACCAATGGCATCCATTCTATCTGTCGGGCGACTGTCTGAATGTTCCACGTCTAGCAGCAACGAGAGCCGAATTCGCGGGGCGAGGTTAACTCGGATTACCCAGGCTGAAATTGCAAAAATGAAATGAAATAAACACGTCTGGATAATCCGGACTAGTGCAGAGGGGCATTTTTATTCAGACTTTCGGACGGCCCCCACCATCGGTTTTTCACCTATCTCCGCCCTGTGGAAGAAAATGGATGCGCACAATAAAAACCAACTTGATTCGTTATTCTTAAAGATGGGTATTTCGTGAAACGTATAAGTTAACGATCCTTTATTTAGTGGAGGATAGCCAGGGGTCCTGGTCTATGCGAATATTCCGCGGGGGTTAATGCATGGGTCAGAACCAAAGGCTTGCTTAATGTGGGGTATACGCAAAAGCCAGTGCCCAATGCTAGCTTAATGTCGGGTATACGCAAAAGCCAGTGCCCAAGGCAAGCTTAATGTGGGGTATACGCAAAAGCCAGTGCCCAAGGCTAGCTTAATGTGGGGTATGTGCATAAGCCAGGATCCCATCAAGCCTAATGTGGGGTATACGCACGAACAAGGGTCCCATGCTAGCCTAATACGGGGTATACATGTACATACAAGCAAGGACCCAAAATAGCCTAATGCAGGGTATACGCTAGCAACCCCAAGCTAGCTTAATGTTGTATAAGCACAACCAAGGACCACATGCTAGCCTAATACAGGGTAATACGCACGAGCAAGGGCCCTAGACTTGCTTAATGTGGGGTATTTGCAAAAGCCAGGATCCAAACTAGTCTAATGCGGGGTATATGCACAAGTCAGGACTTTAGGCTAGCCTAATACATGGTGCATGCACGAGGCAGGGCCAAAGCTAACTAAATGCGGGATATACTCACGAGCCAGGACCCCAGACTAGGTGAAAGGTAGTGGTTAAGGGCGTACTCGATTTGCGAAGTTTCGGAAAACCCTGTTTTGTGTTTTACCAAAAAACTTGAAAATATTTGCGTTAGTCAAAACCGATGTCAATTGATGTCATCTGGAACAAAAGTACAATATTTCATCGTGACGTGTCATTGGGGTGCCCCGGAGAGACGGAGATTCCAATGACGTGTTACTTTGCGATATGACTTTTGTTGATATCAAAATAAAAGGGAGTGTTATTTTGAACTTACGGTTATTCTTAGGACATAATTAGCATAGGATGTTATGAAAAACGTTACCCTTAAGGTGGGCACCCCAATCACGAGAGTCGTTGTGCTAACACATATATCAATTAAGAGAACTTAAAGTTTCACTATTTGAAATTCAATTGAGAAACGTCAGTCGTAATACGCTGCAAAGAAATCACTATAAAAACGTATTTCGATTCTTCTGTTAGATTAGAAATGCAATTCAAGTCTTAACAACACAATTTTAGAAAATCGGCCACGATAAAAACTGCGATCGTTGCGATTCCTTTGTAGCCTGTATTGTTCATGTAATGTAGAACCAGTGTGATTGTCCTGCATTTTAGGACGTTTGTGGCTCACAACGTTTTCCGAGCAATCCGAAAACTCTGCAACTTTCAAGGACAGGTGTACATCCGAAATATTGCGATACCATTATAACAAAAATGTGACCCAAGTTAACTTGTAGCGAGAATCGTATGACCAGCCTTGTAGCATAGGCCAAAATAGTAAATACCTTTGTGTAGAAGGTATTTCAAAGCAGAAAAAGTTGACTTGAATCAGCCTAAAGTTAAGACTCTCAATGTAAAATGCAAATATAAACACGTTCGAAAACTTCATATCTTATACTCTCTTAGCGTTTGCTCTGAATCTCAGGCCCTCTTGACTATGGCAGAACATGAGATCTATTTGCGACTTTAAGATTTGACTTTTCTTGCTAAGTGCGTGTGTACTTGACAAAACATTCTTTAATTCGATATCTTATTGTAATACCCATGTAAAGCGCATGAGAAGGACTTAAAGTACGTTTCTACAATATCAGCGAAGGGTTCATTTCAAAATTATCAATACAGATACGTATTTCTTTATTAAAATCACCCACGTCGAAATATTGAAAATGACATTTTGATTCATACTTTGTCTTAGACCAAGCCATGTGTGAGTTAATTTGTTACTGTTTTTCGTCACTGCGTAATTTCTAATAAAACTCATCTTTCTTTTCAAAGACTGACATTTATATTTGATTCAAACTAAATAACATGTAAAGAAGGTTATTAGTGACGCAGTATGTATAACCAATCAATGGCTGAAATTTGATAGCGAGCATCGGTCAAGATAGCATAAATAAGACAACCGTAAAAAATGAGACATATGCGAAAAGCGTGTTGTGACAGAACATGTTTCTTAACGGATTTCAAAAATTGCATGTTTGTTAAACCATTTCCGTATGCAGTCGTATTTAAACGACATTTGCAGCTTGGTTGTCTACTGAATGATGCTTAATTCTATTTTCAACGTTTTTTCATTATTTCGCGACGAATTTTTTACTTATTCTTCCTTTTCTTCATCTAAATCAGATCTATCCAATTTTGACATGAACCATACTATCCAGTCAAAATGTTTCATACGGCTCCAACATAACAAAAAATCAAATCTTTAACGTAGCTTAATATTATCAAAAAAATAATATATTGAGACAAAACGCTCTAATCACATCATAAATTTACAATATGTTACTCAACATCTTGTCCTATCATAGCATCACAACTATATGAAATCAAGTTTGTTATTTGAAATATGCAAATGAATTTGTATGATATTGCTAATAAAGTGATTGTATTGTATTGTATTTCATTGTATTGCATTGTAGTATGTTGCATTGTATCATATTGTTATCCGAACTACCCGAAATACCTCGAGGGAACCTTTATTACATTTGTTTGGACTTTGGAATAACCTGATAGGGTTAATGTGTTTATGTATGGGGTTTTACAGCGCGTCCACATTATTTCTGTTATGTTGCGATGTCTGAATCTTAATGATGTAAGAAGACCCCATACTTACTTGCCCTTAAGGGCTTGATAAGCCGGGTAGAAACAACGGCATTCCGTAAGTCAGTCAGGAAACTAACTCTTGTGAAGATCCAAAACCCGTCACTGGGGTTTGAACGCGCTCGGAGAGGGCATTGTGATTTCATATAAAGTCTCAAAGCCGCCATCAACCACTCACTTAGCTTGATTTATAAGCAAATATGGTGCTAGGACAGAACGAAACAGTGTTTCATTGGTAAAGAGCCGGCCCTTGAACACATATCCTAATAATTGGTGTTCGCAAGCATTTTGGGCTTACTTGTCGTGTGGCTGTTTTTTCGATAGGGCGACCTATAAAACAATTCCCGTTGATTAGTCTGAAAAACAGCGGGAAATTGTCGTCAGCCGTTACCACTACGCGCGTAACGACATTAGCTTGACTTGATTTTGCGACATGTCATAGGAAATTGTACCCATAGCCAGTTTCGTTAAAGGTCCTTGTTCACAGAATAGAAAACTTGAAATTCAAAATAAATGAAAGCAGAAGTATCAGTCATAAAGAAATGAGCGAGCCAATCATGGTCAAATTTCGACACAAGCCTACCAACCATTCCATCAAGGTTGGATACTCAAGGGTCCTTCTTCACAGATGACAAAAAATCAAAATCAAATGTCATTGAAACAATACAGTTTTTGTATTGTTGTTAGATATAAAATCAAAGGAAGCCATTGAAAGCGTGGTTGTTTTGGAAGCGTCAATTTAACTAAGTATATACAAAACGTTTTTATGCGGAAGAACATGAAAGCAATATCACGCTTTTGGACTAAAACACATGCTAATTCACTGTAAAGACGCATTAAAAAAATCAAACGATCTAAGTTTATTTCCAATGACTTTTCTTCAGTGCGCTCCATAAAACAGTACAGCTATTGTGCAGTTTAAAGAAGGTAATTCTCATCTTCAAATGTTATGCCTCTGACCAAAGATCTGTTTCGAATAAAGAGTTTTGTAGATTTTGAAAGCGGAACATATTTCCCTAGCTCATACATCAATCATTTCCAGAATTCAGAAAAGTTTGATCGTAGAAGATGACACATTAAAACATTAATAAGACCAAGCCAGTATCTCATTTTACCACAAAATGCTTGCATTGTATATCGGTGAATTATGCAATACATTTTGTACTCTACCCTTGGAATGATTGGCAATGTTCTAAAAATAGATGTTCGTGTGGTCTGCTTTCTAGAATCTTAGATATCTTCTTAATTTTGATGAGAACAGATACTCAGAGTAGCAAACATGTTAGATCACAGGCCAGCCTTCAATTACTTGGCAGCTGGTCTGGGTCTAACCTGTTTGTTTAAGTATGACTAGTCTGCTGAAATCCTCGAGGCGGTGTGAAAGGCATGTTGTTGTTTAACCCTTTTCTTCATATGAAATATTGGCCCAGTCCATATCGAAATCACCAGTAGGGGGTGGCGAAATCACTTGTCCATATTGCGCTGTTTGTCCAAAAAGCATAAACGGACAAGTGGTGTTTGTTTACTGAATTTGCTTTATTATCGTTTTACGGAGAAGTGTGGAAAAGGATATGGCAGTTTCGGACAGGTTAATCAAAATCGGATTTCACCCTTGATCAGCAGACGACGAAAATGAGTATTAACGAATTCTGCTTTAAATGTGATATTTGGAAGAGTCCACTGTTACAATATAGAGTGCATTACTCACCGTGAGTTATTTGTCCTTTTGTCACAGTAGTTTCTTCAATCGTCTAGCTGTAGCAGACACGTCAAAAGGTTTTTTTGACTAAGGGTACGTCAGCACCTTAGTCCATTAAATTCATTTATCGAGTGAGGGGTTGATCTTTCTTCGTATTTGCCGCTTATAGTATTTTTAATGTAAGTGTCGTCTGCAAATTGAGAGTTATGTATTTGTTTTAGTAGTTATGAAAAAAATGACAGACTGATGTTATTTGCCGCGTAAGTTTTCATCAAATTATTAAATGATATATTGCGCTAATAGACAAATATTGACGAAGCGGGATGTCTGAAGTCTAACCGATTTCCTCTTCAGAGACAATTTGAATTTTCTTTATAAAAAGTAGATACCCGTTTTGCAGCAAGGCCTTGGAATATCTTCACTTACTCCGTATGTTAGTCGCCGGAAGGATGTTGTCGTAAATTTCCTTTTGCTTTGGAAAGAAAGTTGAGTGAGTCCTGTTTGATTACTGGTTCCCATGTATGGATGCCGCTGTAAACTTATTCATCTTACATCGAATGTGGCGGAAGTTTGAAGTTTATTAAATTCACAGGTACCAGTAACCAAAAAAGTGTGTATTGCACTGTATATACTACAATACACGTTTTTTACTGACCAAGTACCTGTGATTAAATTCATCCTCGATGACTGCTTCCTGGATACCCGTACTCGGGCCGGTCAGTCTGGCCAATTTTCACCTCGCCTAACGGGGATCAAACCCGGGACCCTCGGTACAAGAGAACGACACTCTGCCACGTTATCATTGTCGCCTGTCTTTACTTGGTATGTATGCTAGACAAAGGGACATTATCTTGAGTATCTTTCTTTTACCTTCGGAGAGAAAGTTGATCGAGTCTCTTAAATTTTCGATTGCTAGTACCCGTGTAATGATACAGCAGTATTTCGGCCGTACAAGTGTGCATAAAAAATGCAGATGTGTGAGAATACATTCGGGTATCTCTGCAAATCTTGAGAGCGACTTCAAGTTCGAATTGCTGCGAAATTGTTTCAGGTGCCCAAAAAATATCTTGACAAAGAAGATTAAATGCCGTCACAATCAATCATTTTCTTACATGAGTGAAACGGAATTAAAACGTCCCCCTCCTCCTCCTCCTCCTCCTCCTCCTCCTCCTCCTCCCCCTCCTCCTCTTCCTCCTCCTCCTTCTTCTCCTCCATCTCTTACCCCTCTTCCTCCTTTTCCCCCATCCTCCTCCTCCTCATCATCATCATCATCATCATCATCATCATCATCATCATCATCATCATCATCATCATCATCATCATCATCATCATCATCATCATCATCATCATCATCATCATCATCCTTCTCCTCTTCCTCCTCATCTTCCTCCTCCTCTTCCTCCTCATCTTCCTCCTCCTCTTCCTCCTCCTCTTCATCCTCCTTCTCCTCCTCTTCCTCCTCATCTTCCTCCTCCTCTTCCTCCTCATCTTCCTCCTCCTCTTCCTCCTCCTCTTCCTCCTCCTCTTCCTCCTCCTCTTCCTCCTCCTCTTCCTCCTCCTCTTCCTCCTCCTCTTCCTCGTTTTTCTCTTCTTCTTCCTCCTCATCATCATCTTCCTCTTCACACTCCTCCTCCTCATCATCATCATTATATTCATCCTCTTCTTTCTCCTCCTCCTCATTCTCCACCTCTCCCTCAAACTCCTCCTCCTCATACTCCTCCTCTTCGTCATTATCTTCCCCTCCTCCTCCTCCTCCCCATCCTCATCATCTTCCTCTTCACACTCCTCCTCCTCTTCCTCCTAATCATTATCTTCATCCTCTTCTTCCTCCCCCTCATTCTCTTCCTCACACTCCTCCTCCTCCTCCTCACACTCCTCCTCCTCCTCATTCTCTTCCCCTCCTCCTCCTCCCCATCCTCCTCCTCACATTTCACCTCCTCCTCCTCATGAGCATCATTCTCCTTCTCACACTTCTCCTCCTCTCTCCCCGTCCTCCTCCTCTCTCCCCGTTCTCCTCCTCACATCTCTCCTTCTATTCCCCCTCGTCCTCCTCATTCTCCTCCTCCTCCTCTTCTTCCTCATAATTCTCATCATCCTCTTCCTCTTCCTCCCAACTCTTCTCCTGTCCTCTTCCTAACAGTTCTTCTCCACCTCCTCCGTCTCCTGCTCCTCCCCTTCCTCATCTATCTTCTCACATTTCTCCTCTTCCCGTCCCCTCCCTTTCCTCCTCATTATCCTCATTTTTCTCCTCCTCGGCCTCCTCATTCTCCTCCACCTCATTATCATCCTCTTCCTCCTCCATTCTCCTCCCCCTCGTTCTTCTCCCCCTCTCCTCCTCCTCTTTCTCCTCTTTATTCTCCTCATCCTTCCGATTCTTCTCTTCTTCCTCACATTTCTCCTCCTCCTCTTCTTCATCTATTTTTTCACACTTCTTTTCCTCTCCCTCTCCATCTCCTCATTCTCCTCATTTTCCTCCTCACACTTCTTCTCCTCCTGCTCCTCCTCCTCCTCCTCCTCACCTCATTCTCCTCTTCCTCATGCTACTCCTCCTCACTCTTCTCCCCCTCCTCCTCCTCCTCCTCCTCCTCATTCCCGTCCTTTTCACTCTTCTCCTCATCCACCACCTTCTCCTCCTCCTCCTCCTCCTCCTAACACTCCTAACACTCCTACTCCTCCTCCTCCTCCTTGTTTTCTTCCTCATTCTCTTCTTCATCCTCATACTCCTCCTCACACTTCTTCTTCTTCTTCTTCTTCTCCTCCTCCTCCTCCTCCTCCTAACACTCCTAACACTCCTACTCCTCCTCCTCCTTGTTTTCTTCCTCATTCTCTTCTTCATCCTCATACTCCTCCTCACTCTTCTCCTCCTCGTCATACTCCTCCTTACTCCTCTTCTCCTCCTCCTCATTCCCCTCCTTCTCATTGTTCTCCTCCTCCTCCCCTCCTCCTCCTCATTCTCCTTCTCCTCGTTCTCGTTCTCATTCTCCTCATCATCATCACTCTTCACATACTCCTTCTCCTCCTCATACTCATCCTCACTCTTCTTCGCCTCCTCATACTCCTCCTCACTCTTCTCCTCCTCCTCATTCTCCTAACACTCCTCCTCCACCTAACACTCCTACTCCTCCTAACACTCCTCCTCCTCCTTGTTCTCCTCCTCATTCTATTCTTCCTCCTCATACTTCTCCTTACACTTCTTCTCCCCTCCTCCTCCTCCTCCTCCTCCTCCTCCTCCTCCTCCTCCTCCTCCTCCTCCTCCTCCTCCTCCTCCTCCTCCTCCTCCTCCTCCTCCTCCTCCTCCTCCTCCTCCTCCTCCTCCTCCTCCTCCTGATATACAAAAGAAATTAATTTCCGACTTCAAATTGTTTATATCTTAACTCATAAATATGTTCTGTACATTATTAGGAAGGAGAAAGAAAAATAAAATGAAATTTAAGCAAAGAAAGCGGCTTCGGTAAGTAATTTTCACGACCTGTGTTATTACTACTGGCGCCGCATGTCAAAAATCACATAACAGAAAAAGGAGAAAAGGTAAAAATATGTTTCTTTTAATATTTTACGGCATTTTATATTGAGCTAGACCCTCATCAATGATTATACAAGCATTGGCTGAATAATTTACAAACACTATCCGTGTCAGACTAAGCTTTGAATCCATAATTTTCTCTGAATTCGGTTTCGGCCCCATGGATATCGCGAGTTTGGATCTTTGGCATGACTACACCGTGAACAGCTGTAATCGGCTTCTTAGTTACTTTAACACATTAGAATCTTTAATTTTCAGTAATTGACGCCATGAATGTACTTTCAAACATAAAGGAAATTAAACAAGGAATAAAAAATGAATTTTGAGCAGTTTCAACAGAATTCAAATGACATAAATTTGCTCAGTGGTGGGAGACAAAATGATAAACCATCACAATTGATTAATCATACAGCTGAAAGCTATTTACTTCAGCCCAGTATTTTGAAAAGGTACAGTTCAGTGAATAATATTATACTAAAAAAATCAGTCAATCAGTTTTGTTGAAATTTGTCTTAGTTTTTCATTTTATGCGATTCATTTCACTTTTTTTGTCATATATTTTGTACATAAGTCAAGAATGAAATCGAGTTCCTTAAAACTTGGTCCACATGTGCAAGTTTATTATTATAAAATGTAAGCCTCCCAAAGCCATAGCAAATCCAATTTCTAATACAAGGAGTCCTTAGTTTGAGACAAGTCTCAGGCAATATTCTTTCTTGAATTTATTTTCAGTCAATGCAACATGATTGTTCCATCTCTAACCATTAGTTTATGTTGTTCATGTGAGAAATTATATTGCTTAGAAAAAATTCCCTAAGTGCAATACCTGGAGAATGGCCACTGTGACGTGATTAGTTCTTTTTCAGATAAGAAGTGAAAAATGCCTTCCTGGTATTTTGAGAAGAAAGAAATAAAGAATTCACCTTCCTATATAGATGGGATTGATTCAACAACAGAGGCTAGATACAGACGAGAGGGTGCCAGGTTTATTGTTGATGCAGGAACAAAACTAGGGCTGTATCCTTTTGTTTGATATCAACACATTTTGTTACAATTAGTCTGAAACAGACTTGCAATATGTGAAAATAATAGATAAGATGATGTAAAAAGCTATACAGTTAAGAAGAAAGCTTTAAATCATTGTCACCAATGAATTGTCCATATGAAATGATTTCATTATTTCTAGTTACAATGATAAGATTGATTTGTTTGCTATTTGATAGTCACAGCCTGACTGGTGCAAACTGTATGTTGAAGGATGTTGTTAAGCCTATTAGAGTCTTGTTCGAGAAGTTTTTCAAAATTAAGAAAAGATGTGGACCTGGTAGTGTGGTAGTTCTAATTATTATCTTGTTTGATTCTGATTAATATCCAGGGGCCTCTGTGGCCTAGTGGATAGAGTACAGAATTGAAATCGCATGGCCTCTTTCCATGTGGAATCAAATCCTGGTGACAGCATTTGTATTATCATGATAGGAAGTTTCTCCCGACTGACTTACAGAGTGCCGACAGTTCTAACTGGCTTGATCAAACCTTATGGGTAGTTCAGTATGGGTTCTTCCTCTATCATTTAGAGTCAGACATCGCAACATAACTGAAATAATGTTGATGCGATGTAAAACCCCATGTTAAATAGATCTAATGAGTACCCATGAGATATAATTAAAAGATGAAATATGGGAATTAGCATAGCAGACAAGGTTCTCTCTTGAAACATTTCCAAGTGTTAATTGGATATGACAAACGATTGTTATGGAAAAAATAATCCTTAACTCAGCATCAGGCGGTATGAAACATGTGCCACAGGGGTTGTGTATTTCCACAGATTTTACATGTTCCATTCCTTCAAGGATTTTCACAGATATGTAAGTTGATCCATTTTCATTCTAGATGATAAAGAAATGTATTCTATTTAGTCTTTTTCTTTATTTTTAACCTTTTTTCTTTTGAAATCTTTAGACTATAACATCTGACAAAATGATAATCCTGATCTAAACATCATTTTCTAGTTTGTAAACTTATCCTTTTCATTTAAATGGATATTGTATAGCTTAGGACAGCAGATTCAAAACTTTTTGCTTTTTGATTATTGCAAACAAAAGAAAAAAAGGAATCATAGTCTAAATTCAAGTTGCTTAACTATGTCCAAAATTTATTTACCTTGCATATATATCTGATGGAACTTTGGCTAAAATTGTGACAAAAAAAGTATTGTTAAATTATTAATATTAAAAAATGATCGCAATGCCATTTTATTGATTATTATTTACAGTGTACATAAATTTTACCTTAAAGTTAAACTCATTTTCCATCCCCAATATGGGCAACCACTTTATGTTGAATATTTGAAGCATATTTATTTACTTCTTTTGTATTTTAATTCTTATTTATTGTTCTGCAGTTGTGTGGAAAATGATTACTTTTTTTATGAATTCCCTTTTTTGATTTTTTATTAATAGGTTACAGCGGCATGTTGTTTGTTCTTGGCTGGAAAAGTGGAAGAAACACCAAAGAAATGTAAAGACATTGTAAAGATTTCTCAACATATTTTAAATCCCAGACAGTTTGCTGTCTTTGGAAATGACCCTAAGGTAAGCTTTGGAAGATTTTTTTGATATTCTTTTGTTTTCGAAATAATAATTCTTTAATCCCTCTTTTGGGATATGGCCAACAAGTAATTCATGAAGTTCATGATTGTTCAATCACAGTTAAAAGGAGCAAAGCCTATAGATTGTTTAAGTCCCTCTATGCCATGAAGCAACAGTTTGAAAAGAAACAAAAGTGTGATTTCAAGACTTAATTCAATCAAAGTTGCAAAAGAAATTGTGAAAAAGCTTTCATGCTGATTTAAATCAGACATCTTAATTTCGAATTCAATTGCGATAAAATCTTAGAGTTTAGTGTGCCATGGGTCATCACTACATATGGCCAATCGAATGATAAACATGGAAAGTGGGAGGTGGATATTTATCTTAAGTTATGTTTAAAACAAAGACCTTTAGGTTAGTTCATGATTTGTATAGAGACACATGCTTCTTAGTAGGGAAAGGATAGAAGAAGAATTGATTTAAAATTGTACGACACCTATTTTCCTTGAAAGAGAGTTATTTTCAAAGTGCTTATATTGCTTTTTTCCCCCAAAGTGCATGAAAGCCATCAAGAGTATGTCAGTATAAGTCACATGGTGATATACACAGTTTTTATCCTTTACTTTAATAGGAAGAAGTGATGACACAAGAACGGATTTTACTCCAGACAATAAAGTTTGATCTTCAGACGGAACACCCCTATGCATTCTTACTGAAATTTGCCAAATTGGTAAAAGGTAAGAGTTCTATTTTTATTTTCATTTCATTTAGTGAAACTTTAATGCATGAACTTCTGTCCATGGGCCCTCATTCAAATTCACCCAACTTATGCTTTTATAGTGAGGCACAATTTCTCCTTTCTTTTTAATGAAAAATCTTTCTAATTTGGATAGAAGTATCATATTTTTTCCAAATGTGTTGCATGTCAAGGGATACAATGTCTGTTTCATGATCGAAAAGCACAATGTATCCAACTGCAATGAATACCATACTTTTAGGAGATGTTTTAAAAGAAAGCTTGGGCCAAAGCAAATAGACTTATATTCTTTCATTTCTTGAAATGGTCATACCTTGTTATGTGGATATGGTACAAACATGAAACTCTGTGGTTTATATGTTAAACCCCCAACATTACAGGTAATTTTATGGTAGTGTTCATAGGAAAAACACTTCCAAGCACTAGTTAAGTATTGGTGAAACCCATGAAAGTTAGTTAGCATCAACTCAGTACAGTGTGCAGGGTTTTCCCTTGACCCACAGAATTATGCTAATTGCGGGACTTTTGACCTCTTATATATGGAAATGGGAATGGAAAATTTTATTTTTATGAGCCATATCCATGAATTGGGGTCATTTTCTTTATAAATTGGGGATCAAGGAAAACCCTGAGTGTATAACCAATTAAGAATTTGTTTTACTTTTATTCTAGCTGACAAAGCAAAGATACAGAAACTGGTGCAGATGTCATGGACATTTATAAATGACAGGTAATCTTTCTTTGTGTCTGTTAGCCCAATACTGATGTCAAAAGTTGACCAATTAACATTGTAAAATGTTTGCCAAAAACATTGAGCCCGTGTTCGAGCCCCATTGGTACCTCTGATTATGTGGGAGTGTCCTTCAACAAGCCTTTTCATGACCCAAGCCTAGTACAAGTGAATCTAAAAAAGCTGTTACATAATTGAAAAAAAAATGTTCACATGGTTTAAAACCCCACCTTAACTTAGAACATGTCTTAAAACAAACCTTGAATTGCTTGGGATAAATTGATTTGGGATCTTTAATGTTATCTCCAATTCATTACTTTCCTATAGAAAGGAGACATTGTACTTCCTCTTGAAAACCACATTTATATTTTTTAGCTTTGTATACATTTCAATACTTCTTTTTTACATCACAAACAATATAAAGATGGTAGCGTCACATTAAGTTTGAAAATATGGAGAGAGAAAAAGACATAATATGATTCTTTTTATGGAATGATATATCTTTTCAGTTTGTGCACAACACTATGTCTACAATGGGAACCAGAAATCATAGCTGCCTCTTTGATGTATTTGGGAACCAGACTCAATAAACTTGACATTTCAGACTGGGTTGGCAAAGTGCCAGGTCAGAAACAGAAATGGTGGGAATGTCTGGTAGAAGATCTGTCTGTAGATTTAATGGAAGGTAAGTTGGAGGATACCATACTCTTTCCATCATAAGAGGTTTTGAGACTTGTTCAAAATGAAGGAATACTCTTTCAAACATTTAACTCCCAACTCCATTGTCCCTCTCTGATGTGTTTGCTGCAAACAATTCTAGAAGACACTGTCATGAAAGGATGTACTTTTCTTCAACTTATCTAGTGCTGCAAAGGTTTCTACCCAATATGATTATAAAAACCTTGCTAATTTTCATCTGATGTTGCTATCAATTCATAAATTTTTATTTATTAGGTATGAGTAAATGAAGTAAAATGTCTCACCACTGAACTATTGTGTTGTGTAATTGGTTAAAAGTGTTTCAGTATCTTGTTAAAAATATTCAATTATTTGCGAGTGCTGACCTATGGGGCTAAAGTTAAGGAATTGTCCAAAAGTTAGAATTAAGATAATTAGCAAAATATTTCTCCAATACAGGCTTAATGTAGACATTTGAAAACATAGATATGTAATGAAAGTCTGCTTATAACAAGCAAATCAACTCAATTTCTCAAAATCATGGTACTTGTTGTTTGAATAGTTCTTCCCAGCTTGCACAAGTCCGTATGGGCAGTTAGGCTAGGGTCTTCCATTCATTATGAGCCATGCATAACTCTATAACTAAAATTAGTTACTGTGATTTTAAAATAAGATTAGAAACAAGTCAGTTTCTCGGTGGTTTCATTTATGATCAATGAACCATTTAGTGTTTTCATGAAAATAAGTCCCAGGAAGGTATGCCATTGCAATTAGTAATTAGTTTTCTGTAACTCACAAGTCACCACTTTATGCCAAATACAATCCTTACACCAGCACACCTTTATGATTTGTTTCAGATGTTTGTCATCAAGTTTTAGATTTATACTCGCCCAGTAATCAACCTCAGGCGGATTCTGGAGAATCTCCCCCACCCCCACCACCAGGACAACCCAACAGTGCCTCAAGGACCCCAAACTCACAGTCCAGCGACAGAAAACGTTCATTACAGGTGAGGAGTTGGGGACTGTTTTACTATCGATTTTTTGCTAAAAAATTGCATAGATTAAAAAGAACATATCCTCTTATATAGGGCAAAACAATATTTTCATATGACACCTCATTGGAATGAGACGCTTCCAATGACATGTCACATGACAATATTGTGTTTTCTCTTAAAAGACTATCCATGTTCAGCAGTTTTGACTTACACAAATATTTTCCTGAAGTTGTTTAGTAATTTGGTACCTTGTTCTGTTGTATCCATTTAAATCATTGAGAGGATGTATGTCCAGCCTGGTTAAGGTGGTTGACATATAACTTTGGGATCCCAACCTGCGGGGCTGGTGTCGTGGGATGTCTTGGCAAACCCTGTGAACTCAAATAGAATACCAAAGATTCACATCTAACATGTATATCTGAGTAGTAATGAAATCAATAGCATCAACATTAAACAATGTTGGAAACTGATTAAAATTGACTTGAGAAATTGCTGTTAATTTTTTTTAACAAGATCATTGTTTTCAATGATTTTTCATTTATTTAATATACAGAATGTCATATTCCAAATGACAAAAACTGTTTGATTGATTACTTTTCTAGTAGAGACAATCACTATTTATCCATAGAGTCTTGTGATATAAATCATTACTCCTTGATACCTCACTTAGATCCAAGTCTTTTAAGGGACTTTATAAAATTATGACGAAAGGAAAAACTGCTTCTTATGACCCATTTATAAATGGTAAGTCACAATTGTTTTAACACAATATCATGAAGAATTGTTAATTGCTGTTCATGATACATTTTGTCATTTACTGTTGTTTTCAACATGGACCTGTCACAAATGCTTAACTGAAAGAACTGGTTAAAATAAATGTATATCTTGATCCTGTGTGGCCCAGTGATTAATTAAGGTCTGAGAACATGGATGTCAAGATTTGAGCTCGACCAGTACCTCTGGTTTAATGGAAGTGTGCTTTGGTAAGACTCTTCAAACCCTTATTCAGTACTGATATATCCAGGAAAGCGGTTACATTACCGAAAAAAATGTTGAAATGGTGTTAAACCCTATATGAACTAAAAGTTATTGTTTATTCTGTATTTGTTATTTCAGTCCACTCCTTCTGACCCTGTCACACCGGGAGCTCTGTCCAACAAATCCCGGAAAGTAGAAACCCCACAAAACAATGGTACCCCCAAGAAAAATGTGGACAAAGGTAGAAATAGTTCGTCTAGACACCAGCCCAACAATCAGCCTTCGAGTGACAATTCAACAGTGCAGGTAAGTTGTAGGGACTTGAATGATTTACTCTTGGTACTAAATCTACAAGGTTAGAAACAGAAAAGTAGCTGGGTCGTGAGTTGGATTCCATTCTTTCCATCAAGCCACTTTTAGTGTGAGTACTAGTATGCATGTCCTGTGTGGCTGGCCCAGTGGTTAAGTTGTTGGTCTTAGAGCTCAGGGGACTTGGGTTGGAGCCCTACTGGTACCTCTGATTTTCTAGGATTGTCCTTTGGCCAGACGTTTCATAGTCCTAGTCTAGAACTGGTGAATCCAAGAAGGCCATAACAAGATTATGAAATTGTTGACATGGAGTTCAAACCATAATGAACAATAAACTTTGTAATGTATCCATCAAGCAGGGTTGAGATTGATTGTTAGACAGGAACTTGTTTTGCCATCATTGTAAAAGGATGGTATTAAATTAAGGTAAAAAGGGCTGGTGTATGAGATGTATTGGAGAATAGCCATTTGAAGTAAAATAAGTTAGTTTTAAGTATTTAGAGGATACAGTGAATAAGTGTGTATCGAGGTCCAAAAGCGTTGCAACAGTTTTGCAAGCCATTGCATAACCTCGGTACATACTTACACATTCTGAATAAATTTTGAAGTCAGGGTCTATTTTTTAGTCAATATTACATAGCAATATAACAACTGTATTGTTTCAGTGAACTTGACTTGCAAATTGTCTTAATGGTGAACAAGCAACTTTAAAGATTTCAAGGGGCCTCCATGGCAGAGTGGTAAGAGTACACAACTTGAAATCACATGACCCCTCTCCACATAGGTTCCTGGGGACAGCTTTTGGATTTTGGATTTTCATGAGAGGTGGTCTCCCAACTAACTTACAAAATGCGGATGGTTCTTTGGTTGAGTGTGGGGTCTTCCTCCATCATTAAGAGTTGGGCATTACAACATACTGAAATAATATAAACTAAATGTAAAACCCCATATAAATGAAATCTAAGATTTCAAGTTGATCTTTAATTTATAATTTCCAGGCTTCACAGTCGATATCTACTGTAGCAGGTGCCAATGTCCATACTGATGCGTACAGTGGTCAGATGGCCAATTCCATGTCCACAGCCAGTGTTCACACCGCGTCGGGTCAGCAGTACATGGGCAGTTCCGCCAACTACAGCAACTACAACCCCTATGTCTCAAGCAATCAGTACCAATCCTCCTTCATGCACGGCGAGGGGGCTAAGGACTTACAAAACATTATGGGAACTCAGCCCCCGGCATCTGCGCCTAACCAACAGGCACCATCACAGCAACAATATGGCTCATTTACCCAGCCACCGCCCCAAATGCCTGGGGTCCCCCCTCCATCCGGTACACATCATCTGGCGGGTCAGTATGGCATGCAGGGACAGGCTTTTCCCCCAGGATATAACCCGTCCCAGTACCCATCCAGCGCCGCGATGCCAGGACCCCCAGCACAGAATCAGGCTCAAGGTTATCAACAACAGAATGTTGGTGGTTCTCAGCAACAGTTTCAAGGTTCTTCATATCCCCAGCAGTATCAGCAGTACCCCAATTACCAACAACAGGGCTATGACCACCAACATTCCCAGTCTCAGCACAAATATCAAGGAGGATCTACGGCCCCCTACCCTGGACCCCCCACCGGGCCACGCCCAAGGTCTAGTCAGAACGCATCTCGTCAGCCCCATCCACGGACTGGGTCAGGTCTTGCCCAGGTCAGGATTACTGGCCGTTGATGATAGTTCAGTTTTAGATGATATTTGTAGACATTATAAGAGGGGTGGTTTACTTGACCATATAGAGTACTCAGTAAAAGGTTATTGGAAGTCCTTCAGAATATCATTTCGCATTGAACCCTCGATATAGAGGGCCTGGTGCACGGCTATTGAAAGTCCTGCAGAATATCTTTTTGCTTTGTATGGTACCTTCGATTTTATCATTGATCTTGATCTGGTAGGGTCTAGGTAAGGATAACTGGGCATTGGTGATGTCTCTTTAATCATATAATATAGGTCTTGATCGTGAGAGTAACATATTTTTTTAGATACAGGACAATATTTGATGTTTAATGAAAAACTCTTGCAATTCAATTTTAGATCATGGTTGGGCGGTGTAACTCATGTATAAACAAATAGAGGGTTCAGTGCAATACTTTAGTAAGTGCTTCATGTTTATGAAGCACTTACTATAGTCTTGCTCTGAACCCTCGAAATATAGATTAGATCATGATGGTCTATTAAAGGGTAGTAACAAACTTGATTTAATTGAAGGTTTAATCCAAGACTGATTAATTGTTTACAAAATTGTAAGACTTTTTATCGCCTTGCATTGAACCTCCAATTGATTCTTTGTATAAACATATGTTGTTGAAGGTCATTAGAATCATTTACCAGATGGGGAGAGATGACTTTTTAGCTCACCTGAGCACGTAGTGCTCAAGGTGAGCTTTTGTGATACCGAGATGTCCGTCGTCCGTGCGTGTGTCAACAATTGCTTGTGAACACTCTAGAGGCTACATTTATGATCCAATTTTTATCAAAATTGGTCAGAATGATTGTCTCAATAAAATCTTGGCCAAGTTCGAAACTGGGTCATGTGGGGTCAAAAACTAGGTCACTAGGTCAAATAATTTAAAAAGTTTGTGAACACTCTAGAGGCCACATTTTTGGTCCAATTTTGATGAAAGTTGGTCAGAATGATTGTCTCAATAAAATCTTGGCCAAGTTCGAAACTGGGTCATTTGGGGTCAAAAACTAGGTCACTAGGTCAAATAATTTAAGAAGTTTGTGAACACTCTAGAGGCCACATTTATGGTCCAATTTTGATGAAAGTTGGTCAGAATGATTGTCTCAATAAAATCTTGGCCAAGTTCGAAACTGGGTTATGTGGGGTCAATAACTAGGTCACTAGGTCAAATAATTTAAAAAGCTTGTGAACACTCTAGAGACCACAATTATGGTCCAATTTTTATCAAAATTGGTCAGAATGATTGTCTCAATAAAATCTTGGCCAAGTTCGAAACTGGGTCATGTGGGGTCAAAAACTAGGTCACTAGGTCAAATAATTTAAAAAGTTTGTGAACACTCTAGAGGCCACATTTATGTTCCAATTTTGATGAAAGTTCATCAGAATGATGGTCTTAATGAAATCTTGGCCAAGTTTGAAACTGGTTCACGTGGGGTCAAAAACTAGGTCACTAGGTCAAATAATTTAAAAAGCTTGTGAACACTCTAGAGGCCACATTTATGGTCCAATTTTGATGAAAGTTGGTCAGAATGATTGTCTCAATAAAAATGTTGGCCAAGTTTGAAACTGGGTCATGTGGGGTCAATATAAAAAAAATGTTAACAAGCAAGAGCATTGGCTTAGAGTATTCAATGCAATTAGCACTTAGAAGAGTTTGAAACATACCAACCACTCTGTCTTAAATATACCTCTTTTTCAAACAGAACTCAGGTGAGCGATAAAGGGCCATTATGGCCCTCTTGTTTTTTAAATTTGCCTTGTGATAGCTTCTTGAAATGAAATTAGATCATGTTTTTGGTGATCTTTAGGGTCATCTCTTTAATGATGGTAATGATTATTCTTTGATAATGTGATTGAATATAATAAGCATTGGAAATATGCCAGATGGGGATGTGCATAAAACAGACTGGCTTGTGTTTGCTTTTACATTGTGATAGTTTCTTAAGGTTGATACAGATCTGCTTTGGAGATGTTGCTGGTAATTTATCATATGTATACATGCACTTATTTCTTTCCCTTGTGCAAAAGACATAAACAAGCTTTGTGTCTGAAGATTTCAGGAAAAACATTTTGAAAAATGTAAAAGTTGTTCTTGAAGAGTAATTTCCCTTTCTATCAAAATTATAATAAAGTTTTCTTAATTGTAAATGTGGTATTGGATTGATTTTCTGAAAAGTGATTTTACATCTTCTGATGCAAGTACATTGGACAGGAAAAGGTTTAGAAAAGAATCTTTTCCATAAAACGTTTATTGAGCAGACATTTAGTTAATAGAGGAAAACAGACTGTTTGACACTGTCTACTGACCTTAAGTAGGGATGGGTTAAAAAACCTTGACATAAAAGTGTTTAGTGAAATAACTAACTTTTACAATATGTAAATGGGGATATTTCTGCTAACATAAGGGTGAGTTTTATTGTGTCTCGTACCACCTAAATGCACAGTTATGGACTGCATATGTAATGTACCCATTTTTCTTCTCACAAGTTCGAAACTTTTCCATAGAAACATCTCTGACAATTTCTTGATTTGCTATTTTCTTTTGTCAAAATACAAGCCAATTAGTTCAGCTTTTTTGTGGGATTTTTATTCTTATTTCCAGATGGTAACTGTCTGTGCTTGTAAAATGTTTCTTTCATTGAAATGGAATCGTTACATTAAAATGTGAAATATGTTAAGTATTTTGAAACAGAAATAAATGTCTATTTAGTGCTATAAAAGCAAGATTTGTGTTTGTCTTTCTTTGTTAGTGTCTATTAGTACAGAACAAAGAAAATTAAAAGTATCATTGTTCTTTTATGGTTAGAAAATGGTTAGAAAATATCAAAAGCTTGGATAAGTGCACTTTACAGCCCCATTACAGCAGTAAAAACTATTGAAAATGCTAAGAATATTATCTCATTTTTCTAATGTGTAGTAGATATCTGCAGTTGATTTCAATTTGGAGCAGTCACAAACTCCTATAGAATATTAATGAATTACATGTAGTTAGTCCACATAACTTCCTCCATGCTGGACCGACTACATTAAAGAGCCCTTATTGCATGATCATGGACAAGAGCAACAAGCCATAACATGTTACCCCATTTGGAACTTGGAAGGTTTAGAATAATCTGTCAGTAGCTATAAGATAATGTTTTACTCCATAAAACCTCAATTTGATTTCTTCAAGTAGATGACTTCATAAACCATTGTGACAAAAGAAAAATTGGTGGGCCTGATAAACAATTTATTGGTTGTGTTACAATCTGTTCTATCCAAAATTATAAAAACAGCTGTAGTACCTGTATAAATGATATCTATTAAATTTCGATGAAACAAATTCTCATGAGGCAATCTCTTCCCATTTGCTTCATGCTGGTGTTATGTCGGCAAAAGTAACACAAATTCAGTGAAAATACAGACTCGTCAGCAGATCACGGGGATATAATTCTACACCAAACAATCCCAGGATTTTAATTCTTTCATACTAGCTACTGAAAAAAGACGAGACTATTGAATGAGACCTAATTCGGATACTAAAAGAAGAAGTTCCTATCCACGCTATTATTTTCAAAATATTGTTCTATTCAAGCAGAGCAACATCTTTCAATTTTAATTGCAATTTCAATGTTGTTTCCATCTTCATCCATTTTAGGATGTATGAGACTATTTTGTGTAGTATATATAATAGCATACCTGAACCCTTTACAACATGATGCCTCAATTTTACATGCTTACAGCAGGATACCTTAAAGACACCAAATTGACAATTTGTCCATTTTTGTTACTTGAGGTTAAATGATACTGGATATTTCACACTCAACAGAGGAATCTACCAGAAAAAACAACAACATGGCATACTCCATAATTGTTGTCTGCTGTTGATTTGAATTTTAAAGGTGTGTAACTGTCTCTTTAGAAATGACTTGCAGTACAAGGACTTCCAGACACTCTTGTTTTTGATGTACACCAAAAGGAAATACATGTATCTTGTTATCAATTCCTCTTCAATTTGTCATAATGATTTTCATTTCATCCAATAACACAAAAGAAAAATTACTTTTCATTCTTTGATATTGTGACAGTCATCTGCTGTTTTTTTCAATTTGTTGCATAATCCCTTGTGTAAGTGTGAAATGCTTTCATTGGAATAATGATAATATGATTGACACCAAGCCTTTTCACAAAACATCTTCCAAAAGCCAACTTGAAGTTTAAATGCTAAAATCATCGTGACACCAAGACAATTAGCTCATCATTAAATATTCTCTTTTTGGGGCAATGGTTTTAAACAACTCATAAAAACTTTAGTATGAAAACCCATGTGATAAAGCAGTGTACCCTACAAGGTCCTATGAAGTATACTTTCCGGTTTGTTTCTTGATTTCGGTTTCTTAACCAGCTTCCGGTGTTCCGCTGCATCGTCTTTAGGCCGATTTGACAAGTGAAACGTAGCGCCAAAATAGTCTTGAGTAATTCTGACGTATGGCTAAAGAATTGACATAAATTTACTCATTGTATATTTGGAGAAAGAAAAATCATCTGCATAATACATCGACTATGGCGTCGTTTGTTGCGGAAATTCTGACATCTGCGGGTAAAAGAGTGTTTCATTAGTTTTCGTGTATCCATTTTCATTGAAATCATGACACCTCTTCGCCTGTCACAAATGACATTTTTGTCTTTTCAACTATCTGGCATTGTCTCATCTAGACTTCACTTCTCCATGAATACTAGTCATGCACATCTTCCTGGGAAAATGGAATAGCATGACAAATAGAAACCCTGAAACAAAATGTTCCAGATCAATAATGAAAAATATTTGTTTGCAGGGATAAAGCGGAAGTATTGTTGAAAACATTGTAAAACCATATTGAAATTAAACAAACAGCATCTTTTTTATTCATCAATTTGCAGGTCAAATGGAGACCCAGGAGGCTAGTGCTAAACTGAAACAACTCACTGAGAAGACAGATGGTCTCAAGATGCAGCTTCGTGAGATGACTGTTCATAAGTATGATAACTTCATGTCAAAGATGTACTCTACAGAGCAGCTGGTGAACGATGTTGAACACATTAAAGCAGAGATGGACGAAGTGTCTAACAAAATTGAGCACCAGGTAATGGCTCATTGCTTATGTTCGATTTTGTGATTAGTCTAAATTAATAGCCACACCAGATTCCAATAAAAAAAAGGGAAAAGAAATGTTTGAAAAATAATAGAAACCAGATCTTGATTTCTTTTTCGGGATAATTGTCTCTCAAACCATGTGTTCAAAATCCAGAGATGAGAGGGGGTAATAATCAAGAGCTTTAATGCGTAATGAATTACTTTTGTTCTTAAGCAGTTTGGCCTAAAAAAAAGTTGTTTGTTTGGGGTAACCCAACCCTACCTAGCCAAACCTGCCTACCCTAAAGATTTTATTTGACCATTGGAAGAAAGAAATCAATGGGCACCATTTTTTGGACATATCTATTTGAAACTTCTCACGCATTTCCGCCAGGCCAGTTTACAAGTTAAATAGACTGAGAACATCTGAAAAATGTATGTTTATTTGTGTCTTCTATCAGCTCTTAAATCCAACAACAAAATTGCATTTTGATGGATGCTGGTCTGTGTCAGAAGACAGCTCTATGTACTGTTTAACTATTTTCTTTAAAAAAGAAATATGCATGTAAAAGTGAAGCTCAAAATAAAAAATAAATAAATAAATCCCTACCTACTGATTTTGAAGATGTTACCCTAAACAAACATTTTTTTTTTAGGCCTTATAGTACTATGTTTACAGTAACTGTTGTTCAGTTATCCACAATGGATAATCTAATTATACTGGCAATCCAAAATCATTGAACATTGACTGAAACAAAAGCATACTACAAAGGGACTAGGAGTAGTGAGTTCTTTGAGGACACTATTCATTGAATTAGAATTATCTTGTAGGTGGCAGAATGATCTTCACTAAGTAGTTCTTAAGGATAAAAACGAAACATAAATAAAGTGATCAGCTAGGGCAATATTTTATCTTGGGCTATGCTATAATTCCTCTATTAGGAAGGATACTTTAGTAAGCATTGTTTTGACTTAAAGAATGGTTACAGTTTTAAGAACATGTGATTAAAGCCTAGGACATGGGGAACACTTTTTATTTGGTTTGTGGATCCCACTAGAATCATCATGCCATGATGAATCAAAATGCTTTCCAACACTCGGGCACATTTCAGGGCTCACGCTGTCGGTCGCCAAATGCGCCAAATGCGAATATTATTTCATTCTGGCGAAAGATTTCCAGATTTGGCGAATTAGCTTGGCGCATGTTTTTTTCATTCAACTTTACCTTATTTCCACCTGTCCGGATATTACAGACAGTTACATTTTTTGACACACTATCTCCGAAAACCCCAAATTAATCCGCTAATTGTTATTCCCGTGTCAAACAATGCCTGAGGCGTGTATTAATCGAGTCTTTATTATGTGTAAACAACTCGACACACTTGATTGGTAAACTCGATGCGGTTGTTCCACGAAAACCGATTAATATTTACCGCATTCCGTCCAGTGTGTTATAATGCATGGTAGAATGCGCGAATTAAAAGAGGGTTAATTTGTGAAGTATTTTGATATTGACAGTTTGCTTCCTTCACTGATGTGATGTTACTATTCATATTTTGATCCTCTATTAATAATCATTCGAATCATCAGACCGGGGTCTTGACGAGAGTAAAAACAAAAAGACCCAAAATCATGTTTACTTCTCTTTTATCTGTCGGACATTTCTAAAATAATTAACAAAACTGAGCATTCAGAAACGTATAGTCTTCATTATGATTTAATGTTATCTGAGATAAAAGATTCATTTTGATTTTGTCACTCAAAGTGTAGCCTTTAGTTTTACCATCTTTGGTTTAAATTTGTTCGAAAATGGAGGGGGGGGGTTTTACATAATATTTGTATTTCACATTACCTTTTCATGACAATACAATTTTAATACAAATGGTGAAACATAACAAAAAGAAAATAATTTACCAAGAGGATTTAACACATAAGTACATATAACATGATGAAAAGTGTTTAATCAAAATAAAGGAATTTTAATTGGAGCCATTTGCTCAGAATTTGGCTCATACTTCTTAAATCTGGCTCCTATTTTTGTCATTTGGCGAATGTGCTGGCGCAGACTTTTTTCTAGCCAGGGTGAGCCCTGCATTTCAATCATAATTCTCATGATTTGGAATACAAATCACAATTACATGTTCTATGAACATGATATTGCGAAATATAAAGGTTGATTTATTTAAAACACCCTCAATTATAACAATAAGCGGTATGTGTACAGCATCAGTTTTGTTGATTAAATTGCCACCAGGCAAGGTAAATGAAATAAGTAATGGATGACATGACAGAAGGGTATTTATTGAATGCCAGCTTGGCATCTCTGACAAAGCGGAGGATTCAATACAAGACAATGGGAAGTCTCTAAGTTGTGTGAAGGACTAGCTATTGTCTTATACTGAGAGAACCCTGAAATTTAGTGTTGCCATGATCTAGCTGATGCTGTAGGTTTGTTACTATAATCTTATAATCACATACATCCAGTGGGTAGATCGAAGATGTCACCATGTGTGACCTCACTTGCTAGATAATGTAGCCAATTAGAAGCTAAAGGTACTATTCCAATCAGGAATTTAAAAATTGAGTTTATTTACTTTTGTATCTTTTCATGAGAAGAGATAATCATTAACTCTGAGTGAAAATGGTTTCAAATGGATGCTCTTTCTAATTATAAAACAAATTGAAATGTCATCTATAAGTCCTAAAGTGTTTGTTGTGTACCATAACCATCCATTTTCCTTTTCTTTTTAGATAAAGGGTCAATTAAACATATCAACTGGTGAGTTCCAGACATTAACCAGCCAATTAGAAGATGTGAACAGTCTTGTTGCTGTCTTAGAGAAGCTTGTTCAACTGCAGGTAATTTTTTGAAGCTTTGCATTAAAGGGGGCCTCCATGGCTTAGTGGTTCAAATACTGGACTTGTAATCACAAACCCAGGTGTTTTTTTTTAATTTAATTGGGAAGGTGCCTAGGCCTGCTAATTTGTGGAAACTGTATCAATGGACTTGCTGTATTGGGAAACCAAAAAGCTAGTGTGCCTTTAAATCTTTGGGAAAACTGCATGATTTTAAAGAAACTTCCAATTGGGAAGAGGCCTTTTATGACCCCTATTACATAACAAGAAAAAGCCCTGAACCCCACCCCCCACCCCCACCCCCCTCTCTTTATGAGTTAAAATCACACAAGTAGTCGATTTGAATCTTCATGTCAGGAAGTTGCCCAGCTATAAATGATCAAAAGAATAAGTTTTGTGCTTAATTTAGATTACTTATAAACTATTTGTAAGAGTTCTATATAAGTGGAGTATCCAAAGACTTTGAAATTCAACATTTAAGATATACTTTATGGTGTATTCTTATTTGAATCATGGTGCATAGACAGGTTGGTCAACCTTTCACACGAGATATGCAGCTTTCAAATTTAAAGTGACAGCAGGCAACATCAATGAAGTATGATAAATGCCATTTTCTAAAAAGTTAGAAACTATTGTGGCAAAATGAGAAAGTGTCATTTTGTCAAAATGATTTCTATCAAATTCAACAGTTTCTTTCCTTTTGTTGTGGAGGTTTCTGAATATTTTGGCAGCAGGGTACCGTTTTACTAAACAACTTACGGAAAATGTTTGCGTAAGTCATAATTGATAAACATGGATAGTATCTTCAATGAAAGTACAATGTTGCAATGTGGCACTTCATTGGAAGCGTCTCGGAGAGACGATTCCAATGATGTGTCACTTTGCAATATTGCTTCGTCCAATATTGAAATAAGAGGAATTGTTGTTTTAGACTTACGCAAATCTTAAGCGTAAACTGTTTAGTAAAACGGTACCCAGGTGCTTTAAATAAGTATACATGTATATGTGACAATGTCTTATTATAAGTAATAAAAAGCTCCCTTTAACTTGACCCCTGATGTATGTATTTATCCGTTTTTTTTTTTTTTTATTTCAGGATGGTTTGCAGGCGATCGAGACATCTACAGGGTTGAAGGAATACTCTAAAGCAGTTGATGCTGTACTGCTGGTCAAATCTCTGTTTGAGAAAAAGGTCCTCGGTCAAGAAGAGCAGCTACCAATCCTCAAGGCTATTCGAAGTGAAATGATATTCAAGAAGGAAAAGCTGATTGCAGACCTACTAGAAGGTTGGAGTGAGATGATCCAATGGGAAATCCCGGACGAAACAAAGAAAGGCCAAGGTTCATCAAGGAAGTACGAGCTCCATGTTCTTGTGAAGGGTGAACATTCGTCCAAGACAGATGAGGTTGTGATAGGCTTGGAGAAGATAGGATTGCTATCAGAGGAAATGCGAAAGTTCTTTGAGAATCTGATGAAATATGTGATCAGTCCAATGATGGCTGCCGGCTGTGTTTTGTCCGAGAAGGAGATGAATCAGAAGAAGGTGCTTGTAATATCAACGCATTCGGCCGACACAGAGACTCACCCAACTCCGACAGAATTATACGCAAACCTCGAAACTGTTCAACGGTTTTTAACCACAAACTTACTGCATATAGTTGTCAGACAAAATGTTAAAGATCACGCTTCACCAATGACCTTGCTGTCCTATTTTCGAGAGATGGTTGGAGATCGTATTTTGAATATGGCTGTGAAGGAGTGCCTTATACCTTCAATCCCAAGTAGTAACAAGGAACTGACAGAGTTTAGTAATATTCTCACCATCACCTCGGGATTTCACAGTCTTTGGTTGAAGAATGGCCTTATAGACAATGACTGTACAGCTTTACCGGATTTTGTAGATAATGTGAATACTCTGTTTGTGAACAAGAAGTGTCGGGAAATTCTGGAGAAGGCACGGAAACTGATGACGACGGAGATTCATAACACGGTGGATGTGAATCACGATAAACCGCTGGGTGACTTGCCGCGCCTTATAGAAGGAAGTCAGGAGGGCAAGAAGGCAAGGAAAGACATTCTGAATGTTCAGTCACCATTGAGTAGTCACACATTCAAATTGCCCGCTTGTAAAATCAGGTATTTCTTCTTTGTCTAAATAAGAGACATACTAGAATTTTTCTTCAATATAGTCTTTCAAAACCTATATTATGAATCCTATTTTGTTAAATCTCATTAGAACTTGAAAATACACTTCTAATGAGTACAACCAATATAGGGTTGTTTTTTAAAAGAGAAGAAATGAAATGCGCTTCTCATCTGAACTTCTGTTTTTCCCACAATATCTTTTTTCAGCATCAAAATCTTTAACAGATTAAAAATAAGACTAAATAAGTGATATTTTAATAGCCTCGAAATCTTTTTCTGCGGAGAATTTGACCATGGGTCCTGTGTAGCCTAGTGGATAGGTGGGAGTCTTAAAAGTTAGGGGTCTTGAGTTCAAGCCCCACTGATACCTCTGCTTTAGTCGTAATGTCCTTTGGTAAGACACTTCAGAGTCCTAGACTAGAACTGGTGAATCGAGGAAAGCTGTAACATTACTGAAATTTTTTTTAACAACATATTTAATATTATTAACAAAGAATCTTATCAAAGGAGTTCACTAAGTTCTGATTCTTCTGATTATGCCAAATATATTTTCCAGCATTTGATAAGGTCAATGAAATTTTATGTATTTGTCACTCACCAAGTACTGGCTTATTTTGTTTAAGTAAGAAAACAACCAGTGACTGTGTAGTTGTTATGAAGAAATACCAGGTACATGGATAAGTTCATTGACCACCATGATATAAGTGTTTAAACAGTGCAAAACTTTCAATTCAATCCAAATCCGGAATTCATGATCATGATAGAATTGGGAACAATGAGATCTTACAGCCATATTTTATTGATATACATCATTTATAAGATTGAATGATGTGTATGTTTGTTATCACTGTTTCAGTTCGTCTATACTAGAAGTGATGGTGATTGCTTATGAAACTCTCCATGAGGCAACCAGCAGTTCCCAGCAGGGGGCCATTCAGCTCTTCTGTGTTGTACGAGACATGTTTGAACTGTTCTGCAGTGTTTTCCCCACCTACCACAAACAGAGCCTAGAAACACTACCTCAGTTTACAGGTAAATTAATGCAGTCACACATCCTTTTTCCCCTTGAATTGAGAAGAAGGCTAGGTCTTTAATTGAAGATAGTTGTAATGCATTGCTGAATAGGAAAGCAAAAGGCATGTGTGACTTTGAAATTTTGGGAAATGTGCATGATTTTAAAGAAATTTCCTATTAGAAAGGTGCCTTATATGAACCCCTGTGATATAACAGGGAAAATCCTGAGTCAACATACAAACATTATTGGTAGAGGACATAGCAAGGTTCATGGATACTAATACTGTGAGTAATGTAGACAACCTTGCGAGTTATATAAGTCAAATTCAGTGTGAGAAAATATGTTCATGTATCAAAGATGCAGAATCCGGGAATGCTTTATTCAAGTTGGAAACAATTGATTCACTTACTTTCATATGTAAAAGTTGTCTAATTCCATAATATATCACTTTATCTAGTGAGAAATTAATTGTTTCATTTTAATTGTTTCTACCAAATGGTTTTTATGAAAAAAAGGAATTGTTAACTTCCATTATATCTCACTTTACCTAGTGAGTAAGTAATTAATTATTTTGTGACTATTGTTTTTACTAAACAGTTAATATAAAAAACGATATTTTGTTATTTTTTTTTCATCAGCTGTTGCTTTCAATTTGGACCAATCGCAAATTCATTGTTAGAAAATATGTTGACCTATCCTATCAATTGAAAACTAAGAATAATGAAATAAGAAATTGAATGTTCTTCTCTTTTTGATTCTTCACAGCGTACCCAAGCCTATTGCGGGCTGATATGTTGCTTTCAGTCTTTAGATGTCATGAGAAGTAGTCTGCTCCGTGACTATCAGAATGTCTATGATTCTAGCCAGGTTAAACTGACTTTATAGGCAACCAAAAAATGATTTCAGAAAAACCTTAAGAAAACTAACATTGATTTTTGGAAAAAATAAATCCTTTTTCTGTAATTTTGTAAAAGAAAAAAGTCATTAATCTCTCTATATATTTCTACCATAGCTCTTCACTACAACAACTGTATGTACATCTCCCATCACTTAATGACCCTTGGTCACCAGTTCAGTAAGCGGATGCCAAAGTCCATCAACATGACGTTTATCGACCTCGTACAGAAGATACGTCGACTCGGCTCAGAAGGTTTTCTCCGACAAGTTCTGAGGCAGCGGGAACAGATGCTCGAGTGTCTTGGTGCTGCAAACGGTATTTGGTGTTTTTATTTTTTTACCAAGTAATCATTAAGTGAGATATAGGTCATCTTGATCAGTGTTCACAAAAAGGTTTTTAGAGACATGCAGGGAAGCAAGTCTTCGGTAAAGTTTATGTGGCTTAATCATTTACATACAAGTTGTAAATCATGCTTTGTTAATGATTATTCTTCATTGAGTATTGGGTTTCCCTCCATCATTAAGAGTCCAGCCTCGCAACGTCACTGAAATATTGTTGATGCCATGTAGAAAAACATGTAAACAAACAAAACAAACGAATACTGACTGCTCCTGCTTCCACTCCTAAAATTGATTTGATGGATAGGAATAGATATGATCTGGTTTTGCTTATTTTCCGGGGTTTTTCTGCCTCCATAGTTAAATCCACAAACAAAACATCCCCTTACTCCATAGTGACTCACTTAGTTCATCTCTTGTAAAATACTGCGGAAACAATTTAATTTGATAGCAATTTCTTGTGTTGTCACAATGGTTTCTACATTTAATCGCAGACAATTCAGATGCATTGTTTATCTTTGTTGTTTTCTGCTAAAAGGATGGGGCCAGACGTTACGTGTCAAGCAGGTCTTGGTATTCTGAAATAACTGGCACAGTACAATTTTCTGTACTAGTTTTGTGATTTACACCCTTTTCAACAATTTTCCAATATATGTCTCATGATTTTCTTTCATAATGATATCCCAATTTCCCAGTGCACCATGGAGGAAAACCATTACTACCATTGTTTGAGAAGTGATGTTTTTCGGTATGTATTCCAGGGTTTCTCAACGTCTCCCAGAAAGAAGCTTTTTCTGCATCAGAAAGGGCCTTGAAGCAAACAATTCATCAACTGTTGCACCTGAAGAAAGTTTGGCAAGAAGTCCTGCCTCCAAAGAATTATAGAAAGTCATTAGGTTAGGGTTTATTCTCACATTTTATGATCAAGCATTGTTGTGTATGACGGGACGACCTTCAAAGAATTATAGAAAGTCATTAGTTAAGCCATTGCTAGAAAGAATCTATTCTTGCATTTTACACATTCTCATACTTTATTATTAAGCATTGTCATGTATGGCAGGAAGGAATACCTTCAAAGATTTGTAGAAAATTACAAGGTAAGCTTATACAGTAAAGTTCATTCTCACAATTAATGCAGTCAAGCATCGTTATGTATGGCAGGAATGACTACCCCCAAAGAGTTGTAGAAATTTGTTAGGTTAGCACTGCTTTGAAGGTTCATTCTCACATTTCTTGTGCAAATCCGAAAAAAAAAAGATTCCTGAAATATCAAAGATAATTAAGTTCCTGCATGGCCCAGTGGTAACAGTGTAGGACTAGTGACACTGGGGTCACAGGGTCAATCCTCATTAGTCAGATTTTTAGCAGGAGTGTCCTTGGGCAAGAGCCATGACTAGAACTGGTTAAATCCATGAAATTTGTTAAATATCTGAAATACTGTTAACATGACATTAAACCCCATATAAATGTAAAATTATTCAGGTGGACTAGTGAACAGCCTTGTAGAGCAGGTGGTTGACAGTATCGTAGCCTTGGAGGATATGTCAGAGGACGACACAAAGGCCCTGTCCAAGCTACTTAACATAGTCATAGATCGGGCACCAGAACTCTTCGAAATTGACGGGGACACAGAAACTAGTGGTGCGGTGGAAGTGAAGAGAAATGTGGCAAAGTGGCAGAGATTTGAAGAACTGGACTTGATTTTGTCTGCCAGCATGATAGATATTGTAGATAGGTGGGCAGCAGGCAAGGGTCCTCTAGCTGTTGCCTTTTCAGCTAACGAGGTGAAGCAGCTGATCAGGGCCCTGTTTCAGAATACTGATCGGCGGGCAAATGTGCTGGCTAAGATAAAATGACATGTGTGCAAATCTGCTGGCTAAAATAAAATGACATGTGTGCAAATATGCTGGCTAAAATGAAGTGACCTGTTTGCAAATATGCTGGCTGATATAAAATGACCTTTTTGCAAATGTGCTGGCTAAGATAAAAATGACATGTGTGAATGTGCTGGCTGAAATAAAATGACATGTGCTGGCAAGAATTCAACTACTTGCAAGCAAATGTGCTTGCTAGAAATTAATGACTAACATGCAAGTGTACTGAAATATTTAATGACTGGCCTGGAAGTGTGCAGGCTTCTATATAACACCCGGTTTGCTAATGTGTTTGCCCAAATTAAATGACTGGTGTGTAAATGAGCTTGCTGAAATAACCAAGTAACTTCTAGCAGATGGTTTTCAATAAATATCTGTTACATTATACAAGAACTGATGGAAAGAGATACTTTGAATCATAGATTGGGGTTACATTATTGTTATTCAAATAACTCTGTTTTCCTCAACCTGCTGTGTCAAACTGGAAGGAGCTGCCTTAGTTTTCTATAACTCCTTACTCGTTAGTAACCCATATAGGGGGATGGGTTATAAAGAATCTTATCTGATTGTTAGAAGATGAAGGTGTGTATTGAAATAGCGTTTAGCTTTAATGCTGTTTCTTTATATTGAAACCTATGATATTATGATTGCTAACTTAGAGTGTCAGTGGCTGACGAAACTATTGAATATTTCAAAATTGATGAAATGTGAAAATAAAATGAATTATTTGTTTTAAATGATTGCTTTGGTAATTTAGATTCTAGATTTCGATAACAGTTTAAAAAGATGAATTTTTAAGAAACTGAAGGGCGGTGAAGATTGTGAAATTTGTTAAAAGAGAGTGCTTTTCCTTGTTGATATTATTAAAACAAAATGATTATTACGAAATGAAACAAATCACTAATGATGAGTTTTGTTATTTATTTTATATGTTGTTTAAAAGGGTGTTATTTATGTCTATCCTCATCCCTGAAAATAGAAGCTTTGAATGCATGAGTTCATGACATCTTGTACAAAACAACACGTTTTTGCTGTTGGTGCAAAAAGAGGGGACATGGCTGCCTTTCTTCCCATGAAAACGTAAGACCAACAGGTCAACGCTGTCAATAGCATACACAGGTCATTCATTCAGCTGATCACATGATAGGAAATGAATACTGTCAGCTAGGCTACCACTTGTTTTGCTGTTCTTTAGATTTCCCCAAATATTACACCAGTTGTTTTGCAACATAGTTTATTTCTCCTAATATGCTTACACTTGTTTTGCATTCCATTGAATTTCACAAAATATTACACCACTTGTTTTGAAGCTCTTAATATTTCCAAAAATCCGCTAACTCTTGTTTTCAATATATCTGGTACAAGATTTCTCCATATAAGCTATGGCTCGTTTTGTAGTATATTGGATTTTTCATAAATTAATAACATTTGATTCCTCTTAATGCACTATTACTTGTTTTACAGTACATTAGATTTCCCCAGATATGTTATCATTTGTTTTGCAGTACAATAGATTTCCCCAGATAAGCTACCACTTATTTTGCAGTAAATTGGATTTCCCCAACTATGCTACCACTAATTAGACACTAGATTTCACCAAATACGGTACAACTTGTTTTACAGTACATTGGATTTACTTAAATAAGCGACATGTTTTGCAGTGAATTTCATTTCCCAAAATACGCTGCCGCTTGTAAAGAACATCAGATTTCATCAAATACGCTACTACCTATTTTGCAATGCATAAGATTTCCGCAAGTATGCTACAATACGTTTTGAAGTACATTCTTTTTCCACAGATATGCTTCAACATGTATTTTAGTCATTAGATTTCCCAAAATACGGTACCACTTATTTTGCAGTACATTACATTTCACCAAAAACGCTACCAATTATTTTGCAGTACATTATATTTCACCAAAAACGCTACCACTTATTTTGCAAAACATTATATTTCACCAAAAACGCTACCACTTATTTTGCAGTACACTATATTTCACCAAAAACGCTACCGCTTGTTTTGCAGGACATAAGATTTCTCCAAATTGGCTACAACATGATAGTTTTGCAGTACATTAGATTTTCCAAAATAGTCTGCCACTTGTGAGGAATTGCATCATATTTCATCAAATACGATACCACCTATTTTGCAATGCATTAGATACTCCAAATTTGTCATCATTTGCACAGGCAACACTTCAGTATACATGCTCCGGAAAGAAATCGACCTTTAAAGTTAAATGTGGCCCTGAACTTTGCAGTGTTGACCTCGTTAGTCTCAAAATGGGCAACCATTACATGTAACTTGAGATAAAAGGCCAGACGTTAAAAGTAATCAAACGATCCGCGGCATTTGGGGGACTTTCACGCAGTATATGAGACTAAAGGCCAAACATTACTGATAGCATTAAGCCTATGACATCTAATTTTAATGGCAGCAGCCTGGGGTCCTGCCCCGTGCGTATATCCCGCATCCAGGTGCGGAGTATACGCACGGGCCAGGACCCCAGGCTAACCACCAAGGAAACTCTAAAAACCACAGTGATTAAAAGAACATTTTTCTCCTAAAGAGCAATTCATTCCTTCGTCACCAGGGGCGAATCAAATATTTTGATCAGAAGGGCGCAAAAATATTCTGAAACGATGTTTAATGCCAAGAAGTGCCACATCTTGAACATAAATCAGAAATGCGACAAATTCTATCAGCTGGACAATCACATTCACATTAAATAACAGATAACCCTTACCTTGGAGTCACCATATGCCTACAAGAAGATCTGAAAATAGGGCTTATACATCACTAAGGTCTAAATGAAAGCGAACTCAACCTTAGGCTTCCTCCGCTGGAAGTTGAAGCGCAGCCCAGCAAAATGCCGTAAAACATCTATAATAAATACCTTTTACTTGTACGCTCTATCGTTGAGTTCAGCTCCATTGTCTTGGACCCTAGTCTTAAGAAAGACATCGACAAGATGAAGAAAATCCAGAGGAAAGCAGCCAGATTTGTCACAGGTGACTACTCGAACAAAACACAGGGCTGTATCACCAAGATGCTCAGCGACCTAAAGCCACCACTACTCCAGGATCGTATGAAGGAAGATAGACTTATCTTCTTCTACAATGTGGTCGAGGGGCTGGTACCAGCTCTGCCTAGTAAAAACTGGGCATATTTAACTTAATTAAGTGGTTAGGCAACGTCAGAACGTTAGCTCTCTCTCCCGTCGGGATTTAGTAAAAATGATTCGGCGTGAAGATTGCCCAAAAAACAGCAACGCTGCTTTGGCGATTTTAGGGGGCGCGCGACAGGTACCGCCACCCCTTTTTGAATCCCTGCTCACAATGGTCTCTGCCCAATATCATTAAAGTCAAGAGAATGTATTTGTTTCTCTTTCCTTCTTGTCGTCTTCTGTTGCTCCCAATTTGCTGTCTTCCATGTGGTGGAGTGGATTTATCATAGTTTACAATCGTTGTTTATTCTCTTGACTTTAATGATATTGGGCAGAGACCATTGTGAGCAGTGGCGGATTCAAGAAGGGGTGGCGGTACCTGTCGCGCGCCCCCTATAATCGCCCCAGCAGCTTTGCTGTTTTTTTTTTCAGGGGGAAGGGGTTCTTTAATTCTCTTGTTTTCAATTAAAAAAAAAGACTGATTTTTTTCTGGCTCGCAAACGACGATATATCTACTTGAGAATATATATGTTCAAACATTCTACAAAACATATTTGACAAAGACGTCATGACAATCATAATTATGTTTGTGTTCGGTTTGTTTCTAGAGTTTGAGATTTTCGTTTCAGTTGGATGCAGTCCAAGATTGACGGGTTCACCGAAACCGGAGATTTTCCCCCGATACACTGTGATATAAAACCAGTCTGTATAATTTGCATGCGGTAGACATTTTATAAGCTGATAAAAGGTTTGTGCGATGCTTCATTCGCAAGCAGTCTTCTTTCCGATAACGTACTAGTTTGATGTCTGTATAAAAACTTAACTAAATTTTGTTTAGCTTTGTTACAGTTTTTTTGCGGTTCGAATGTATTTCAATCGAGAAACAAAGTAAGTAAAGGAATGCCAGGATGGGTCAGGATGGCTTTGTTATGAATTGAATAATGATTATTCAGTTTACCCGGGGCATTGAATTGGGGAGAACACCTCGGATGTTAGGTTTCAAAACCCCTTTTTTAAACACTCGCATCTAAAACGATGGATGTTTTGAATATTGGTTTTGCACATTCACTTGTTTATGCATTTGCGACGTATTTGATTAACCCATTCAATTACTCCATCAGCTAAAGTTCTTCTCTCCACTGATCAAATTATTGAGGGTAAGCAGACAGTGGCTTGGAAAACAACACTGTGCAGTACTTGTTGGGAATTAACAAGAGTAAGGGTATGAACCATAATGCCAAAGGAGATATCAGGTATCCGTTCTCTAGTGAAAAAAGGCACTGACATTCGTCACATTATGACCAAAATACTGGTTGTTAATGTTGCCGAATCCCGCAAATTGTTTACTTATTTCAATTGTATTCTTAAAGATGCATCTCACATAGTTGATTGAATATAAATTTATTTCAGGGTAGAAAGAGAAAGTCCTGATAGAAGAATGGCAAGTCGAGGAGGTTACAGAGGTGGAGGGCAGGCAGGTGGGAGAAAACCGTTTGTTGTCACCACAAAACTATACATAGGAAACATCCCTGAAACATGTCGAAGATTAGAGCTCCAGAAACTGTTCGAATCTCATGGTACAGTAGTGGAGTGCGATATTGTAAAGAACTATGGTTTTGTGGTAAGTTTTTATCTAGTTCTGGTACATTATCACAACATGATAAAAGGTGTTTGTTCACAGAAGAGGAACTTTTTAAGTTGAAATGAAATGTTGAATCAATAAGTTTTGTATTGTTTGATTTACAACTAAAAGTAGCTATTGAATGCCTTGATTTCAAAAGCATCAATCTATAGAAGTATGTACAATTTGTATGCAGTAGCTGGGCTTTTCTCCATTAGTGTCAACATTGTTATTTTATAAGTTTAAGAAAAAAATATATGTTTTAACAATTTTGATGATTTCACTTAATATCAGCGTATTTTATTTTTACCAATTTGGAAAGGGTGCAGTGCCTAGGAAATTGGGAAAATTTGCGTAAATGGGAAGTTTGTGATTTGTTTTAAAATAACAGAAAACTTCACAAGTAGCTGATTTCTTTAAAACTTGAATTATGGACACTGCAGAAATAGTACAGTAAATTTGTCAATACATGCTTTGAGTCAAGAGTCTGCATTTGATTTCAAGTGTTCTTTTACACATACTTAAAAGGAATTTTTGACCAATTTGGGAAGAATGTTACCTAGATTTGATTGGGAAAGGGTCCTTTTACCGGACCCAGACAAAAAAGGGAAAAAAAACCCACTGCTTATGATAACACACACCTGAAAGAGATCAAACCCTTGTCTTCTCCATGAAATCTTTTTTTTACCCTTTTCAGCATTATAAAACTCCAGAAGAGGCTGAGGCTGCCCAACGGGCACTTGATGGGCAAGAATTTGAAGGAGTTCCTTTAAAAGTAGAGGTCAGTACAGGAAAACGAGTTATATTTCGAGATAGGTTGCATTGTCATGAATGAAGCTTCAAGTATTCATGACCCTGCTCTCTATCTTTTTTTTTCCAAGCTTAATTTACTTGCAGAATATTGCTGTCTCATATATTGGGACATATAACTCAGACACTTTAGCAAGCATTTTTTTATTTAAAGAATTGCTTCAAAAATTTTGAGATTGGATCTTAAACCAAGGGAACAGCTGTTTTTATTGTTCATTTTTGATAAAGATGACATTAAAAACAGCTGTGTTCAATACTTGTAGTTTTTAAGGGGGTTACTCGTTTTACCGGAATCACTGGAATCTACATCATATTACCAGAATCGACATGGATTACTATATAATCTGATGTTTTCATTGATAAGTTATTATTTTTATCAAGGTTGTCAAAACTATCACATTAATGATGAAAAGTATATCTTAATCAAGATGTTATTATGATTTGCATATTTAAATGACCTGTAAACAGAACACGTGATAAATCTCCGATAAACTTCTTGTCTAAAGGGATAGTTTATTCTGCGGATAACAGGTATTAATTTTAGGGATGATAATATAATTTCAATACAAAAAAATGAAAGCAGTAATATTTTTAAGCTTTATTTGCCTTGCCACATCTATAGTACAAAAAGGCTGTGGCAATCCCTCATAACATCTTACAATAATGTTGATAAATTTATAACAGTAACATTAATTAATTAAAGAAAGAAAGCACAAGTTACAATATAATTTTCTTGAATTTGAGAAAAAAAAGTGTTAAAAAATATAAAAGAGGTGATATGCATATCCCTACGATGTTACAAACGCCGTTTTTTAAAAACTAAATTGGAAATTGATGAGGATGTTATAGATTGGAAACGACAGCATGTTGACGGAATCCACCACAATAAAAAAATAAAGGTCGATTCCATTGACAAATCACTGTGAAGATGGAGTAGATCGGAATCAACAGGACATTGACGGAATTGATCACGTACAAAAAATAAATGTCGATTCCGTTAACAAATCTCTGTGAAATAGGAGTAGATCGGACTCGACAGCATGTTGTGGAATCAAAAAATAAATGTCGATTCCGTTAACAAATACCCCTGAGATATAGGCTAACAAGAGTTCTCATATTGTCATAATATCTATTACCTTTATAGTGTATAAGAAAGGATGTAAGAGGTATATCAAGCTGAGTGATTTCTTTTTCAAAGATCATCTTTCCGGTCGTCATCATACAAGTAAATCTTGTTATACTTTTCCTCAAGCAGACATTTTCATAATCGATTATACACACAATACTACTTAAAATTTGTTGTTTCTTCTTATTATCAAAGACATCATTCATATAAAAAAACATGTAAGAAACACGGGTAGATCTCAGGAATCAGGCGGAATCTACCCATGGTTTCATTTCGTCATAATTTTTCCTCAAGTATATACTTTCCATATTGGTGGGCGAATAATGTGTGTAATATTTAATGCTTAATTTTTTTTATCAACGAAGACAACCTCATAAAAAAAGAGCCTTTTAAGGAAAAAAACACCTTTTAAGGAATATACAGGTCGATTCTGCTAATCTACCTCGATTCTGGTAAAACGAGTGACTGGTTTAAGGATCATTATTTAGACTTTTGTTTTTTGGTCCCATGGAGATCCCAGAGATTCTTTTTTTAATCTATTTGCATCAATTTGCAGCCTTTGCATATTAGGTCACTGTTATTAATACCAATGAAATCAAATCATAAATTCCTCATCATTTTATTGCTCTTGAATTTTATATACAGCAAGCCCTTTTAAGGTGTCAATTTTGGAAACCGTTTCTTTAGATTGAAAATGCATCGGCAATTTTCAAATGTTGTAGGTAGATATTTCTGATCCCAAAGTATAAATGTTTTGTCAAACCCAAAGTACTGTGTTAAAGAGAAGTGGAAATCATCGTGAGTAAGAATTTATGTTCACAAGATTTTTCACATTTAACTGCCACCTTTTCAGGATTAAGAATGGTCGGTTAAAATCCTTTGTGGGTCTGGTACTTCATTTCCTGTCATAAAAGAGGATTGTTGGGCTGAATCTGTTAGATATCATCCCAGATCTGTTCCTGCAAATCTTAATGAAAACCCTGGCCCTTACATGGGTCTTGATTTAATTTCTGAACAAGAGTTTTCCCCATCTTTCCAATGTTTAAGTCCCAGGGCTTTTTTTCCTTGAATTGGGAAGAGGCCAAAGCCTGTTGAATTTGGGAAATTTCATCGCTGAAAATGCCGAATTGGGAAGCCCAATAACTTGTATGATTTTGAATTTTTGGGAAAAATACATGATTTTAAGAAAATTTCCATTAGGGAAGTTGCCCTTTATGGGCCCTTGTTATATAATGCAAAAAAGCCCCGAGTCCTGTAATGTTTCTCTCCCTATTTCAGTTATCACATAGTCGAGTGAGACAGAAGCCTGGTATGGGAGGTAAACAAGAGTGTTACAGGTGTGGCAATGAAGGCCATTGGTAAGCAATTGTTTAATTCAACTCATTCTCCCATAAGAAAACTTTTGACAGGTCCATATTGATGTTAACAGTAGACAATTCGAAACATTCTTTGATATAGCGAAGAAACCACTTTAACAGAAGGAGATTGGCACTTAAGAAACAATATTTTCATATACACCTACTTGAACCTTCTGCTACAGATGTGATGAAACGAGTATATAAAACGTTTGGCCTTTTTACCCCAACTCAATACAGAATTTGTTACCCAAAGAAATCGATTATTTTGGTCTTGGTATGTTTAACTTTCCCATTTAACCAGAACCCAAAGACCTCTGTGGGCAAGTTGTTAGACTTAAGGACTTGTATCAACAGGGTCCATCTTTGCCTAGGTTAAAATCACAATATGGTTGAGTTTTCGTAAGAGGCAGTTCATTAAAATTAGAAGGGCATACAATATAACAGACTTTATGTCAATGTGCTGTTAAAACACAAACAGGCAACCATAATCTAATGCAAAATGCTTATATCCCATAATCCTTTTTGAGATTAAGCATTAGCAGATATCCATTTCATAAGATTGACATAGGAATCCTGAAAACCCCATACTGATTTATACTTTCTTTTTCTACAGGTCAAAGGATTGTCCAAAGGGACCGTAAGTGTCTTGACCCTTTCTACCTTCTTTTTATATTTTGCTTTTGTTTAACATGTGCAGTCAATTTTATTTTAAAAGAATTAATGAGAAAATAAATAATTTTTTTTTATTTTTTTTTTTTAATATGAAAATGTCGTTGTCTCTTTTGTGCTATTTTGACCCCTTGATTCATGATTTGGGGAACTTTTTACCCATTATATATGGAATGGAATTGTGAATGGTAATACTTATCTAAAGGGGTCATATCCAGGAATTTGGGTCACTCACTAAATACTTTGGGGGTCAAGGAAATCCCTGGCGTTGATCTATTTCCCCTGATGTTATTTGTAGATGCTTTAGCCTTATCATTTTTAAAGAACTTTCACTGATATTGCTGAATGATAAAAGAACAAATTGAAAAGAGTTTGATTTTGAAGAAATAGTCAAAAAGATACCTTTTGGCTAAAAGTCTGATGAAAGTTACTCTAAACAGAAGACAGCTTGGTTGACAGAAACAACTTTTTTTCCGAAACAGTTGCCTAGATGTGATTTTTATGTGAGTGGTTTACAAATAAGTATTTGTAATAAATTATTTCAACTAAGGCTTTGCCTAAATGTCTTTTCCCCCCATCATTTATATGAATCATTTAGATGAACAAATCCTTTCAAATATATTTACAGAAGCAGACCAAAGGTGTATGGTGAACGAAGGGATCCCTACGGACCCCCGACAAGGGACCCATATGATGACTACTATCGAGACAGATACCCTCCACCCCCTCCAATGGACAGGTACAGGCCCTATGCCGACCCCTACGATAGGAGACCTGCACCAAGAGACCCATATTACCGGGAGAGAGACCCATATGCAAGGCCTCCCCCAGATTATTACAGAAGCTCAAGGCCAGCACCTCCAGAGTATGTTACAAAGTTTTGTAATTAAAACGTTCTACATTTGTCCTTATCATTGACTCCTTGAAATGACATACAAAGTATCAGGGCACTTCATTGCCAAGAGTCTGCTGGTCATTGACCAATAATTGACCAATAATTTGAGGGTTCAGTGCAATACTTTAGTAGGTGCTGTTTATGAATCACTTAACTATAGCCTTGCATTGAACCCCCAAATTATCATAGATGCCTAGTAGACTTTCAAGCTGACAGACCATTAGGACTGATACAAATTTCTGAAAGTTTATCATGATTTGTCATTTCTAGTGTCTTTGCTGAGTTAAGTGTCAAAATTAGGAAATACTGTTAAGGTATGACAAGTGTCTCAAAAAAGTTGACTAACTTCAACAGGATAAAATGAAATTGTTGTGCAATTAAAAAAGTAAATGTAAACGCCTATTATTACATGATTTATGCGTTTGTCGTAGCAAAGAACCTGTAAAACTTTTGCACTGTGAAAAGGAGAAAGAAATTATCAGATGGTTGATGGGGTAATAACCCAAAGCCCTATCAAGAATGATGAAATTAATTCATATCAATGGAACATGAACATACCTTAGAATAAGTCTTTGGGGTATAAGATTAGGTCAGGCAGCTTTATGGCTCTTTTATGATAGAGTAAAATTGACTTCTTTGGGGCAAAAGGCATCACCTAACAATAAAAGGAACACAGACTATGTTTGGCATATTTTTAAGAAAAAACTCTGAATGTGTTGTTTTGTTTATTTAACAGGGATCCATACTATGATGAATACTACAGGAGAAGGTAAGATTCTATGGGATAAAGTGAATGATTTTTGTCAGCTCTGAACCATGTAAAACATCCATTTCCTATCTGTCAATGTATGTCTCCTGGTAAAACAGGCTCCTTTCCTAAAGATTAGATATTTCTTGGGGTTCTGTGGGGGCTGCTGAATCAAAACAAGACATTATAACAAATATGAGAGAAATGATAATCTGTTCATTGTTGTAATTGATGTGTCTAGAAAAAGTTTTCTCTGTAGTCTCTTCTTTTGTCATTGTCTTTGTTGAACTTTATGGAATAAAAAGATTTTTGATAATCTTTGAACTTCTTTCAATATTCCACAAAAAGCCTTTTTAAAGAGTAACATATTCTTAAATAAGATCTTTATTAACTTTGAATCCAAGATATCAAATTTCTTCATGTGTATAAATCAATTGTACTTGTAACCATATCACAATTGCTTACATTAGACAATGTACAGTTTTGAGGAATTAGGTTATTTGGATGTTAATACACTAAAGATATCCCAATTTCAAATTTTCAACCGAGGTGACCCTTAAATTAAAAAATTTAAGAAGTAAGGTTTAGATTGGACCTCATATTCTTTGCAATTTGATCTAAAGAACATGGTTTTTCATGAAACAAATAATTGACTGTTGTATGATTGAACCTTTTATCGAAGTGCCAAAGATAATCCTTCATTTATCTTTTTTAAAACCGCTTAAATGTAAGTTTCCCTCTTTTGCTCTTTGTCATCAAAAATTCATCTGCTCTCGAGGCTTTTTTAAGATGTCTGCATTTATGGTTGGGGTTCAAGTATTTGTTAAAGATTCCACATTTTTGAGTGAGAAGTTGTTTAGACTAGATTTACACACCTGTAATTGAATCAATCAAAAAGTTCAAGTTTGTTTTTGATAGAAGCCAACATCATATTGTACAGACGACATAAATACTGGCAGAAACACAAATTTTAAGAGCCCTTTTAAAGGCTTTATACTTCCACACCTTTATCTATCATTGTTTACCTAATTTGTTTTCATCAAACTGGCAAACCTTTCCATTGACCATGATTATCTAAAAAAAATCTTGCAAAGGAGTGTGTAGTCCATGTTCTCTGTTTGAACTAAATTAACAATGAAATTCCAAGTGTCCTGATTTTTTTGCACAGAACAGGTAAATCAATACATTAAATGACATGCATGAAGTCCCAATACAGATCAGCATGCTTTTATAATTCAGAACAACACTGTCTAATTGATAAGTTTTGCTGACTTCCAGATATCTTTATTTACACCTCTATTATGCCTATAGCAAGTACAAAATTGGCCCAGACTAGCCCATATATTAATATATATACATATATATTCATTAACCCTTATAGTGCTGGAACCAACTTCATGCTTATGCAAACAGGTTAGATCCAGACCAGCTGCCAAGTAAATTGGCGGCTCAAGTGATTTTTACATGTTTGCTACTCTAAGTATCTTTCCTTATCAAAATGAAGCAGATATTTAAGGTTTTGGAAAGCAGATGACACGGAAATCTTTATTTAGAAAAAGTACCCAGCATTCTAAGGATTAAATGCACACTTTCTATTCAAAATAGATATGAAGGAGACTGTGTCTTTAGATTGAGCTTCAACCTGTTTTTCGGAAAGTTTACAAAAGGATGATGTGGTGGTTGGGAGGGCCCGGTTTCAGGTTTTATGCATGAATGATATTCTTGGGACTGGAATGGGTTTATAATGTTTCTTGTCCAGATGAGAAGTGAAGGCTAAGGGGTCTAGACAAGGGGGGCATTTCATTAGAAAAGTATACATGTAGTTTCTTAATACTGAAATGTAACTGTTGTTATCAACTGTGATTATAATCAAGAAGACTTTGGCAGATTAAAGAAAAGGGTAAACAGTAGATTTGATTTGAGATAAAGCTGCATATGAAATACTGTTACACCAACTTGTCTTCTCGGGATAAGTAATGAAAATGAATCAACCACATAACAAAGACTTCTGGACAAAAGGATTACTCTTGCTCATTACTCTTATCTGGACGGGTTTCTATAAATGTTAATTAATATCATGGGAAAAATAGACAATGCATAGGCATAATTGTCTGGATTTAATTTACAGAATTGAATCTTGACTCTCCCTGTTGTGCACTTTGCAGATGTCTTTTTTTTTTAAGTATGATAAAACTACATAAAATGTCTGTGAGGGCAATTCCAGACATGAATATATTCATTTTCCTGTGACGTAATAAGGTCACTATGACATGTATGTATCCAAATTGCAGCACAAAAACTTAAATAGCCAGCTTTGTCAATAGGTACATCTTTATTAACTTATATTTAAGAAAGATAAAAGGATGATTAGATTTGATTGTGTATATTTAAAGGTTGTATGTCTTGCATTGATGTGATGGAGATACTTTCTTAGACTATCACAGTTTTAGTGTAATCATCAAGACAAAAGCTTAGTTTTGTGCTTCAAAATACAGAGGTTTAGATAAGCAGGGTTTTCTCTTATTTTAGTCATTACTTCACTTAGCCCTTTGTTGTGGATACTCATCAGAATCACAGGGGTCTATATTTATTCTGGGGTCATTACTTTGTAATATAATAATGTTATTAAATAAAAGTACTGACCCCAGAATAACTTTATACCCCTGTGATCGGAATTATCTTGACAAGATCATTAAAATGCGTTCCCACAAGATAGGATTTGTAAATAAGTAAAGTATTGAATGGTTTATTACACAATAAGACCCTTTATCTAGACCTCGGAAAATGAATACATTCTAATGGTATGACAAGTTGAATAGAGTTCAAGATAAAAGGCATGTTTCACGGACCTTTTGAAAGGACTTATTCGAAAAATGTTCTTGGTCCCAATTTAATAGTCAAAGTTGGGGACTATTCTAATGAGAACCCTTAACCCTCACAGTGCCGCAACTAACTTTATGTGTATACAAACAGGTTAGATCCAGGCTAGCCCCCAAGTGAATTGGTAGCTGGCTGTGATCTAACCTGTTTGCTACTCCGAGTATCTTTCTTCAACAAAATTAAGCAGATGTTTAAGGCTTTTTAAAGCAGATAACACAAAAGTCTATTTTAGAAAATTACCCAGCATTCTAAGGGCTAGTGTATAAGAAAAGACAAAGAATAAATGTGCAGGGTAGTATGCATCTTATCTTGAGCTCTGGTTGATTTCACATTTTGTATCACATCTGTTGGTTGACTGGGCACATACTTGAAAAATATGAGAATACCTCTATGAGGTTACCGTACCCAGGTCTTGAGAAAAAGAAAATCGTGATTGTGATAGAATCGCTGCTGAATAATTAATCGTGTTTTCGTATTCGTTGACAGCTACTTACCTCCACCGCAAAGAACGAGTCGCATGTCGCCACCGCAGACCCGCGTAGCGCCATATTAAAGAACCCGTCGAGATGAAGTTGAACGCGAAGAAACCAGACGTCATCATTGTAGTTCGTGTTGTAAATACGCTTACGTGAAAGTTATTTGTTTCAAGCGAGTGAAACTGCTCTGATCAAAGAGAAAATTGCATAAAAGACAGTTTTGCAAACGTAAATTGCTTTATAGACATTAGTACCACATGTACGGGAACACTTTCCTCGAGCAATCAATAACTTGTCAAAACAAACATTTAGTTATCATGACATTAACTCTTTTTAAGTTCACATTTTTTTCTGTTGTCATTTTCAATATCGTGTAAACATGTATAATGAGCGTGCTTTTAAATAAAATCATTCAAACATTACTAGTTGTACAGTACAAAGTCCATATAGAACCTCTTTCACAAAGACTGGAAACAATTGTTTAAATTGATAAACATTTTTCATCCAAAATTTTCCAAAACAGTTTTGTGTTATATCAGCAGATCAGTTATACTGAATAAATGATCAATTATGTTTTCTACATAAAGGATTGTAAAGAGTAACTTCTGTGATAATGCAAAGAAAAGCATGTATATCATCAAGTATATTGAGTTTGTTTATTATGATCACCATTCTGGCTTGACTTTTAGTTAGATGTATCATTATGGAAAAGAATGGGTGATCCACCATTGTCTTGAAACTATGTGACAAAAGTTTGATCAGGAGTTGACGTTACTGTTCTGGTTGAAGTTATTATAGTTTGTTAAGAGCATTTCTAAATGATGAAATTTGGAAAGGCCATCAGCAGATATTGATTTCCTTGAAATGTGTGAAAATAAGCATGGCATCCTGGCACATGAAAACATAACACCAAGAAGTTATAGTGCGAAAAATGCGTGAGAAGTCTGAAGAACGACAGAATCTGCGGACCGGAAGATCACTCGGAAGAAAAATTAGGCGGTCTGGAAAAAAGCGTAAAGGTCGAGGTAACGTGTATGTAGGTAACGGTTCAAATGTCGGATAACCACTGCTGTGTTCGCTCACTGTATATCGTCGTTATTATCGCTGGTCTCGTTACGAGTTTTATAACGCTTTTCACATGTCATCGCTATTTTCATGAAAGATACAGTTACTTCGATAGATCGGTTTTGATTTGAAAATAATGCATATGATTTCCTGAATCTTAAAGCTTATTCAAGATCATATCGGGGACAATGGATATAAAGATTTTAGAATACATAAGAATCTTACCATTATCCTTTACAAATATTTGTAACTACATGGATGAATTTAGAATGTGACCACAGTCTTTTTTATATAATGAAAACTGCCAGTGAATGGAGAATTCTCAATTGTTAAAGCTACATTCTTTATGTACTCGGCTGTGGACAAAGGTTGAAATTACACCATGTTAAGTGAATATCAGTGTAACAAGGTGTTTCGAGGTATATCTTGTGTTTCCTGACATTTATTTACAAATACAGGTGTGTACTTGTATGAATCTCTGCAAGGAGATTATAAAGGGTGGTAGTTAATGTTATTAGGTTGATGAAAGATTAAGATATACTTTTGTAAGAACCAAGCCAAACTTGACTTGGATAGAAAATGAGATGCATAAGTGGATATTTGTTTGCAATTTCAAGAGTTGTTTATGTGCTCCCAATAAAGTCTGTATTTCTTAAAGTTAAGAGTCAATTACCAATTTTCATAATTTTCTAGTAGACGAATACTGATTACTTCAGACATTAAAGGTATTAGTGAATAGTTCTTTAATGAATTTGTAAAAAAATATTCTCTTACACATGAGCCCTTTTCTTACTAAATACTGGTAAGTCGATTGACACTGTTTTTCTAGATGAAAAAGGTATCTCTTTTTGGACTGATCCTTCTCATGTTAAAGGTCATATGTACAGGTTGGGTTTATTTCATAATATCAAAATATGAAGTAAAAGAATCACATTGAAATTATTTGCAACTTTTTAGCATAACGCATTACGTCATAAATCACCGTCATAGCGCACCGATTAATAAAAGTTCGTATGACTTACTTCCCTTTGCTGTGACGTCACTCGTGATCCACTGAATGTGCCATGTAAAGGGCGTGAAGAGCGATCGCTGGTTAGAATTGGTGTTTTTCTTCAAATAAACGATCCTAAAGTCATTGTTTGGATTGACAGCGCATTTTCTTTATTGAATATGATTCATTTTATAAGAATATCAATTTGAAAAAAAGATAAATTAATAACTTAACCCGTGAATTTGCATGGATTTGTCATTGCGTAAACCTGTTCATATGAAAGGAACGGCTTGAAATTGGGACGATTTTCCTCGAAATAGCAATCCTTAAGTCAATGTTTGGATTGACAGTGCATTTTCTTTATTGAATATGTTTCATATTATAAGAATATTCTTCTGAAAAAAAGAGTAAGTGACGTAACGCGTAAATTTGAAAGGATTTGTAAATGTTTTCATATGTAAGAATCGGCTTGAAATTTTGACGATATTTGTGAAAACAGCTATTTTTATCAATATTTGTTGAAAAAAAAACACGAGTACTTTTTCGTCAATGATTGTGTATTAGCATTAGGGTTAAATTGAGTAGTAAACAAAGGTATAGATCTGAATTGTCTTAAAACCGTACATCTTATAACTATTAACTGTCAAATTCACCCTGCATTGTCTTATCAATACATGAAATGAAACGGGAGAAGATCATAAATTGCGAACAAACAAACCGTATTATAACCCAACTTACTTGTGATACGAAGGTTATCCTTTAAGTCACATGTTCACTACACATCAACTTACTTGTGATACGAAGGTTATCCTTTAACTCACATTTTTACCACACATCCAATTTTCAAAACTAAACACTGGCACATTCAAGAGTATTTGTTAAAATCATCCAGCAACTTTCCAGTAACTCCACCCCCAGTAAGAGGTCTATGATTTCGAAATTGATGTCGTCGTTCTAGACCAACTGTTTTGACTTAAGAATTGTTCTTCATATTTACTTTACATTTATGTTCGTTTTCTCTCGTGTTAGTAGCCTTGACATATTGAGCATTTAATTTTCGGAAAGGTTTAATAATTAACAGCTAAAACATAAAAATCGTCATATTCTATTTTACTAACAACCTTAAATAAACATACATGTGTTTGAATTTATTTTTTATGATTTTGGAATTTGAATATCAATTTGACGAAACTTGATTTTGATGTTTAACGTTTTTGTTGTTGAAAACATAGAGTTAATACCGTTTTAGTGAATACTGATTATCATATACTTATTGAAGTGTCAAACTATTCTAATAGAAAAGATAACATGTTCACTTCTTTGAATATCATAACGACAAAGTATCAGACGTAAGTCACATTGAGAGATAAATATGTCCTGACACCTTATCAATCCAAACATCCTGTGAGAGTTTGGTCTTAATTGGTTATATCTTAACAATGGACTTTTTAGATAAATTTAATTGCCGCGCATTGAAAGTGTGAGATTTGCCGCTTGTTATTTCATGTCTGGAATAGCAGAACGTGTCAGACCTGTTAATTAACAACAGAGATATTTAAGAGATTAACAACGCCAGAGGCCATCTTTCGCCTAAACAATAAAAGACTTGAGACTTGAAACATACTGTGCAAATGTGGCAGATTGGTGTTAATTTGCACCTAGACCCTTAATCCTTGTAATGTCCGATGTTTGTTGATTGACCCTTTGTATGTGCGGTAAACTGACAATAATCAATTAAACTGTAAACAAAGAGATTATTTTCAAATGTGTTAATTATATATTTAGTGATCTTATTACTAAATTATCAATATAAATTTGTAATAATCATGTTTGAACACCTGCATTTCAGTGTGACATACGTCATTTAAACCAATATAACCAATGGCAAAAAAATGAGGTGTGTGATTTAAATAATTACGAAAAGCAGACGCTGAGTTCAGAGACAGTTTGCGGATATCAAATATTCATTATTTTGAATTTTCATTCAAAGACAACGGCAGATAAAAGAAACTTGCTTGTTTTAATCGGTTTGTTATCATAGCAATCAACATACATTTTTCATTTTGTCTCATTTATGTACAATGGCAACGTTTCTACGATTATGTTAAAACATAAAACAAGTTTTGCAAATAAGACCAAGATGCATTTAAGCGTTTAAAACCCAAAGACATGGCAACACAATAATTTATGATGTTGGATGAAATCAACACATTCATGCAACCGTTTGAATTCTTAGGTAATATAATCGTAAAGCAGCCTAATCAAGTATTCCTAACTAAGTATGTAGCAAAGTTAATCTGTTCCAAACAAAACTAGCATAGCGAGTAAGAGAGTCATTCGAGGAAATTAACTTTCAAAAAAGGTGTAATCAACGTGATTTATCCTTTTCTTGAATTTATCTATATTTACACAGTGCAAACTCTATATAAAGATCTAGCAAGACTACACGAGGCTCAAACACCCCAAACTAAAAGTCAGAAATTGTTTTAATCACGAACATCAGTTCACCACAACGTTAATTTTGAAAAATTTTCCTTTACCTGAGATCATGTGGGAAACAGCGTAACAAAAGGACTTCAGGCTTAAATTATCAGTAGCAACTTGGTACATTGGGTAATAAAAAAACGACTTTTGATAGATATTTGGAGTCATTCCGAAATACGCTGTACACATTCGCGCGTCACACCAATGTCTTGACACATGGTTGTATGCTTTATCGCTTGATTAGTGTTTGAAAGTGAGATTAGCTTTGTCTGGTTTGCATTGACAGTCTTGAAACCAAAACATCAAGGTAAAGTGAACGTTGTCGGTGTGTTTCAAATAAGGGAAATATAACAGTTACTCAATAAGTAGAATGAATTTGAAGCGTCTTCACCTGTATAAATAACTTTGAATTGAGTCCGATCATTTAAAGATCAATAAAATCAATTCTCTGGAAACGCCTAACAATGCGTAAACTTGCCGTCTTCGAAGTGAAAGTAACACAGCCTACTGTTCTTGTTTGGGGAATATATCTTTTGCTTATTTGTAAAGACGGTCCAGTTTATTTATCGAAACTTTTTGCAGCTTTGATGTTCGTCGGAAAACGGACGAAACTCGCATTTCTGCGACCAAAAGCAGAATAACACCAGAAGACCTGTCAAAATACCATATTCAATATCCAATTTACGTTTCCCAAAACACAATTCAACACTTAAAATGTCCGAAATTTGTAGAAAAACACCGTCGTTACTGAGAACTAGATTCTTCTTACTGATAGTTCATATGACTTTGAATCACAAATGACGTCACAACAAGGGAGATAAGTCATTCACAAAAATCGATAAAGGTGAATAAAAGTAGTCAAAAACAACCTTTTTCGCTTCTGTATGAGAAAAAAATCATTACCTCTGTTATAACGAAACCATAACCTTATTCAAAAACCATAATTAAAGAAAATTTTGTTTATCGGGAAATATGACCTTTAAGTTTTAAGTTGGTCAAGACCAAAGCTTAATTGTTCTTGGGTTGAATCAAAATTGGTGGTATGGGCAATTTCTTTCCTTTTTTTTTTCATCACAGTATTAAATGGCAGCTGATAAATATGGGCATATTGTGTAAATTCCTTCTGTCATGATCTACAATTGTCGTCTGGTGGAACGCAAAAATATGTTACCATGGTAGATTATCGAGTCCTGGAAATTATACAGTTTGAACTTTCACATTTGTGGGTTTAGGTTATTTGTTGTCTGTCGATTCTGATGTAAGCATTTGTATGTATAATCAGGGGTGTTGACACCTATAATTTAGATATAATACCGTGCACTGCAGCTTCATTGATCGTCAAGTACATTTTGAAATTCAATAAGTATATTTTGAATTCCATTACTGTTCCAATATAAAGGCTACATCAGGATATATTTCCAGATATTAGCCATATTTTCCACCACAGCATCTTTACCTATGATCTAAACACTATACAGTGAGTTCTGATATCCAAAATGACCTCCACACATTAAGAGGTTTCTTAAAAGGTTTGTAAAAAAAAATGTGCATTTTAAGGAAAGGCGAATAATGATATGCCTCTTCCCTAAATAAATATGTTACATGTATACCTAGGTAAAAGGCCATATCATTTTCCGTCTTTCATGTAAATCTGAATGTTGGGGTAAGAAAGAAAAATTGACAAAATGTGGATTTGTGCAGAAGCTGTCAACTTTTTTTTTTTACAGTGTTTTGGATTGGTATCGCCAGAAAATGAGTTAAAAATCATCTGTTTAAAAAATCAAACCAATAAATTTATGTTGGATATGAATTATGACCGAGGTGAAAGTATTTCAGCGGTCCAGATAATGTATTATTAATTAAAGGAGTTCAAATGTTCTGATAAGACACCAGATATGTTACTTCTCTAAAATAGCCTTTATATATCCTTTAGATTAAGTAGAATCACCTCAATTTCAGCAAGACTCTTAAATATTCTTGTATACACATGAGAAAATGGAAAAATAAGATATACAGTGTAAGTGCCTTAAAACAACAATATCTGTACTGGCATATTTTACAGAATGAAAAATCGCTATTGATAGCTAATTTGGAATGATGAGTCATTATATCTTCCTCATTATAGATGAAACAATGTCAATTTCAAAACCGATAATGCATCGCTTTTGGATCTTAATTGAATCTAGAAATAGACATTCATTTCAATTTTCGATCACTTGATCAATTAAAACTGGAATTTTAGGCAAATCCAGTCTATTTATGTCACTGTATTTTGCAACGGCTGGGTGTGTCAGGACTGGATTAATAGCTTAATTGATTGTATAGACACTGAATTGACGGAATCTTCATGTATAAAGCGTATAGACAATGATATCTTGTGAAATATTGATTTTTATTGGGTGTATGGCCTATAGCTTGGAACAAGCAACTTTAAAACCACTTTAGCTGGACCTCTGAAAACTTGAACTAGAGCTTTTATATCTATTTGAAAACAATCCAGTTCCTTGAACAAATGATTTTATCACTCGTTTGCTTGAACAGATGATATCACTCATTTGCCAATTGATTTTCCTTTCTCTGTGTATGTAGACTTAAAATGTGTTTATGCTAATGAATAATGTGGGCTTTTGTTAGGAGAGGATGTCCTGGTGGATGACGGGTGAGCTGATACCTGCATAAAGGTAGATGTTATATGACAGCCATCTGTTGTGGAAGATCCATGTCATCGTTACCAAATGGACCAGGTATTATATTTATATTGGCTCCTTGCTTGATCCCACAAGAGGTCCTGTGCGGTCCAGTGGTTAAGATGATGGTATTGAAAATTGGGGATCAATGGTTGAGCCCCACCAACACCTTTTGTTGGGTGAGAGTGACCTTTGGCAAGTCACTTCAGAGCCCTAGCATAGTACTGGTTGATCCTTTAAAGCTGTTACATAACTGAAAAATTGTTGATAAGGAATTAAACACCACCATACAACGTTGTTTTGATCGCATCGTTAGCATTATCAGGATCTGACTGTCTCATATTTAGGCTCATCATTCATCCTGATATTTTGATTTGTGAATTACTTTTCTACTTTACTTTGTTAGAACTGTAAAACCAAGACCAACAAAGGAATAGATGTATATACTTTTTTACTTTTATAAAAAAAAATCAGTCTTCGAGCATAATTTTCGTGAATTTATTTATTTCATTCATAATCACTTCTCTTTTATGGTTTAATCATGATAAAGTTGTGTGTGTGTGGGGGGGGGTCATGCATTGCCAGGCGGTGAAGGTTGTAGTCTTGGAATTTGGGTTCAAGCCCTACCAGTACTTCAGTTTTCGTGGGGTTTCCTTTGGCAAGATGATTTAGAGGCTTTCTTGCCCTTGTACCTTTGACTTCATGAAAGCTGTAGCATAACTAAAAGATTGTTGGCGTTTAAAACCCCATATAAACAGTGACAGGGAGCCTCCGTGGCCTAGTGATTAGAGTACAGAACTTGAAATCACATGGCCCCTCTCCGCGTGGGTTCAAATCCTGAGAGGGATATGGATTTTCATGAGAGGCAGTCTCCCGACTGACTTACGGAATGCCGATGGTTCTACCCGCTTTAACCAGCCCTTATGGGTAGTTGACTATGGGGTCTTTCTCCATCATTAAGAGTCGGTCATCGCTAACAACTGAAATAATGTTGATGTGATGTAAAACCCATTAAAAAATAAAAATAAATAAACAGTGACAAAGTACTAATTCAATACATATTAGTGACTTGTATCGAGGATAAAATGGCCATGATTTCACATCTATCTACCAATGCCTTTTGTAGGTAAAGGGATTAATTGCTTATAAGGAGTAATTTGATGTTAAGGTAAAATCTGAAGCAGGTGCTGCTAATTGAGGTTTGATGGAGAGGTTTCTTTGGATAACCTGCAGAAATATGTTTGTACAAAATAAAGAAACCCATAAAATAACAACCCAAGTAGATGTGATCATGTTTTCGTTATCCTTTACATCTTTGATATGGTATATCAGATCCTCATTGGAGGTAACAGTATGATAATCTGTATGTTGCATGTGTTTAAAAGTTTAGTAATCAACCTTTAATCCCATGAGAGGCAGTCTCCCGACTGACTTACGGAATGCCGATGGTTCTACCCGCCTTGACCAGCCCTTGAGGGCAGTTGAGTATGGGGTCTTCCTCCATCATTTAGAGTCGGGCATCGCTACATAACTGAAATAATGTTAATGTGATGTAAAACCCATAAAAAAAAATCAACCTTTAATCACATACTCCATTTAATCTAAGTTTGCAGACAACTAACAACTACTGTACCAAAGGATGAGTTGCTTGTGCTGAGCAATTTATACTGTTGTTGCAATAGTTTCTTTTCCAATTGTCATTGAGTATTTTTTGGCTAAAATTTGCAATATGTCGACACTTTGATCTTAGACAAGTCAAAAATTCCAATATGCAGGAATGTGTTAAATGGAGGGTTGCAGTTCTTGATTTTATTGTCTTTTCCAGCTTGATATGAGAGTGTATGTTGGAGACATAGACGGTCACTTGTAGAGCAGAGTTGAAAGCCTACAGCACCAGGCACGGTCCTATAATGAATGGGAAATAGGCCAAGGTGTTGTTGAACAGCAAAGTTAGGTTTTGATTTGTCCAGAGACAACCTGTATTGCACTTCCTGTACCCTGAAGATCAAACTATCTAGTTTACAGGCAGATTTGTCGTGAAAAAGCCATTACAGTACCATTTCTCCTGTTTTTGGCTTAAGCGCAGCATGTATGAGGAATGCAATTTCAAAAAAACAAGTGTAGAGAAAGTTACTTATTAAAACTTGACTACACCCTTCAAATCTTTTTGTTACTCCTGTGCAATGTGCAACCTTGTCATCCAGTTGTTTGTGGTCATCATGTGGCATAACTGATCGACATAATTTCTATGATATGACAATTGGCAAAAGTTGTGGGTCATTGCCAGTAAATTTCACTATGGCCTTAAAGATTAAGTTTGATGAAGATCACAGGGGTATATAGTTATCCTGGGGGTGAACACTACATAATATAAGGTTATATTACATAGTATTGACCCCAGGACAACTAAAGATCCCTGTTTTGAAAACCACCTTCACTTGTAAAAAGAGAATCATCTGAAGTTCTCTTCCACAAATTGAACAAACATTGTAACAAAATAATTTTTTTGAAAAAACTCGTTCATTTGGCTATATTTCCCCTTTTCTGTATGTATTACTGTTCATATATATTGTGGTCCAACTATCCAGTATTTTTTCTGCTTTCACAAAGGCTGGTACAGATCAATAAGGCCTTCCTGATGGGAGAAGGGACCAACAGAAAGGGTCAAATGTCTGATAACTGAATTTGAGGCAAGAGACTTTGGACATAGGATAATCTGCCCAATGATCTTGTATTTATTTGGGGGAAGCACCCCCCACCCCACCAACCCTCCTTCTTATTCCTATTTTGAACCCTATGCTGTGGGCACTAATAAGAATTGTCCTTTAGAGAATTTTTGTAATTATTTGGCTGAGAAGTTGCTGACTGGTACATAAGACACTACATTCATACCATATAAAATACAGTCTGTCTTGTGATAAGTGACCATTCTTTAACAGTATGTGAAAAAGTATTGAGTCTTAGAATGTATCTTAATACATGAATCAATGCAAGTCATTCAGAAAAATACTGGTGTCTTTTAAGCTGTCTTCCATACCAGGGTAGTCTTCTATAAATTATTTTATGCTAAGAATTTGTGCAAGTTCCAAGCTGCATCCCTTATTTCAATATTGAGGTAAGCCACGTAAGTGATATGTCACATGACAATATTGTACTTTTACTTTAAATGATATCGAATCTTAAAAATTTTGACTTGCATAAATATTTTCCGTAAGTTGATAAGTAAAAAAAGTACCCAGGATTCCGTCTCCTTTTACGATGGATGCTTAAAACAAGATTGACTGCAACTCTATGTGAAATTGGTCACTTACATTAGAAACATAAGCCCCCATTACTTGATAAATGACTAGATATGATTGCTCATAAGTTTCCATTACCTTTCAACACACACCATTTCAAGGTTAATATAACCCTTATTTTTGGGAGGCATTTTAGGCCAATTTTAAAAACCTGAGTAGAGGACCACTATTTTTATATTGGTTTTACATTGTGTCAACATTAATGATTATTTGTTTTGTTGCAAAGTGTGACTTCTTGAATGGGGAATACCCCATACTCAACTGTGCATAGAGCTATTCAAGCCAGGTAGAACCATCGGTATTCCGTAAGTCATTCGGGAGATTTCCTCTCATGGAAATGGGCCTCATGCAGGGTTCTCTCTGGCTCAAATTTTCTTTGCGCCAACACTTGCGCCAAATTAAAAAAGTTGGAGCCAAATTAAAAAAGTTGGAGCCAAATTAAAAAACTGCAACTTATTATCATATTGTAACCAATTATTCCCTGTTTTCCAAGCCTCTTTGAAATTACGGCTGTCAGAAATCAATTTAATTTTTTTTTAAGGAAGCATAGGCAAAGACTGAGCAGATCGTTTCGAAGTCATTTTTTTTGGTGGACCAAGCCTTAATGTCAACCACAGAAAATCGCAGATCTTATATACCTAAACCTCATTCCATAAAAGAATTTCAATTACTTGTTAATCAACATAATTAACTTTACTGAACTTCTTTAAAAGAAACCACGATGGCAAACATTTATGTTTGGAAAGTGATTAAAGAAATCAAACATTTAATTACCATTTGATTAAAGAAATCAAGTCATGATTTCATGTTCCTTACTCAAACACTAGAAGACCTCAAGATGCTGATGCACACCAAATATGAAAAACTAGTCTTTGAGACCCCTGCCATGAGGCCTTTGACCGAGGGAAATAAAGGTCGATCTTTCGACATTGATGTTCCAATGGAACGATACCATACCTGAGATAGGGGATGATTGTAATACCCACGTTTATCTACCTACTGTTGTATTTAGCCTTTATCACCAGTTGACAGTTTTTGTACTCTGCCATATACTGCGTTGGACTCGTAAATTGAAACCCTCCGTATTAAAGGCTAAGAGAGAGCTTCTTTTCTATGAGAACAATACACTATGCAGTTCCAGACAATACCCATGCAGTGTACTTCAATCAATTTGAGTACATGTAATAAACTAATCTTGACTTGGCTTGACACACTAAGATTTTCAAAATTTGCATTTTAATTCTAATGGCTCTGACCCAGATGGATAGACAAGCAGTTAGTTTGATTTAACAGTTTTCAGCAGTAATTCAGATATGTTGCAACGGTGAGCATATCATTCCATGCTCCTGGTATTTATTTAACATAACTGCACAAGTCTATTAACCCTTTCCCAAACAATAATGATATTTGACCACTTTGTTGCAGACGGCTTGAAAAAAAAATTGTAGGAAAAGGAGTAATTGCTCTAAATGAGCAATATCTCCTTTTCCCACAATGATTTCTGCCCCAACAGAAGATTGCTTTTCAATTTCATCACATTTTGAAATGTCATCTGCGAATTCTTTCTATTTGGGACAGTCGAAAATTTGGCGTTAGGGAAAGGGTTAAGCCATTGACTGCTTTCCCAAATGAACATACATGTAATTGGGGCGAGTCAAGTTGAGTATGTCACATTGGGTCAATCTGAAAAGAATATCAATCGGATCTGGCACTAAAGACCCCTGTACTCAAGTCTGACATGCAACCCACACGGCTTACAAGACTGGGCAGGGGCAAGGCGGATTCAGATTCCTTAAGCCCATTAAGATCAGGTGAGGTAAATAACTACAGCATCAGATCCCTGGTGACAAATATTGCTGTTGCATCAAAAAGGAGTCATTATAAGTGGTTTAGTTAACCTGGGGTGAATCCTATGTATTGCCCCAAGGAGAACTATAGACCCCTGTGTTATGGTCTACATCCTTTGAATTTGGAGCAGTCAAAAAATCAGTAAATATCAATATTACAGGGGTCTATAGATATCCTGGGGTCAATACTATGAAACAACTATAATACATAGGATTGACCCTAGGATAACAACCCTTGTCTATGTGCTTTGAATTTGGACAAGTCAGAGTATCGGTAAAGGAACAAGGGTTAGTTTGATATTCTCGTATCTGCATAATATATGGATACATCCAATTTGTGTTTGTTTAAAAGATTGAATTGATAATAGTCACTTGAGGACAATCAATTATGGTCCAGTGGTAAAGTGTTAAAACACAGGTACATGAGGGTCGTGGGTTTGGATCTCATTAGTCACAGGTCCACGTTGCGATCTTTCATTAATCCATATTCCCTACAAGAACAGTACTGGTTATTTATCAAGGAAATAGGATCAAGATTAATAGAGGTTGAAGTAACTTGTTTGAAAATCGATCTTAAATAAAAGGAGATTTAACTACACGGTCATCAATGTGATTTATTACAGTATTGACAAACTCGTGTCGTTTTATTTCTTCACTCCAGCTGTTTTTGATTCTCAACGGATTCTGTCTGTATGGAAGGTTTCAAATGTTCAGGTAACATCTCAATCTGGTGCTGAAATTTGGGAGCAAAAAAAGAAGCAATGCAACACAAGAATTAATTGAAATGGGATGTATAGGGTTCATAACATGAATAACATGTTTTGGAATAAACATGACTTAATTGACTTTTCAAGTCAAATATCAAGGTCAATATCACATGACTATTAAATAAAGTTTTGTAACAAATAACAGATAAAGTTTGATATGAAACTTGCAGAGTTCGAATAGGAGACGAATTTCTAAAACAAGTGGGGCATGATGGCACATGATCACTTAGGGATACCTCCTCCATTGAAATATAGGGATAATTGAAACAGTGGCTATTCCCATACCAAAATCAGATAAAATCAGCATCAAAATCTGTATGACTATAGAGTTGTTTTTTTCATCACATCAACATTATTTCAGTCAAGTAGCGATGCCCGACTCTTAATGATGGAGGAAGACCCCATACTCAAGGCAGGTAGAACCATCGGCATTCCATAAGTCAGTCGGGAGACTGCCTCTCATGAAAATCCATATCCCTCTCAGGATTTGAACCCCCGCGGAGAGGGGCCCTGTGATTTCAAGTTCTGTACTCTAACCACAAGGCCACGGAGGCCCCTTACTATAGAGTAAAATTGGAAATATGGAACGACATGCAGTCTTATAATCTGATCAAGACAGATATAATCTGACAAACATTCTGGGTAAAATTGATGGAGATTGGGATAAGCTGCTAGAATGGTTAGATAATTTGACCTTGTAAACAACTTTTTCCCACTTTTCAATCCAATCCATGTTCATATTTAAGCTAGATATTAATAAAGTGAATGTTCACAGATGTGAGGAAATTTTAAAAATTAATTTCTTTAAAACTGAATAAAAGTGGTACTGTTATATGATACACACTGAAGAATAGCCTTAACCCATTACCAAACAATAACACCATTTTACCACTTTGTTGCAGACGACTCTGGAAAACATTGTGGGAAAAGTGAAAATAGCTCATGACAAGCAATTCCATTTCCCACAATGTTTTCTGCCCTATCAGAAGATGACTCCATTTTTTCACATTTTGAAATGTCGTCTGCAAACTCTTTCAATTTGGGACAGTAAAAAATTTGGCATTTGGTAATGGGATAAGACAACGACATTTTATCATGTCTTTCAAACTTTCTCTACTGTGAAGAAGCACCTTTATAAACAAACATTTTAGGCAACTGTGAAGAAGATTATGCCAATACTGTGGCCACTAGCCACTATATCGGTATAAAGAATTTACATTATGACCTAGTTTTTTCTCCTCTTGACAGTTTTGAGCATGGGCCAAGATGGAGACGAGCATTCAGACCAACTTGCATGAAAATTTGGCTTTTAATGCAGCAACGTAACCTCTTTTTGATCCGGTTTTGAACATGAAAGGAGACAACCATTCTCGTTATTTATCATAAAAAACGCCTGATAAATTTTATAGTGTTCCAGATGTTTCAAAAGAATTTCATTCTGAGGCATGATTTTTCGTCCAGTTATAAACCCGGGCCAAGATTGTTTAGAGAATTTTCTAATAGTTTTAACTTTAAATCCAAGTGGTTGCCTTGAAATAGCAGTCACGTTCCCCTTTATTACATATATTATGACAAAGTGGCTCACCTTAAATACCTCCATTGCCACACCTTCAGGTAGATTTCTCTGTATATACTCCAGGAACACACTGGCAGTGCTGCCCGTCACTTTATGAACCTGGTTAAATATACAACTACATATTATAAGCATTCTTATATTGAATCTTGCATGATTGGTTTATGTGTATTGAATTGTCAAAATGTCATTTACATAGCTATAAAAGAAAAACATAGCTTGCCAAGTTATTGAATTGATTTTGATTCCAATTGGAATAGATTCAAAACGTATTTCTTTTTTTGTACTGGACATGATGTGTTAACTGTTTTCAGGTTTACAACTTCTTTCCTTGTTTTCATTAAAGCTATGCTAGGGATATGAATAAGCCAAACAATACTCTTCTTAACAAACCAAATGGCACTGGTAGGGATCAAACTCGGACACAGAGGGCTATGCAGGACCCCTTATTCTGGAACTAACTTTAAATGAAAATAGCAAGACAACCTTTCTGGCATAAGCTTAAAGCAACTTGACCTAATGAGATATTACAAATTCTTAAAAATCATATTTCAGTAGAGCAAAATGATCCTTCAAAAATATTTTTCTAATATGTAATGGATTTGGTCACCATTAGCTTTTACAGATCATTAGATTAGTTAATGCAGAACAAATTTTCTTGATCTAAAAAACAAGTGAGAATTTACATGTCTAAAAATCATGTAGGAATAATTGCATATCTCAAGAGAGGGTTAAACTTAAAGGTGCTTATTCACAAAAGAGAAAACTTGAAAGTCATTGAAACGATAGTTTTTGTTTTCTTGTTTGATAACCACTTAAACGTAGCTATTGAAAGCATAATTTAGGAAGTGTCAATTTATCCAGGTGTACAGTTTAAAGGTATATGTCGTAGATCTCAAAATCCATGCCATATTTTGGATTAAAATACATATTAAATCATTGAATACACACTTAAAAGAAAAGAAATATCTAATTTTGCTTCCAATGACGTGATCATATAACAGTACAGCTGTTGTGCAGTTTTAAAGAAATTACCTATCTTCCAAGTTTTCTTACATCTGTGAATAAGAACCTTTAAGTCTTTAGGGATTTACTTACACTACATTGAAGATAGTATGTCCTTCTTTCATACTGTCTGAAGTGCTTCTTGTATACATGGACAGATTTTAGAATAGAGTATCTGTGTATCTTTGGCTTTGTTCTTGGTCTGGAAAGAACAATTGTTGTTAACAAGTCCAAAATCAATGTCTTAGACAACAATCATTATATGTCATTTCCACGACTAATTTAGGGAGAATCAGGTGGACAGCAAAATACAGAATGAATGCTATGTTTATACCAAATTTCTTGAGATATTTGGATGGGGACTGTCAAAATTGAAAGCAACAAAACATGACAAAAGGTAGCAAGCAAAAATTAATTTTCTATATGGAACTAAGTAAAAACTATTGTAACAAACAGATAAATAGCTCATAAGAAACAATTTGTTCCTTGGTTGCAGTGGTTTCTAAAGTCTTTTGTAGCAGGTTCTGTAATGCCAGATAATATTAAGTTAAGGATATATCTTGATATATTATGAGATGCTTTCAGTTGAAATACAAGTAGAGTTTGAAGTGAATTTTGTGAATGAAAGATTCGATCAATAGACCAGTTGCCAACTCCACCCCAAAGTTTGTTGGAGTTAGTTTTCACGATATGAGCTATTGAAAGTCATATTCACGAGACCATGAACATAATGTTTGTCAGAGTTTTAAAACACACTTTTATCATTTAAATCATTATGACTATTCATTTTGAGGATTTTTTTTTGATAGGTCAATACATACAATGTCTGTGAAACTTAGAGACAGGACCCAGAGCTCAACGGTCAGAGTGTTTTGTCTCAAGATATGACTGTTGTAAAAGTACTGGTAGTCATCCAGCGAACATGTACTATAACACTCAAGACTGAGTCCTGTACATTAATGGAAAAACAAACAAAAACAAACAAACAAATATATGAATATATTTTGTAACATTTTGTATTTCTATTTTTGTTTTATGATACCATAAGCATTTCGAATTTGTTTAGAGTTGGCAATCTGTTGAAATATGTTCTAAGAATTTTCTGCGGATATTACAATGAAAGGGACAGACCAGAAGGAAGTGGTAATCATTTTCTACTGAACTTTGATTACACATTTAACATTATGTACATGTATATTTGCCATATAAGACCAACTTACAGAGATTCCAAGTTGATCTCCAATCCAATGGCAGCCATCTGTAGGAACACATGATAACTGTTTAGGACTTCCCTGTCATGCCCTTTGATGACTAAATCTATTTGTTTATACAATGTGTCAGGGACATCTTCAAACTCAACATTCTGAAAATGGAATAATTTTTATGTTTTTCTAGTAAGAAAGCTTTGTCACTGGTCCATATTAAAAGCTAAATTAGATGTCATATTTAAAGAATGAAACATGATCTTTCACATTGAGTGTTAAGGTTTAGATAAAAGGCAAATTCCTCTAGACAACTACTTTATTTTCCCCCCTAAACCCAAAATTATTTGAACTCAATTTATCAACTTTATTTCAGTTATATTGGGGCTGGTCAAGCCGGGTAAAACAATCTACATTCCGTCGGTTAGTTGGGAAACTACTTCCAATGAAAATCCAATTGCGGTCACATGGATTTGAACCCAAGCGGAGATGTGCTGTGTGATTAAAAGTTCTGTATTCTAACCACTATGCCACAGAATTCCCTTGAGCTCAAAACAATTGTCTTCATAAGAAGTTTCTTTAGTTCAAACGATATTGGGTTTGCATATCTCTTTCTGAAATAATGAGCCCTGGGGTAGAGGGGTAGAGCGTCAAGCTCTTGTACCGAGGGTCCCAGGTTTGAATCCCCCATTAGGCAGGGTGAAAATTTCCAGGACTAACCCACAAACCGGCGCGATTACTGGTTAAGTATCCAGGAAGCAGTCATTGAGAGTGGCTTTGAACAAGCTTTAAGCTTCCTTCACAATCGATGTAAAACAAAAACGGTGAATGAGTGTAAATACACATTCATATCTAGACCAATGTCAGGAGTGTCTTCAAATACATGTACAATGTTCTGAAAGCAAGAATTAGTTATATATATCTGTCGTAGATCAGGTAAAAATACCATTATAAATAAATAGTGTTTTGAGATTTAGAAGAACCTAGAATGCAAAGTGTATTCTTTGCAGCAGATGGCAACAGAAGTATCATATGCCTTGTTATTTCTGCTGAAAAGCATATAAGTTTGAGGCCAACATTTTTAATATCATGCATCCAAGTGTGAATATCTGGACCCATTATTCTGTGGTTATCCCAGTGTGATCTTTTATATTTTAAACTTATTCATTTTACATAGATTGTGAAACATGTTCTTACAAATGAGATTAATTACCGGTACTCTTGATTCTGCTTTCTGGGTACATAGCTAAACAAGAACTCATGCCAAGTGTGGATTAATGAAAGGTACTGACGGAATACACAGAACCCTTGTGTTGTGAGGCCAATGCTTTACCTCTGTACCACTGTCCTCCATGCCATGATCTCTTATGGAGGATAGATTTACAGTGTCAAAATTAACCCTTTGTGTGTCTTTGATTTGGTTTGTAAGGTGAGATAATTTCCTTTATTACAAAAAAGCAATAACAGGTCGTGTATGAGATGCGCCCAACCGAAATCAAAAGAATGGATACTGACTGGAATCCTGTGAATAGTCAGAGCTTAATTACATGTACCTGTGAATATGGATTTATTTCGACATTGACATAGGTTTTCAAGTGATCCACCTTTATTCTGCAAATTTCATGATCTGGGAATTAAAATGGGGATGAACCTGTCCAAATTAACAAGAACTCATTTTATCGACATTGCAACATAAAAGTGTCTTCATCTTTTTCCTCTATGGTTCTGATTCAGCAAGATTTGGATTGTTAACCCTTAGAATGCTGGGTAATTTCATATTTGTGACTTCTGCTTTCCAAAACCTTATATATTTGCTTAATTTTGACAAGGAAAGATACTCAGAGATGCAAAAAGGTTAGATCGCAGGCCAGCCACCAATTTACTTGGCGGCTGGTCTGGGTCTCTCCTGTTTGCATAAGCATGAAGTTGATTCCAGCACTATAAGGGTTAAAGAATTTCAAATGTCTGATTTAGGTACATACCTCTTTTTCTTCTTTTTCACTCACAGACACTGATCCTGATGAAAGGGGCTTTGAAACCATCTTTGCTGTGTTGGTTGACAGTTCATATTTGTCGTTAACTTTTAATTCATCTTTTGGTTCTCTTATATTAGCAGTAGAAGCAGACTCTTTGTTGTATTTCTTAACCCTAGAGGAGAGAGAATGTTATCAATACACATGATAATCTCTTCAATCTGTTATTTCATATTCAATAACTGACTTAAACCACTGTGACAAAAGGAATGATCACTCATGGTGAGTAATTTCTTCTTTTGGCCTAATGGTTTTCTACCATATATCACAAAGAAAATCATGTTTTTTACCATACTTTATAATTGCTTTCTGCGTAACAACCCTAAAATTTCTTATGAGGAAATACAAGGTATCTAAAGAAAGAATATGAAGACCCGATGCTAACTACTGATAGGACAAAAAACTTTACCCAGCCTTTGTCTTCTTCATGTTGAGATCAGCTTTTTTTTCTGAAAGAGGCTCCCTTTGTTTTTTCAATTCTTCACTTGAAGAGAATCTTGATCCTTCTTCCTGTTTATCACCTGTACTATTGACTCTGTTGTTTTGCGATTCTTCAACTATTCCCACTGCCTTTTGTAAGTCCAAAGTTGCATTAATAGAATTGTTAGAATCATCAACAGGTCCATGTTTGTCCAATGAGCTTGATGTTGCATTGGTCACATCACTGTTGTTGGCAAGTGGACCACCATCACTTGAGGATGAGCTGCTTGCACAGGATCTAATACACAATCTTTGAAGTCCATTTTCTAATTGCCTGAAACAATGGAAACAGCATTTCGAGGGTTCAATGCAAGACTACAGTAAGAGCTTCATAAACATGAAGCACTTACTATAGTATTGAACTGAACCCTCAATTTGTTAACTCGTTATCATAAAAAACAGGAAATAATGGAAAAGATATTTGTTCTTAAAACAAGTTAACAGGCTTTTAAAAAACTAAAAAAATTAAGTAAAATGTTTTCTACCGCTTTGTGAAAAAGATTCAATGGAATCAAAATCCATAAATTTCCCAAAAACATCTTTTTCAGTCCATGTAATGATGGAAACATGATTGTGGTCTAAGGTTGTCATAATATATTTAGAAAAGACTCATATAAAATTATTAAGCAGTATAAGTAATTTGGTACATTACCTATTCAAAGTTGTGAAGTCATTATTTGAGTTTCTTAGTCGTAGTAAGGTATAATATCTGTAACTATGCTGAAAGAAAATAAAGAAAGAAAACATCAAGCAGATTCAAGGATGATTCAGAAAAGGGCACTTTAATATGTTTACAGTTTAGTTATGTGAGTGCGTTAAGCAATCAATGAATACAATTTACATCATCATTGGCATATGCTTAGTGATGTCATATCATTAGACATTTTCATTCTCCTCCTTAGTTTCTTCCCATTTACAAAAAAAATTATAATAATTATTAATATTTATTCTAAATTCTATCAAAAGATTTCCCATAATAAATTCAAGCAGTACAGCATTTTTTACAATCATTTGATTCTCATGTCGATCACAAAACAGGGTGGGTCCTTGCTGTAAAATGAGCATAGGTTTCTCAGAGTAGTTTTTATGTCAATATTAGCTATCTTTGGTGTTGTTTTTTTTTTATTTTATCAGTACCTACAACAATCGGGAAATATAAAACCTGTGATTTTAGAAACCTCGAAAAAACGTGAAATATAGTCATTTTGTGAGAATTGGTCAGTTGACTGGGTCCATTTTACAGTACCAAAAGTTTTCACTATGCATTACTTTTTGGAGGTAAATGTTGGATGACAGTTTAACAACATTTTTAACAGAATGTTTTAGTTGTATCAATGGACATATCCCTAATCGTACTGTTTCCCCACCAGTCCCTGCCAATATTCCAAGCCACTGATTGCTAGATCCTTACAAAAATTGTTGCTCTGTTAAAAATTAATAGTTTGTAGTCCAATGACTTTCGAAACAATACCATCCAAGCTGAGGTATCAAACTCAAAATCAATATCAAGCTCAATTCCAACTATACTTCTGTCTAATGAAGATGTACCATTCATTATGGCTAGCAACTTGTTTATTCAAAGTTGTTAATTACAGTGTTGGTGTCATAGACTATAAATATTAAACACCTCTGATTTCAATCTTGACAATAGCTATCTGTTTCACATATGAGTGCCTTCATACATGACACTGCTTCCTTGCCTTTTACTGACATGTTACATAGGGAACATTTGTAATAATAATGGAGAATAAGCACTACTCATAAATTGAAAGCAAAATCTCTTTGGTGGCTTTTGTGTATTTTCATATTAAGGAAAAAATTACTCTGCTTTACTTTTTTCAAAGACTTTTCTAATTATCCTTTTCGTGGACAGAATGCTTTTCCTAGTGAAACTGAGATATTAACTATTGCAATATTTTAGAATCCTAAATTCAAAGTTACCAACCTAATGTATAACCACAAATTGCAAAAATCTCTGTTAAATGCGATGTGCAAAAAGGAAAACAAAATGACTATTACTTGTAAACAATTCTCTAATTTTAAAATCAAGACAAGATAAAGCATCAGCGTTTTGTAAATGATTTTGCAAACATAAAATCAGAAAGGCATGAAAAATTAATTTTTAGTTGCCATGAAAGGACCATTTACACCCCCCCCCCCCCTTAAAATTACCGATTTTTGTACGAAATTTTGTGTGTACAAAAGCAACATTTCTTTTTCAGATTTTGACAGCACATTCTATTTGGATCTCTTACGACGAGAAGATGGAATAATTAAAAAAGTTTATGCACATGCCTTGTTAAAGCACTCTTTTCCGCACATGGAAAAATTTCTAGTACCAATTTTCGAACAAATATTTACAAAACCAATTTGACACAAAGATGCCCTTCCCATGGAGGCGGCCATTTTAGTTTCCGAATGTGCTCGATTAAAGTTTTATTGGAGGAATCACTGCTCTTTTTAGTCAGAGACATAGATAATGTTATCTATGTCTCTGTTTTAGTTGATAAGGCTCAATTAAAAGATCTTATACAAATAATTAACTGATCATCATTTTAAAGGACAAGTTCATTTGTCAAATTATACAAATATTCCGGGACTTTTGATGTTTTGAGCCTAATCTTAAAAAGTTAAGTTAAAAAGTCTCAAATACCGAATCAAATGCGACTAGCATCCCAGTTTTTGACCAGCACTATTTAGTAACCCGGATGCACTGTTTTATTTATGTATCAAAATTTCAGTTAATTTGAATGAAAACTATGCCAGATAATCTTTCGTCTTTTCATGTTTGCGTTTGTATCTTTGTCCTTTCTTAAATTTCATAGCACCATTAAGTCACTAACTAAGGACCAAACGTTATAATTGTCTTTAGTCTTTCGTATCAATTTGTTTTATGTTTGTTTTAGTCTCATCAAATGATATATTTTTTTTTATCTTTATTCTTATATAAAATTTACGTTCTGTTTTTCAAAAAGAGTTCCTGACATTTCATCCATGGACGCCTGGAACATGCAAGTCGAACAAGTAGATGACAACCGAGTAGACTGTCCGAAAAGGCCCCAATCGTCTGTCAGAAGAGGAACGACAGTTGCTACAACAAATCCCCAAAATGGTAAATGGGTTACATTTTCCTTAATTATTCAGTTATTTGTAACACCAATAATGTAACAGTTTTTTCTTTTGATAACTGTTGGAAAATATTATTTTGTCAAATACCATAAACTGTATCCTATTCCTTGAAAATGCTTAAAATCAAAATTAGAAATCGGTTTGCGTAACCCCATTTTTGATCCAAAAAAAGTTGGAGCAGAGTGCACCCGGCAGTGATTTATCTCGTGTACTTACATTCTTCTTCATCATGATCAAGTGCAGGGCTCAGTCTTGAGCATCAACACACTGGTGCAGTTATACAGAGTCGGCCTCTTGTATCGATGGTCCAGGGTTAGATCCCCATCAGGCTAGGTAAAATTTGTCGGGAGTAACCCACACATACTTGGAAATCATTACTGGTTTAGTATCCTGGTAGTGTAGCCGGTAGTGTAGCTGGTAAACTTCAAATTGTTGGTACACATATGCCGAAATGCCAATATGCCAACATATTTATCCTGTTCCAGATCTAGACATATCATAATTCAGATACAATTCTACTTCATTGGGTATTTCTCAGGCCCAAGTAGGATCTAGTTACGATTGGCTTCAATCTAATTTTTATGATGCTAATTTTATGTTATGTGCACTACCATTTCAGTCAAAAGGAACATCAATCAAGGAGGCAGTTGCCAAATTTGTAAGTTCTTTTCATCTACTTGTCATTATTTTTCAGGGTTTGGCAAAATCTGACTTTGATTTACTTGTCCTCAAATGCCAAATCTTTTTCTTCACTTGTCTGTTTAATGGTTATTTGGTAAATTTCAGTAAAATTTCATTTGTCTTTAAATGCTTTTGGACAAACTGGGCAATACAGACAATTTGTTTTGCCACCCCTATTCTTATTTCTAATGTCATATTTCAATCCTTTTTCAATGACTGTTTTGTTATTTCACATTTACTGTACATACCCATTTTGACCTTGGGTTTGCTTTTCCATTCATAGCTTAACCCTTTCCCAAACAATAACGACATTTGACCACTTAGTTGCAGACGTCTTTACAAAACATTGAGGGAAAAGGAGAAATTGCTCGTGACGAGCAATTTCTCCTTTTCCCACAATGTTTTCTGGCCTATCAGAAGATTATTTTCCAATTTTATCACATTTTGAAATGTTGTCTGCAAACTCTTTCAATTTGGGACAGTCAAAAATTTGTTGTTTGGGAAAGGGTTAAAGTCTTTTTTTTGTCTTTTCTAAGACACAACCTGGGTATTGAATTTATTACCTCCAACTCATTCATGACAAGGACACTACATCTGTGCCGCATCATTGATCAGATCCTTGTTGGTTCTGTCAAAAGCATTTTTAGAGCAAAACCCTGGATATGCAGTTCTGTCCTTGTATTGCAGGAGGAAGCTGAGAAAGTGAAAGCAACCGAGTCAAAGATTGTGAAACTGTTGGGCCAGATTCCTCCAATTGAGAAGATGGATGCGTCTATATCAACCTTCACTGCTTGCGAGTAAGTGATTTCTTTGAGTCCTTTTTCTTTTCAAGTGACACCAAACATAGAGCAGCAGATATTATTTCAAGGGTTTGATGCAAGACTTCTATTTAGGAAGTTCTTACTTTTTGAAGGACTTACTATAGGTAAACTTTTGCTTTAAACCCTCAATTTGCAAATATTGTGGCAAAGGAATATTTGCTTGCCATGTGCAAGGTGCATTGTTTTGGTTACAATGATATTTCTCATGGATTATACTTGTCCCTTTACTTGTTGGTTAAATCCCTTTCCTCATAATAACAAAGAAGAAAATTGCTCGCAATTCTTTCTCAATTTGTCTCAATGGTTTCAAACAAAAGGAGAAATTGGTTGGTAATATCTTGGTTACAATCCTATTTACAATTATCTCTGAGTTGCCTGCTGTAGGTGTATTCAAAGGCTTGAAATCACATTTGCTCTTTCTACATGGTTTCAAATCTCGGTGACATCATTTGGATTTTTCATGAGAGGCAGTTTCCCATATGCTGATCAAAAGTTTTACCCAGCTTCAGATCAGCCCTATGGGCAGTCAAGTTTGGGGTTTCCTTTATTGCCATGTGCTGGGTATGACAGCACAGCTGAAATAATGTTGAGCTGATGTAAAACCCATACAAAATAATTAAATTACACAGAGTGAAACTGCATCAAAAGGATGTAAACAGTGTACTAGAATTGTTAATCATGGAAGCCACTAATTTTTTCATCACAAGGTTTCATGATTTCTTTTTACAGACATCTTTCTTTGTCCACAAATATGATTGAAAAAATTGCCTACTTGAATGGTCTGAGTAAGTGACAAGTGTTGCCTAATCAATGAATGTTCTAGTAATAAACCTCTACCGAACAAGGTATAACAACTAATGGTGGCTGCTGGTGACTACTTTTCAAATGAGAACAATGAAATAGCAATATCATTCTGGGGTTCAGTACATGACTATAGTCACTTCTTCACTTATGTAAAGGACTGAAAATGGTCTTGCACTGAATCCTAGATCTTCTTAACTAGCAAAATATATTGCTACTGAATGACAGTTTGAATTGCACTCTCTACAAAAGTTTGTCAAATTTGGAATATTTTGAAGATTCTTGTTTGGTAAAGAGCTAATATGCTTGTGTAATATTGTAACTGTTTGAATTATGAACTCACTTTTGTAGGTAGGAGGAATCAGTGCTTCTATCACTTGCAAACACTCGCTATCTGAATGTCTGTTGATCAATATTGAGAGCAGTTAATAGATGGTTTATTTAATAGTGTGAATTAATGCATTTTTTAATTTGGATTTTGGCTGGAATTCATTGTAACAAACAGAAAGAAATTAGATATAACCTTTTTTCTTCTTTAAGTCTATTTGGTTTTCAAAGAAGAATGTTGGGGATGCCATAAAGGAAGTGTGCACATATGACTTCTTGTACCTTTAACAATGATAGAAGGTGTTTGTAAAAGAAAAGGTGTGATAACTTAGCCAAAGATTGACTGTGTAAATTATGTCTATAACAAAATTGTTTGAATTGATGTCTTTAAGATTTGAGTGTAGATAATTGCTTGCATGTCTTAATAAATTTTGCTTTTTTTGTAAATGTGTTTTAATCTAACTGAATGTATTGCTCATCTTATCAATTGATTGTGAGATAATAACAGAAATGTATTTCAAAGTAAAAAAAACACTATGCAGCAACCAACTTTCATGATGCAAGGTAATATATAGAGAGATGAACATTTAAGGTATTTTCAAATGTATTGCAACTGAGTGTATTCAATAGGGGGTACATAATTTATATAAGGGCATTTATATTTTCATGAGTGGTATTTCTACCTGCTGACTTAAAGAATGTCATCTGGTTCTACCCAACTTGACAGTCAAATTTGGGATCTTTCTTAATTATTACGAGTAAAGCATCTCATCATACCTGGTAATAATGTTAATGTGATGTAAAGCCCATATAGATATAATTATAATATGAAATCATGTACATGTATAATCCTTGTTTGAATGTGACTGAATACTACATGGGGGGGATACATCTTTGTGATTATCTGTTTTTAATAAATTTTAAGATATGTTGAACATTGGAGATATTTTAATCTATAATTGAATGCCTTTTTGCTTTGAAGTTTATTAAGCAGATATTTTTTATCTCATGTTGGCACCTATTCTAGGGGATGGTCTTAATTGGGGTTTATTTAAGTTTGTAATTTTATCAATTTGGTTTTGCAGAGAACCTGAAGATCCTGTCGCTGGCTAGAAACAACATTAAATCTCTCACAGGGCTGGTAAGTAACTTTATTTTCAATTGAGGTTAAGTGCTGCTTCCAACAATATATAAATTATTTCGCAGGGTTCCTGTTAATCTATTGGTACTAGGCTAGGAAATGATCCAATGCCAAAGGACACTCCACTGTGAAATGATTTGCTGCAAACATATATTTAACTTGGGTTTTTTGTCTCAAGGAGCTGTCGCTGACAACAGTATTATTTTTAGCCGTTCTGCCAGGATGCTTGGATATTCTTATCTTAAGTCCTTGTAAACCTTCTTTCTTACATGGGAATTTTCTACTGGTTTGAATTGAAAGCAATTATAGATTCAAAATATTAAGAACTAAAATTGGTTAAGCTCTAATGCATAATTAGATTATATAATTAAAGTGAGTAACTGAGTATATAGTAATGGGAAAATGGAAGGTTTGAAGCAAACTTTGTAAAGCATAGTGTCAAGAAAACCTTTTGATCATTACTGCAATTATATAGTTCTTTTATTTGGTGCCTTATGAATTCTTGTGGCAATCATATACATATATTCATATATTTTGTTTCTGTCACTGAATGATTCAACAGACGTAAGCAAGGTATGGCAAAATATTTTACTGTTAAGTACTATCATGTAAAAAGTTAGACCAAAGTATGGAAAATTGTCCTCAATATTCTCATTAGTAACACATATTTAGCCATTTACCTATTTGTCCTTTGCGCAATCAGATAATGAAAAATCGATGAAATCCATTAATTATCCAATCAATCAGACAATCAATCAATCAAATTGATTTTTCAGGAAGCAGTTGGTGACACGCTTGAAGAGTTATGGATCTCGTACAACAGTATTGAAAAGCTGAAGGGAATCAATGTACTCAAGAAACTGAAGGTATGTGCCAATTAAAAAAGGGAATGTAAATGTTTTTTCGCGCGCAGTACTTTAAAAAATAATTCAATCAATCCTTTATTGTGGGAACTCATAAGAATTGCCTTATGAGATGATATGTATGAGTACCACCATTAAAGGTTAAGAATAATGAAATAAATAAGGTACGATTTTTGGGGTGTTTTTTTGCGAATATTTTCTAGTTCCAACAATGTAGATATGAAGAGAAATATAAAGAAGTTTTGATGAAAAATGATAACACAATATATTTCATCCTATTGGAATGTATTTGAAAATGTAATTCATGTGATAGATTTAAAAGAAGTTCTATGATTTACAGTACATGTGCTTCAATTAATTCAGGATAGTTGTTTTATCAACTAACTATCTAACATTAAAAAGATATGCGATAGAATTATTTCATAGAAAAGTTAGTTATTTTCTTTTGTTCAGAAGAATTATCAATTAAGAAAGCTATTTACTGTGTGGGGGCATCCATGGTCTTGTTTTTGGTTCAATTGCTGTGACAGCATTTAAATTTTCATGAGAGGCAGTCTGCAGATTTACCTGTAGAATGCCAATGGTTCTACCTGGTTGACCAGCCCTTATAGGCAGTTTAGTTTGGGGTAATCGTCAATCATTATGAGTTGGACAAGATCATCACAACATGACCTAAATAATAATCATGTGATGTAAAACCCACAAAAATGGAGATAAATAAATTTACCATGCACTTGTTTACTTACCAACAAACAATTTTGAATGGGTTTGCCCATATCTGTAATTGAGTGATGATTTGCATCAGGAACTTAAGACTGGGCATCAAGGGCTGGATTCCCAAAAGCAGCCGATAATTGTGCTGATGGACTGAGGGAGTGCCCTTGGCAAGACACGCCTTTGTAGCTGTGTAACGTTGAATTGCCCTGATAATTAAGCAATGGTACTAAATTATTGTTTAAAAAACACTATGAACTCAGTAAGTTTGCAGAAGCACTTAATAGTTTAATTTTGTGACATTGAGGCGTTGGGAGAATTTATTTTAAGGTATGAAATAAAAGGAAAAGGAAAAATGTACCCATTTTCTCATGTTTTTCTCTCTTTTTGCATGGAATTTGTTAAAAGCAGTATAAACTTATTAATTTCAAAATAAGTTGTGCAACAATCACAACTTGGATGCATCACTCTCAACTCTGCTTCCTGGATACATAACCAGAACTCGCACCGAAACTGCATTAATGAAAGGGATTTGCACCCACATCTTAATGCCACCCCTCTATCCCCGGACCCCTGTCCTCCACATGGAGATGATTGCAATGAATTAGAAAAAAAAATGATTTTCTCCTTCAGGTTCTATTCATCAAAAACAACAACATCAAAGAGCAGCAGGAATTTAACAAAATTGTAAGTATTTCAGAGAAATTTTATGAAAAATGTACCATCTTTCAGGTTCTTAACAACAATACTTAACTTTTGTTTGTTGTTGACAACATCTGTTAAAGATAATGATGAACTGATTGGTTAGCTATAACCTGATTGGAAGACTTTCATTAATTTAAAGACATGATGATTCAACAAATTACAAACAATGAATTTCATGTCAAATTTTGTACACTGAGTGTAAGACAATGTCATGTCAGTCTCAAAGGTGAAAAAAATTTGTAGTCATTTATTGAACTGTCAAATGGACTGACTGTCTGTTTTTTCCATGGACTCATCATGTTAATTTCATGAATTAATGGGAGTTGTGCTTAATCTGCATTCATTCTTATATTCTTTATGCCAATTTTGTAATTAATCTTGAGTTTTACGCAAGACATTAAAAGTGACAGACATTGAAGGAGTTACCAAATCTGTGCATTAAATTCTCTATTTGTACACGAAACTAACTATCACATTTGTTTCACAAATTCCAGGGAGATCTGCATAATCTGGTGAACCTGAATATCATCGGAAACCCAATCTGTGATTCATGGGGGGAGTCTGGCACCGACCCGTATGTGGCAGCTGTCACCAAAGTCATTCCCAAACTCAAGACATTGGACGGTAACAGGGTTTTCTTGTTTCAACCCTTATAGTGCTGGAACCGACTTCATGCTTTTGCAAACAGGTTAGATCCAGGCCAGCCGCCAAGTAACTTGGCATCTGGCCTGTGATCTAACCTCGTTTGCTAATCTAAGTACATGTATCTTCCAATCCTCACCAAAATTATAGGTTTTGGAGGGTAAATGACACAAAAATCTATCTTTAGAAAATTGCCCAGCATTCTAAGGCTTAATGTGTTTAATTGTGTTTTCAACAATATTTTCAGTTATGAGAGCTCAATCATTCATGTTTTCTGTTTGGTATGAAGCTATAATACTTTATGTTTGCCTAAGGACCTCATTAACTCATGTTTTCTGGGTATATTTCTAGTACTGGGCTAAGATACTGCGGTAACTTGTACAAGGACATTCTACAGCAATATGATTAAGTGCCATTGGGAGTTGAGCCAGTGATGATTGTTTGTGAATCCTCGACTCAAACCATCATATCCCTTCAGATTCCTTATGATTTCTTATAATAACATAAGGACAAAAAGTCTCAAAATCAGGAATAATCCTTAGTAGCCTTTTTTGTTTCTACATTACTACATAAGGACAAGTAGTCTCAAAATCAGAAATAATCCTTAGTAGCCTTTTTTGTTTCTACATTACTACATAAGGACAAGTAGTCTCAAAATCAGAAATAATCCTTAGTAGCCTTTTTTGTTTCTACATTATTACATAAGGACAAGTAGTCTCAAAATCAGAAATAATCCTTAGTAGCCTTTTTTGTTTCTACATTACTACATAAGGACAAGTAGTCTCAAAATCAGAAATAATCCTTAGTAGCCTTTTTTGTTTCTACATTACTACATAAGGACAAGTAGTCTCAAAATCAGAAATAATCCTTAGCAGCCTTTTTGTTTCTACATTACTACATAAGGACAAGTAGTCTCAAAATCAGAAATAATCCTTAGTAGCCTTTTTTGTTTCTACATTATTACATAAGGACAAGTAGTCTCAAAATCAGAAATAATCCTTAGTAGCCTTTTTTGTTTCTACATTATTACATAAGGACAAATAGTCTCAAAATCAGGAATAATCCTTAGTAGCCTTTTTTGTTTCTACATTATTACATAAGGACAAATAGTCTCAAAATCAGGAATAATCCTTAAAGGGTTATTCGCCCATATCATGCACCACCTAGCGCCGATAAGGAATTTCTGATAACGAGCGATAATCCGGCCCGCGTTTTAGACGTTGATTTTGGCTACGAATTACTTCCCTTGTTGCACCTGATCGAGGTCTACAATTTTCATTTTTCTTGTTGGAATTCCCTCATTAGCAAATAAAAATATGACAGTTGAAAGTAACAACATTGAGAAACATTAAAATTAACTAAGGTATATATGTTTTAAAGGTATGTTGTGAATAAATTTGAAGTTCTGAGACATATTAGACTGCAGAAGATATTTTTAGAGTTTTCGCGCCTAAAAAAGCAATGGGGCTATACTTACTTTTTTGTGGTTTGAGTAAAAGTAAGCATGGTAACATACCTATTTCTTAACATTTTCTGATTGCTTGTTTCCAAAACTTGATTTATGTGTAGTTTGGTGACATTCTTATAGGTAATAATGATTTTATGACAATTTTTCTAAACAAACTTTCTGAAAACTCCGAAAATCGAACGCTTCAAAAGGCACTAAAAACATGCCAATCATGAAGAATTTTTAGTAAAATGTTTAAAATCAGGTATATTTTCTGTTTGTGTGATATATTTTATTAGATAGAACATAAAAGAATAGCTGAATGTTTAAAAATAAATAAATTATCAATAAAAAACCAAGTTTTCTTATTTTCCCCTAAAATATGCCTAAAAGTGCTAAAGGTCACTTCTTCTAGAGCGGATTTGTAAAAAAAGTAATATGGTGACCCCATCTCTTCTTTACACCATTTAATTCATAAATATTCAAATAAGAGAAAGGCAAAATTCCATGAACATCTTATTGCAACAACAATTGTGTGAATATCCCTTTGATAGCGTTTTTCTTTCTACATTATTACATAAGGACAAATAGTCTCAAAATCAGGAATAATCCTTAATAGCGTTTTTCTTTCTTCATTATTACATAAGGACAAATAGTCTCAAAATCCTGAATCCTGAGAAGGCATTTCCTTCTATATAATTATCTAGGGACAAATAGTCTAAAACTAAGAAACAATCCTTAAAAGGCATTTTTGCATATATTATTTCATAGGGACAAATATTCTATAGATAAGGAATAATCCTTGATAGGCATTTTTCTATTTAATTACATAGGGACAAAGAGTCCCAAAATTAGGAATAATCGTGAAAACCTTTAAGTTATATGGCCCCTAATAATCAAACATTTTCCAATGTCTTTATACATAAAATGACTATTACAGCTATAAAATATACTTTAAAATATACAGTAGTTAACATACAATGACCATATTTAGACATCATGTTATGGTATAAATTGTTGTTATTATCCCCCTTGTTTTCATTTTTTCATGAGTTGTCTTCCCTGAAAACTGATGAAATTAATTTTCCCCTGTTTTCTTTGATAAAGTTTGGATTTATTTTTGAAATCATTATCATGTAATGCATCTTTCTATCTAGAGTTTTTCTTAAAACTCAAACAGGGTTATCAACATGACAAAATTTAATTTCCCATAGGCTTCAATGTTAATTTTTCAATTGTATATCTCCCCTAATTGAGGTCATAATCGAAAGATTTCTCAGTAAAACCTTTTCATTTGTGAAGATCTTCAACATGACAAAGTTCATGAAGTTGCTACCATTCAGTGTTGAAATATGTAACATTCTTATTTGGGGCAATACCTAAACCATGTTTTAACCCTTTCCCAAACAACAAATTTTCGACTGTCCCTGATTGAAAGAGTTTGCAGACGACATTTCAAATGTGATGAAATTGGAAAATAATCTTCTGATAGGGCAGAAACCATTGTGGGAAAAGGAGAAATTGATGGTCACAAGCAGTTTCTCCTTTTCCCTCAATGTTTTCTAAAGTCGTCTGCAACAATGTGGTCAAATGTCGTTATTGTTTGGGAGAGGGTTAAACAACAAACTCAAATCTTTATAAATGTTTTTCCCATTCCTTCAGGCTACACTGTTATCTCAAGCCAGGATGATGAAGAAGAAGATTAGTGCCATTCCTGAAGCAGAAGTTAAAACTCAATTCGCCCAGTTGACTATCAACTTGAAGGTGGCTGAATGACTTCAAGGACAATTTTGTTTTTTTCCTTTTATGTGAATGCATGAAATTTGAGTGTCTATGACATCTCTGACACTTGGAGACCAAAGGAGGCTGACAAATTTGAACTATCTTTTTTTTCGTATATTCATTCACAGTAATATATTTTACCAACACAAACTATGTATTGTGTACTGTACTATATCCAATTGAATTTCTATATAGAGACATGTTTTTGACCGAAACCAAGTTGTTTGAAACAAACCAAGTTGCATAAAACAGTCTTACCTCATTATATTGTGTGGGATTTAATATCAAACTGAAAGCAACAGCAAGCAACAATAATTAAGTATGAAATGATAGACATCCTTTAAGAAAATGGCTTTTGTATTAAAAGCGTATATTGCTCCTAACATCTATGGAATATGCATTGAAATGTGTTGGTGTGAAGGAACTGCATATGTAAATTGAACAATTGAACATGTAGATGAACTGAATCACGTTAAAACAAAACCAAGCATTAAAAAGACAATACAATATGAAGTGCATTAAATTGAAGTTTTTAGTTGTGCCTTTTGTTTATTTTGTGTATTTTATTATGTCGAATAAAACTGTGCAAAAACTGCTTCATCACAGTATTCATGAAACAAATACATGTTTTCGCTCTTGTATTCGTATTTTATTCTCCTTTGGTCGGGGCAAAGACATTAAGAAACATATTTCAATGTCCATGTTTGGGGTCAGTACAACATCAAATCTTAACTGGAACAACGATTATTGATACGCCACCTAAGAAAGTCGGGACTTCTACAAGTCAACCAAAACAGAAAGATAAATCATGTATATGAGGCCTACCCAAACCAGTGGTGGTACATGAATCAAACATCTGGTAAGTTTTACTAAATAAGAAACTATTTGCGTAAGTTCAAACTGAACAACATTGATAGTATCATAGCCCTCTAGTCTACAAAACGCCAAATTTCTTGCTGTCCTAAATTAAAAGAGTTTGCAGACGACATTCCAAAAAGTGATGAAACGGAAAAAAAATCTTCTGATAGAGCAGAAATCATTGTGGGAAAAGGAGTAATTGCTCAATAAGATCAATTTCTTCTTTTCTCACAATATTTCCCAGAGTCGCCTGCACCAAAATGATCAAATGTCGTTATTGTTTGGTAATGGGTTAAAGAGTCGATTCCAATGATGTGTGACTATCATATTGCTCTGTCCAATATTGAAATAAGAGGGAGTGTTGTTTTGAACTTACGCAAAGATTAAGCATAACATGTTTAGTAAAAGGGTACCCTGGCCGTCGTGCAAAGGGTCGCATTCCACACCCCATTCGATGCCATGACATTGAGTGGCTGGTTGTAACGTTATGTAGCTTTATGGCCGTAACGTTAAGTGGCTGTCCGTAATGTTGGTTGTTGAATGACTATTACCTCAGGCTGGTTTGCCACCTACGTGTCTAATACATACGAAGACAGAGGGTAGTAATATTACTTCTTATTCCAAATGAAGGATGTAGAGATGGTGCAACGTCGAGCAGCAAGCTTTTTCATGAGATATTAGTATGTTTCCCTTACTTGTTTTACATCGATTGTGAAGGAAGCTTGTTCAAAGACACTCTCGATGACTGCTCCCTAGATACTTAACCAGTACCCGCCCCGATTTGTGGATTAGTCCCGGAAATATTCACCTCGCCTAACGGGGATTCGAACCTGGGACCCTCGGTTCAAGAAGCTGAAGCTCTACCCTTGGAGCATTATAACAAGAACTGGCTTCATCAATATCACCATATGCTATATCTTCTGAACGTGGATACTCTTAAAAAACTGTCAGACGAAGCATCAACAGAACCACCATATTGTACGGCATCAACAAATACATGTCTAAGAAGTTCCATCAAACAGCACAAACCCTGTCAGTCAAGGTCTCTCTTGGGTCCTGTGTATCCAAATGATAAAGGTGGTGGTCTCAGAAATCGGGGTACAGGGTTCGTGACCCTACAGGGTTCGTGACCCACCGGTACCTCTGATTTGTCTGTATTGTACTTTACCAAGACACTTCAAAGCCCTGAACTGATGAAACTAGGAAAGCAGCAACATTACTGAAAAACTGTTAACCTAACGTTAAACTCTATATAAACAGAATCTCTACGCCTTTTTGTGTAGACACTTTATTAAGTTCTCCTCATAGATCATCTGTTCATTAAAACTTCACCCCTTAGAATGCTGGGTAATTTTCTAAACATATTTTTTTGTGTCGTCTGCTTTCCAAAACTTTAAAATATCTGCTTGATTTGATGAGGAAGAAACTCAAGAGTAGCATACAGGTTAGATCATAGACCAGCTGCCAATTTACTTGGCGGCTGGCCTAGATATAATCTGTTTGCATAAGCATTAAGTAGATTCCAGCACTATAATGGTTAAATGCTACATATCTTGGCTAGTTGTTGAACCAGAACGTAATGTCTAGCCTGGGGTTCAGGGTCCTGTCTCACAGGGATTCGGAACTCTACGTCTACATTTACAATATTGTCATCACCCTTTAATCTCAAGCATAACCTTGTTTTGTGAAGGAACAATTAAAATGTGTCCATATAGCTACAGTGTGTGTTCATAACTTTATCAAAGGTTTCACAGTCTTGTAGGACTCGCGTTCCTTTCACGTCTAAGTTAATACATTTCTGGGTACTCCTTTCCTCTTTATATTAACGTTTGCGAGGAAATGTATCATACGAACCTGTGTGAGACAGATCCATGGCCCGTGCGTATACCGCAAACTAGATTGCGGGATATACGCACGGGCCATGACCACACGTTTTTTGGTATCCAACGTACCAAATGAAAACTAGTATTGTCGATTATCATTTCAGAGTAGTTGGCCGATCATTTTTCTGAAACCGTGGCCACTCCATAAAACTTCCCTTTGGCGCATGCATCTGCTGCAGAGTTACATAATACTTTGACTCCTATATTGCTGGAACCGACTTCGTGCTTATGAAACCGGTTGGATTCAGGTCAGCCGCCCAGTAAAATTGGCCACTGGCCTATAATCCAACTTGTTTGCTACTCTGAGTATATTTTCTTATCAGAATTAGGCTTTTGGAAAGGAGACTACGCATAAATCTATTTCTAAGAAAACTACCTGAGCATTCCAAGGGTTGAGAATGGTTCTGACGACAATCTGACGATTGCTGTTATTAAACAACATGTCTCTTTATTCCAAAAAGAAAATGCCTTTTTTCCCATGATATTTTATATAATATGTTGTTGCTTTCAATCTAGACCTGTCGCGAGTTCGCATATGAAACATGGAACATCGCTGATTCGATCGGTAGCGCTGTTGAGTTGTGTTCATTTGATGCCATTTGCACAATTGTCTACTTTTAAGACTCGGACAGACGGTCATCATAATCTTCGCCGCAAGAAAAAAAATACAAATAAGAAAAATGAAAAAATTCAAACTCCGCTCAACACTGCGTAAGAAACCTACGGTCATTTAACTATTTAACTTTGGGGATGCATTGACCGACTGTCACTGTATCGTGGAAATGTAGACTTTTTTAATTCAAAAGGTTTATTACTAACAGCAACCGTTCCCTATATGTCATCGCTATATCGAACATTTTGCCGTTCTATATTCAACAAATGAAAGTGATTTTTTTTTCGAGTTTACTTATCATTCTTATCGCATTTTCAGTTACTTGAAAACCACGTTCAGGCTGTTTCATTTTGGGACGACCAATTAAGCTTGTGTCTCTTTAAAATTATGTAAATTTAAGCATCAGCAATATAAGCATGCATGTCAATTATTGTTGTATGTGAATCCTTTAATATGGATAAAAGGTATAGGACATGAAGTATCATGTACATGTATATCAATTGAATCACATGTATGTCGGCGACGTAAGTTTTCGAACGAAAAACAGTACTTCGAACTTTCACGTTTGTATCGTCTTAATGTGGATTAGTTTGCAGACGGCTAATGCAATCGAAATAAGATCGGTGAAAATTTCTGAAAAGCTGATGTAACTGGAGAAATAGCTAACAAACACAATATCTCCTCTTTACAGCTCTGCGTCGTTGAAAATATCGTCTATTGGTAGATATTCGTAATCGTGGTTAGATCCTCATAGAACCCCTTTGAATGGTCGTCCTTTTCTTTTTCGTATTTGGTTTAACGACACATCAACAATGTTCAATAAAATTACGGACTATTAATCCCTTTTCAAGCGCAACCGTCGCAAAGTTCTGTGAAACAAAGTATTGTGTATACACGTAGGCCTATGCATCGGTCCATAAAAGGTTACCGCCCTGACTGTATTATACAGCAGACACAACAAGAGGATAGTCTAGATTTCTGGTCTCAAAGGCTATTGTTATATTGACTGATGCCTTCGAAGCAAGATGATTGTCCAAATGTTGAAAAAAAATCTTCGTTCACGACTTATTATTGACACTAAACTAGAGGAAAGACATACGCGCTCATCATGTCATTTTTAGAGACGGATAGCATATCTGAGACGCTAGTGATAGTTTTGACTGTAGGAAACTGAATCGCAAGTGATCGGTCCAAGTTGTAAGAGTTTGTTTCATAATCGATGTAGAACAAATAAATTTAATCTAAAAGGTGCGTCAGATTCCTGGGCGCTAGAGAAGTGGTGCGCTTCATCGCGTAAATTTCTTTTGTATTCAGTTGGATGCCATAAACTCGTTTGACTAGATTGAGATATTTCTTTCAAACATATTTTTTTTCGTCATTTTTAACAAAATCGGATGTTTTCTTTTTTTTTACATCAAATATTGAATGTAATGAGTAAATAAAATAATGATTAAAAATAATTATAGTGGCATGATTTTAAATCTTTTCGGCCTGAAGACTGGAATGAATAATGTGTTGTAACTGGAATGTCTTACTTTCGTCTATTTGAAAAGCTATGTAATTCACATACTTAAATTGACATATACCAACAAGGCTTAACGAAGTTAAGCTTATTCTTAAATGCTCGTGAGATAGATGAAACCTAATTGATATATCTTAATTCGTGAAATCATTTTTCGTCTCAAGGTGGGTATATTCAAGTAGAAAACTCGAAAACATAATTTCTACGCATGCGCAATAGCTACTTCCTTTTCAGAAACCTCCGCCATTGGAAATGTGAGTGAATTTGCCCAGAGTATAAAATTGCTTAAAACACACATATTTTGCGACGTATAACCCTTAAGCACAACCATTAATAATGAACAACAATTAGTCTAGTATTCATGATGATAGACAAGGCTCGTAAATCCCGATTTAATTGAATATTTTCGACCACGTGGTTGCACTAGGGAAATGCACAGCATTACATATTTTCGATTCCATAAATTGCCCCTCGTATTTATTTCTTGAGAAGTAACGAAAGTCACAGAATATTGCCTAGTCTCTCATTGTGTCATGAAACTGAAACAAAGGCAGCTTTCTAAAATTGACGGGCCAGAGTTAGTCTGATTATTTATTGAAAATAATTTTATCTGAGCTGCGGTGGTAAAATGGCAAGTGTCGGCGACTAGAGACCGGCTTACCCCAGTTCAATCCGTGATGGCGAGCATGTATATCACTGTGGAGTGTTATTTTTCATGGGCAAGAGTAAGCGCTGGTAAATTTATAAGTTGGAAGTAGAAGAATATCAATTTGTGTGGCATATTTCAACTTCAGTTGATCATGCTTGGTTGAATGAATTCCAGAAATGTTTTTTGTAGTTAAACCAAGGCGCAGATTACTACTGTGGTGATAGTCAAATGTTAGATGGGTTGAATTCCTCTAAATTGACTTTCTGATTGACTTGCTAAGGACTTGCTTGCTTCACGGTTTCTTGGCAAAAAGACCTCTAACACCATCTTTTTCTACCTGACAGTGGTGCAGAGGTAAAGTGTCATCCTCTTTTACCTAGGGTTTCAGGTTTGATTCCCACTAGGCATGGTAAAAAATTGCCACGCCTTGCCCACAAATTGGTGCCAGTACTAGTTTAGTCATTGAGATAGAGTTTAAAAAGCTTCAAGCTTCCTACACAATTGATGTAAAACAAATATGACACCATATTGCCTTTGCTGTGTTAAGCCCTTTTACAATCCAATCAAGGTGGGCTCTTTGGTCACTTTGAATGAGTTCACTGGAATGTAATTGTGTCATTAATATTAGTAAGCTTATCTCGTATACCATAACTCATTTCCTTTTTCTCTTTTCAGAGGGGGCAACCATGCAGATCTTTGTCAAAACCCTAACGGGCAAAACTATTACCCTTGAGGTGAGTTTGGTCTTTCAATGAGTACAAACTAATATTTGTCAAAACTGAAAGCAACCAAAGACAATTCTTTGGTACAGCCTTATATCTTTGGGATATTGTTTTTTTTGTAACATATCCAGCAGATGGTTTGTATTGAACACTGTTAACAGATTTTCAGTTGTATCATGGCAGTTGCATGAAAGCAATATGTCAATTTCAAAGAATAGGAACTACCATTTCATTAAATGATAGAGGGTAAAGATCACCTTAAAAGATGGCCATACTGCTCATTAAAAGGAATTTCTTTATTAATCACAATTGTTCATTTTAAGCAGATATGCTTAAAAGAGAATCATTAGCAAAGATTCCCATTCAAAATTGTGTAAAAGACTCTACTTTGTGACCAATTACTGCACTTTGTCATCTTTCAAAGACTGGCATATGCATGTATGTCTATGTGGCAGTTGGAATGTGATGTTTGTGATTCACAACTTGTTTATTTTTTCAGGTAGAAGCCAGTGATTCCATTGAAAATGTGAAGGCTAAGATCCAAGATAAGGAAGGTAGATATATTTAACTTAAAGTTATTATGCCTCTTTTAATTGGTTTATTATTGTTTGTTGCAGTTTGATTGAACACTTTGCAACTTTAGACAGAAATATTAAACTGATTCACAAATTGAATGTACTCCTTGATCTTTATTTATTTTTTCGAAAAGTAAACAATCCCTAAAATACCTTTAAAGATAGTTTGAAGATGTTAGTTGTATTGCAACCATTTTATGAAAAAAAAAAGTCATTGCAAAGGTGTGTCTGGATAAAAGTTACGTTATGTTAACCGAATGTTAGCCTTTTTGCACTTTTGATACTTATTAACCTGTTGTTAACTGGGTAGGGATAATTAATTAACAATCTTTCAAATGTGTCTGATTTCAACCAAAGATCTTGACACGTTTTGTTCTTTCTGTGACTGATTGGTATGTTATAGTTTAATAACAGCATACATTGCCTTTCCAACTTTTCTAACCTTTGGGTGTCTCAAATAGGTATTCCTCCAGATCAGCAGAGGTTGATCTTTGCTGGTAAACAGTTGGAAGATGGCCGAACCCTTTCTGACTACAATATCCAGAAGGAATCCACCCTTCATTTGGTCTTGAGACTTAGAGGTGGTGCCAAGAAGCGCAAGAAGAAGAATTACACCACACCCAAAAAGAACAAACACAAGAAGAAGAAGGTCAAGCTTGCTGTCCTTAAATTTTACAAGGTAAATAATATGTAACTTGCTCATGAGCATGACACCATTTTCATGCCTGAAACTGTTATACAGGGAGCATGGATGAATTAAATGTTGCAAAACAAACGAAACGATTAATTTGATGTGTCTATTGTTCATCATAGGAAATGAACAGATTAATTCTTGTGACTTCACTAGGTGTTTTTGTGCATTGCTGCGAATATAAGGATAATCTATAACAATGCCATTTCTGTGATGTAAATCAACTTTGGAGACCTTATGACAACCTATGATTCAAAAGTTGGATAACACATTCTGAGAAATGGCATAATTATGTTTCTCATGGATAGGATTAAAAGGTTTAAATGAAAATTGTATTCAATAATATTTATTATCATGCTTAGTCTAAGTATATGCTCATAGTACAAATCTACCAAGTTATTGGGCTGCATCTTTTTCAATGATTTATACCATAGCATAGATCAATCCCTGTGACAGTCTCAATGGTTTGCTGTAACAAAGGCTTTAATTGGTTGTTCGAATATCCTTCTGTGATGAAAATACTTTGAAGTTTAATGATAATTCATGATTCGAAGTGGTATTTCTGAGAAAATTGGTTATTCTGTGTGATAAAATACATCTAGAGTAGGTGGAAAACTGTATTTTCTTTTATCAGATTTTGATTAATGCAATACTTTCTTTTTCAATACTGTCAAGGGAAGAGAATCTTGTATAAAGTCAATATTTTTTGTCAAACTTGTATTCAACATATTTCTATGATGTATATCAACTTTGGAGACCTTATGAATACCCATGATTCAAAAGTTGGATAACACATTCTGAGAAATGACTGTTGAAATGATAGATAAGAAACCCCTGTTAGTTGAAAATCTATTCATTTTACATTGATTGTGAAACTGGATTCTGATTTCTGGAGACATAATTAATACTCACATTCAATAAGGATAAACAAAGAGTGCACCTGTTACCTTCTTAGTCAAACTATATGTGCAATAGCCTCGGAGCCTCTACCCCATGACCAACATTTCCCCATTTAAGTAAATCTTACTCCTTAAATGAAAGAAGCGAATTCTTCCATTGTTTAAAGTATACATCTATGTTGTCCTACCTATACAATGCAATCTAAACATTTCTGTGATGTATATCAACTTTGGAGACCTTATGAGAACCGTGATTCAAAAGTTGGATTACACATTCTGAGAAATGATTTCATAAATAAATTGATAAAGAAAATAAAACCAAAAATATTGATTAACAGAGTTTTATATCATTGAAGTTGAAATGTACTTTCCTATTTCTGTGACTTGCATGTTAACATTTCTGTGATGTATAACAACTTTGGAGACCTTATGAGAACCGTGATTCAAAAGTTGGATAACACATTCTGAGAAATGTTTTCACTTAACCCTAGAATTAAGGAACAAAATCACCTGTTTTACGTAACTCAATCCTAATTTTCAGAATTTAAATATATTTTTCCTCTTTCTAAGACTTCCTGCTTCACATTTCTGTGATGTATATCAACTTTGGAGACCTTATGAGAACCATGATTCAAAAGTTGGATAACACATTCTGAGAAATGTTTTCACTTAACCCTAGAATTAAGATGCCAAAGAATACACCTGAATTTTCATAAACTTAGTTTTTGCTCTTGAATATTTTACTGTTGTAACATTTTTCCTCTTTCTTTAACAAATATGAAAATCTCCTCATTTCTGTGATTCATATTGACTTAGGAGACCTTATGAGAATCTATGATTCAAAAGTTAGATAACATATTTTGAGAATTGATTTTATTTAAGAGATTCATGCTCAAACATGGTTTTTAATACTCATACTTTGATATTAACAGAATGGTATCGTCATATGGGAATTTCTATGATGAAACGTCTTTGAAGAACTATGAAAATCAGTGATTCGAAGTGGTATTTCTGAGAAATCATAGTTTGTTCAGATGTTCTTTGTTTAATGCACATGTAGCAACAGATGAAACAAGCCATTATAATACAAGTTAAAAATACTCTTTTCAATTATGTTTTTTTTTTTTTTGCCATCAATCATAAATCTTGCCCAAATCAAAATGATCTACCTACATACTTAAATATAGGTGCTTGCTTTGAGCCATTTCTGTATGATATGTGATAGAGACTATGGTGACTAAAAGAGAGATTTCACTTACTATACAAGTAAGCCCTTTATTACAGTTGTAGTATTTCTTTTGAAGTATTCAAATGAGTTATCTCCATTTTTTTCTCAAATGTCTCTTAATCTCTGACTCTGTTGTTCATCTTTTAACTGCAAAAAAATTGATCTATTTTGAACTGGGTGCAATCGTTTTTTATTGACCAAATATCTTGGTGGATGTTTTTTTTTTTTTTTTTTTCTTTTCCACTTTTTTTTCCACCTAGCTCAGAAATGCCAATATTGATGATTTCCTGTTATATTTGTAAATCAAACTTCTTTTTACTTTAGACCTTATTTTTCTGTTTTAACAGGTAGATGAGAACGGCAAAATCACCCGACTGAGAAGAGAATGCCCAAATGAGGATTGTGGTGCTGGAGTGTTCATGGCCTCACACTTTGACAGACAATACTGCGGAAAATGTAGTCTTACTTATGTATTTAAGCAGGAGGACAAGTAAACTGTCAATAAATATGTTCTAGAAAGAAAAGATTTGTTGTGCTTTATATTTTCTATTTATTACCTAGCCAGGGGTGGTGAAATCTAATTTTGATTTACTTCTGTGTATATGCCAAGTCTTTTTCTGCAAGTGTCTGTATGATAGTCATATATAGCATATTTCAGTAAAAGAAATTCACCCCACTGAAGAAGTTTTTGGACTATATGCAATACAGACCATTGATTTTGCCAACCCTTCTATTCTAGTTTAGTAATGGTGGGCATGTTGGAAGTCTGAATAAAAAGTAGGGTTATTATTAATTTTAGGAATAAGAGGCCAAATGTCTATCTAGGAGGGCCATTAAAACAAAGGTCCAACAAATATAAGGTGTTTTTACTACTGCTTGTGATTACCTTGCATTCTTTTTGTTGTTTGAGACAGTAAGCTGTTTATTTTCTTAGGAAAATAAATGTGTAGGATGACTTGTTAGCAAATTCTGCAGTGTGTCGGGCTTGAAATCCAGGAAGCCTAGTCTGGCCATAAATCTTCGCTGCCCAATCAGATCAATGTGAAATGATCTATTCCTCTTCACCATTGATCAGTTATATGTGCAAAGGCAGTGGCTTGTAGAGAATACTATAAGTAAAGGTGGTGTTAAAGTAATAATATTTAATAAAGGCCTCTATTGCTGCAGTATTGCAAATACTGTTCCTATGGAATAAAAAGTGGTTAAGAGTACAGAACTTGAAACCACATGGCCCCTCTCCGAGTGGGTTCAAATCCTGAGGGATATGGATGTTCATGAGAGGCAGTCTCCCGACTAACTTACGATATGCCGATGGTTCTACCCACCTTAACCAGCCCTTAAGGGCAGTTGAGTATGGGGTCTTGCTCCATCATTAAGAGTAGGGCATGGCTACATAAATGAAATAATGTTGATGTGATGTAAAACCCATATAAAAAAAAAATGAATAAAGAGCCAACCAAACAAGGTTATCCATAAAAGGCCACAAGAAATGGTACAGTATCGGTGTAACAGACTTTTTTATCCATTGAAAAAAGCTCCACTGATATTTGGAACTCCAATCAGAAAGGATAACAGATTATCACACTCATATTGGAAGCACATTGTTCAAATGTTTCTAGTAAGTGACATACAATTTGGTCTAGAGAAGCAATATATAACGCGGGTTCAGTTCAATACTATAGTAAGTGCTTCATGTTTATCAAGCACTTGCTATAGTCTTGCACTGAACCCTTGATAAGCTGTTGGAATGCATCTCATCCAAGACCAACACTTGACAACAGATCCAACTATACCCCATCACTTCTTATTTCTTCTTGAAATACATTAATTTTGGGCAGATAATAATGATAAAATGTGTTCGATTGATAAGCATGAATGATGTAAAAATGTTTTTCAAGAAAGTTGTGAAAGCGGGAAAGGTTCTGATTATGGGCTTTAATATTTGTCTTATAGATGTCCAGGTTTCAATCATCACGAGCGACACTGGGACTTTTTCGTGGAAGTGTCCTTTTTGGGGAAGGCACTGCAGAGCTCTGCCAAGCAATTGTAGATTCCAGGCAAGCCATAAAATAACTGAAATACTGTTGACATGGCATTAAACCCCACATAAAAAAACAACCTATGTACAAAAACTGAGGGTTCAATGAAATACTACAGTAAGTGCTTCATGCATATGAAGAACTGTCTATAGGCTAGCATTGAACCTTAAAACATATTTCCTCATCTATTGCACTAGAAACTACTGTGACAAATTCGTCCTGATGATCAAGTTATCGTTTTGCAATAACAATCTCTACACAACGCCATGAACAAATTGCAACAATTTTGCACTGTTACAAAGACCCACATGGGAGAATAAGTTGATCATTCCTGCATTTCATTAAAAAACAAACAAGACTCAACCTCTGATTCTTCGCCTTTTGCATTTAATTTTCCAATTCAATATTCAATATTAATTTTGAAGTCAATCATAACCTTAGTTCAGGAACATAACAAAACCATTGTAAACCTCTTCCAAATGACAGGTCTCTTAAAAATGCTACAATCAAAATCAAAACTGAGCTAAACTGAAAAAAAAAACGATCGTAAGAAAATTCCAAGTTCACCAATGGTATCACAAGACTTCAAGACAAAGCATGATTCCTTAAAATGCTAGGAACTGTTGTTAACCCTTTACCCAATACAAAATTAATAGCTAACAGACAAAATTTGCATACCCTTTAAAGCCCCTTAACCCATTACCAATCAATAAAAATGTTTAACCACTTTGATGCAGACGACTCTGAATATGAGCAATTTCTCTTTTTCCCACAAAGTTTTCTGCCCTATCAGAAGATTGTTTGTCAATTTCATCACCTTTTGAAATGTTGTCTGCAAACTCTCTCAATTTGGGACGGTAAATTTGGCGTTTGGTAAAGGGTCAACTGCTGTTAATTTATGCAATATAAAATAATGAGTTAACAGACAGAATTTGCATATCCTTGAAAGCCACTGGTTTCAATGCCTATGAATGGGTGCCTTTGAATGCACTAACATGACTTATCTTTGAACACTCCTTACCACTTACACATGCCATTGACTGCAAATTACTTGTATAGAGAAATATCATCAGTTTGTCAAACTGTGCATCAACATCATCCACTAGTATCTCTTCGGTTCCTTCTGTAATCCATATGCCATTCTCATCAATTTTGCTTGGGGTTGGTTCCTGAATTTGTACTCCCGGAATTGTCGTCGTTTGTAGGCTCGTTCTTCGGAGTAGAAAGGCTTTTTCTCCCTTTGATGCCACACCCTTTGACCCATGAAATAACTTTCGTAGTCAAACCCTAGGTCCTTTTCTAACTTTGTTATCGGTGTTGAATTAGGGGAGGGTTTTGCAACAACTCTAGGAAAGTTGTCGTAGGCAGAGTTAAACTCGACAACATTTTGGCCATGCTCATCTGCCATCTCCTGATGGGTTTTCTGTTAAAAGATTTTGTTATTACAAAATGATATTTGTGTGCATTGCAGTCAATAGTTTTATCAATTTAAAATATTCAACTGCTTTATACACAAATAGATGTTTTATACCATAATGTAATTTCTACAAATTAACATTGATTATCAAGGTTTCTAAAATAAAAGTTTTCAACACTTGCCAGTGGAAGCCTTTTTGCAGAAAAAAGATAATATGAAAAAATTAAAAAAATGCTACCTTTAAAGTCTTTGTAAGTCCTTTCAGAACAACTGTTCTTTCATTTACTTTTGGTTAACTTTTGTGATTTGAGATCGAACTATTGTTTTTGGACTCCCCCACTGTGACTTTTTTCACCATGTGACACTTAGTTTCAGTCTTGGAATTAAGTAAAAATTTAGATTTCCAAAAGATCAAAACATAACTGCTAAATTATTGAAAACAACATTAAACCCACTATACGAAAAAGTGTAAATAATTAGAGATTAATTACTTGGATTCCGGCGATATCAAAATGACATAAAAAATCTGTCATGAGTATGGATGTTATCTGGTCTAAAACGAGTTCCAAAGGAACAAGTTTTTTTGAGCCGATAACATCCATACTCATGATAATTTTTTTATATTTTATAGCACTCAAAAACCCAACATGACAGCATTATAAGAATATAATCGGTGTTTGAGTTAATGTATTTGTCTTTAACTGGGTGTATGATTAAATCTGATATAATTACACATAAGGGAATATAACTCCAATAACTATCTGACCATGATGGATCAAAGTCCATCCCCTGTAATCTCACCTGTCTGACAATACCGTTAAAAAAGGCTGCAGTTATTGATAAATAATTCTTTGTCTCGCCCTCCACTTTCACATAGATATCCTTGATTCCCAACATCTGACAAATGGATTTAACCACTCTATGACAGACCAAACCATGTCCTGTAATAGGAGATACATGCATCTTTATGTACTAAATGTATTTAGATTTATCACATTGTTCAAAGTCAATTGTGCACAGATGTGAGGAAATTTGGACGATAAAACTTAATTTCGTTAAAACTGTACATTAAATATATGAAAATGGGACCCCCCAAAAAAAACCACATATGTTGACTTTTACATTGTAGCTTGTACAAAGAAAACCTTCATATAATTCTGAATTACTTTGCAATAATACGCTTTCTGTGCTAATTCATTAGAATGGTCTCTTTGCGAGTACCCACAAAATAGGATTAACCAAATGATGGTAAGATATTGCATACAGGAGTAGCATCTAGTCTGAGAAAAAGACTTTTTTGTAAAGACACTTTCATTACCTTCATGTTTTCTAAATGCAAACACCTTAGTTTTGTGGTATTGTTCATAAAAATTGTGCCACACTGAAAAAGAAAAACAAAATAATTAGAAAAGGGTTACATGTCATTACACTCATTCTATTATAACTGTTCTGGCTTAGGGCAGTAGGCAGAGGGTCTTAAAACTATCCTTTGTTTAAAAAAATATTTTCATTCCCCTTAATCAAGCTGAAGAAAAAAATCACAATAATAAATCAAGGCCCCAATCCTCTTTAAATAGCATGATTTGAAGGGTGATAATCACTTACCAGTTCAACAGAATGCGACAACAAAAGGTCCAGGGGCCTCCATGGTCTTGTATCAGGCAAGAGAGACAGTCGCCTGGCTTACTTTTTGAAAACCAATGGTTCTACCATGCTTGGCAAGCCCTTATGGGCAGTTAAGTAAGGGGTCAACCAATGGTTCTACATTGCTAGGCAAGCCCTTATGGGCAGTTAAGTAAGGGGTCAACCAATGGTTCTACCATGCTTGGCAAGCCCTTATGGGCAGTTAAGTAAGGGGTCTTCCCCTTTCATTAGGAGTCTGCATAGCAACATAACTGATGTTTGTTTGTATAGTGTTGAACACCATGTCAACAATTTCTTAGTTATGTAATGGCTTTCTTGGTTCCACCAGTACAAGGCTAGGACTCTGACTTGTCAAACGTCACTCCAAGGATGTAAAAATCCAAATAAATAAATGTCCATATTTTTCAGAGGTTCAGAACTCCAGATAAGATTCGTTTTATCGTTATTACGAATTATTTACACAGAAAAACGAATTGAAAATCAAAATCTATCGTACCAAAATAAATTGAGATAAAGAGAAACGAATTGTGACCGTAATTTGATTGTACATATTTTCTGAGTGCTGCGCAGCGCAAATCAAATCAGAGATTTCCGTTACCAGGTCCGAGAATTATTGGTTACGAATAATATCATCAAACTGGTCCCCCGCTGTCTACAAGCTCCACTATGTTTCTATGAAAGACCGGTTCCCAGTCTATGATTTCATTTCCGTTTCCGTTTTCTGTTTACAATATTATTACGTCGGCTGCAAAGTGTGAACAAATTCACAAAAGAAACTTAATTCTGCAAGTATACTTGTGTTCATTTTGCGCCAAAGTCTTTTGTTGGCAGTGTCTTATTTGATACCGTGTCAAAAGTAGTTGATGAAGCGGAATCGAAGACAATAAAAGCAAAACATTGCGGCTTCACGCAAAAACAGATCTCAGCATGGAAAAGTGTCTTTCCCTGGTTACAAATTGAAGGCTTGGATGCCGATATTCATTTGAAATGTTGTATTCAACAAAATGTGGCAATTGTCTGGGCCAGAAAGGGCTCGTGCAACATTCAAAGAAACACCACAGTCAAGCACAACAAAAGTAATAAAACAATTGATTATTAGAAGAAAAACTATTTGAAAATGATGAATTATGCAAAAAACGAATTGTGCTAAAAATCTTATAGTGAAAACTAATTGACCCGAAATCTTATCTGGAGCTCTTGGTTCTTTATTTCAAAATATTCCTGTATAATTGTGACCTCATTGAGACAACTGATAAGTACCCACAAAATAGGACCAATTTGATAGCTTTTAACATATTGCATGTACATGACGGTAAAACACTTGTTAAAGACCCTCTGCATATCGAAAATTTTCTACGCTTTCATTTTGTTTATCTATTAAATGAGCTGAATGAACCAAGATTTATGGATAAGGTTACATATTCCAAGAGCAAAAAGATGTGCATTAAAAATGTGCCGCTCAGGGACTAAACTAAGCTTCTTCAATAAAATTGTTGGTAACAAAAAAGAAAAAAGAGCGGTTGAATGCCCTGTCTCCTACAGAGAAATTTTTTCTATAAAAGCTAAAAAAGCAAGGAAAAAAACTTACAAGTTCTGTCATTGAAAAGATCTAAATATGTAAGCCGCAATGCTGCTCTCTGCTTTGCCTGCAAAAAGAAGTTAATAGTTAACCCTTTACCGAACACCAAATTTCCAACTGTCCCAAATTGAAAGAGTTTGCAGACGACGTTTCAAAATGTGATGATATGGAAAAACAAGCAGATAGGGCAGAAATCATAGTGTGAAAAGGAGAAATTGCTCGGTAAGAGTAATTTCTCCTTTTCCCACAATGTTTTTCCAGAGTCGTCTGCAACAAACTGGTCAAATGTTGTTATTGTTTAGAAATGGGTTAAGTCAAGCAATATGGTATGGTTGCTTTTGGATGATACAACTACTCTTTTCCTAATTTTAAGATAAATCATTGCTAATAATTGAAATGAATTAAGTTAAAGAAATTGCTAATAATGAATGCAACATACAATATGGAAATAGAGATTGAAATGTTAGCGATGATGCTGGGCAAAGTTCTTCAGGCAAGGCATAATTGATTGGGCAAACCAAAGGTGAAACTCATAAACAGTGAAGGTGAGCCTGAAAAGCTTAACCCATTAAAGGTACTCACCTAACAGTTCTTTTATCTTGTTATAAATTTCAATCCCTAGATTTAACCAAAAATCATGGAAATCAGATGATATGTGATGCAACTGAAAGTGTGGGAATCAATATGGCGTTTATTCTTAATACAGAATTATTCCCTGGTGCTAAGAGGCAACCAAAAGTTTCATGGGACTGAATGAATTCCTGTGATTTGTTTAATTTAAGAGAGCATCTAAGGTTGCTTTCACAATATTATAAAAAAAAGTTGTATTGGTACTTGATAATATTACATAGAGTTGAACAATTCTACAGTAATTTGGTTCCAGCATAAAATGCAAATGACCAAAGACACATTCATGTCAAGTGACCTTGAATAACTTAGTTTGCATGGCACCCCTTTACAAGTCACCTTTTGCACCATGTTATTTCCTATTTTTGTTTAAGTGGCTCTGGTTTTTGTCTTTACTTACAATGTTTATAGCATTGCCTTGCATTGTGGCTTTTCCCATAGCATAACCTGAAAGCAGTCAAGTACAGTACGTAAGAATAAAAAGAAAAATAACTGGATATATCAGGGGTCCTGAAAAAGGAAAATTAACCATGCTTACTTCTAATAAGTTGAGTATCAGTATTTACCTTGCAACCTTTTGATGAGAGGAAAATCGGTATTAACCTTGGTAATTTGGCTTTCAATAAGAGGAAAATCGGTAATTACTTTTGCTAAAAGGAGAAACAGTATATATTGCTCATTTCTTATAATGCTGGATAAATTTCTAAAAATAGATTTTTGTGTCGTCTGTCTTTCAAAACCTTGAATATCTGCTTACTTTTGGTGAGGAAAGATTCTCAGAGTAGCAGACTGGTTAGATCACAGGGCAGCTGCCAATTTACATGGCTGCTGGCCTGGATCTAACCTGTTTACCTAAGCATGAAGTAGGTTCCAGGACTGTAAGGGTTAAGAGAAAAATCAGTTTTAACCTTGCTAGCTTTAGAAGTGTATCTGTTTCTTGAATTTGATAAAGGGTAGTACTTCCCTTGCCAACGAGATGATTCAATTCCATACCCACACTAAAGGATTTGCATAAAAACCTTTTAGTATACTGCTTCAAGATGACTCTGATATCCAGCATTATTTGAACCTCTGCATACATGTCACACTTTATAGACCCTTTCATTATATGGGAGTAAGTAGTTATATCCTACCTATCCATATCATTCTTAGTCATTCATTACAAGTATCTGACAGGACTATTTGTAAACAACTGCATTGTTTCCTTTATAATCACAGCTATTCATTGCTGACATACATGTTATTAAACCATGTCAGGAATGTGTCAAAATGTACACAAGATAAGCAGCACACTTGGTTGATAAACATCAAAATTAATAAGACAAAAAGAAAGTTTTCTTAAGGACGTTCTCCGTAGTTTTATCTGCGCACTACATCTGCGCATCAAAGGGAGGTAACAATCTGTTACCGAAGAGCAACTTGCATAGTATTTGGAAAACATTTTATTCAGATATAATTTACTGTATGCAATTTTTTACAAAGATTAATCATATTATCCATGCAACTTCGAAAGGTTATTAACATTATCATATTTTTCTCATGTAAATTAAGCCCCCAGCTTCTATTTTTATCGCTTTTAAAAATGTTTTTCAAATACGGTTAACATGGAAACTGTCATTTTACAGAAAAACTAACTCGTCAACATATACTTTTTGGCATTTTGTATTTCACGATTATATTTTACCTCACATACAGAAAAATAAGAAAATTCTATGAAAGGAATTCTTAAACATCTTCATTTATTTGTAATATACATATCAATTTTCATTGTTTTTTGACGAATACAAAAATTTGAAAAACTGATTTGGATCACAAAAATTGTTTAGATTGTAAAAATTTGATTTTTTTTTTTTAAATTATTGAATATATGAATTCATATCTTTTGTGTTAATAAACATTCCAGAAATTATTTCATTACCTTTGAAGATGGTATGGTCATTTTGACCTTTTTGCCCCAAACGGTTACCATGGAAACTCATTTTACGAAAGAACTGGTCGACCTGCAATTGTCTTCATTTTTAAATTCACAATAGAATTTTAAAAAACATATGAAAAATTTAGAAAAATCTACGAAAGGAACATTTTCTTATAAAACTGTAGAACATGTCCTTAAAAGTCCCAAGGTAATTGCAGAAACGTCATTGGAGGTTGTTTGTATCAGGAAAAAGTTAAATGCTTATGAAATCCAACATTGCGATGTGTGCAATAATTTTAACCTGTCTTGTACACTCTGTTCGAGCTGATGCTTACCTGCAAGACCTTGTCCATTACCAAGGACAACCAGGGCTCGAGATCGGCGAACATTCTTGTGAGTTTTTGACATTTTTGCTACATGTTTCATCTGAAATAATAGATAAATACACATTTGAATATTGAATTGGATTGGATTTTAAAGGTGCATCAACATTATTTGAAGACAATGCTACTCCTGACTAGTAAACCATGTTTGAAGATGTCTATGTATTTAGCAACCTATACAGTTGCTTACATTTCTTCACTAGCCCCTCTTCTGCTTTTTGCATGTTTTTTTTATAATAGGTTGTATTCAGACTGAGCACTGCTTATTATAATTAAAGATTGTAATTACAAAAAATGCAGTTATGGAAGCTGGCAAATTTGAAAATACAAAAAAAAAGGCTGAGTGGGCCCAAAAATTAGTGTGTTAAGATGCTATTTACTGAAATATTTGTGTTGTTTGAGCATGCGCTTCCCGTTGGACTTGTAGTATATGAATTTCCAACAAGGCAAACAAAGGCAACACCCTCGATGTTTGGTTTCTTGAGCCAAAGCTTGCAGTTTAAGCAGATTTGGATTAGTTTGTACGGTAGCGCACTCGATATAGAAACATCCACAATCTTCGCAGTTGCGGATACTGCCCCTTTTCCCACAAAGTTTTGATGGCCCAGACACTTAGTGCAGTTGATTTGAACAATTCATACATGACATAAAAAAATCTAAGATTAAATCTGAACTTACTTGAAGGCATATCGATTGAAATCCTCGATCATCAAAATCATCTGTAATAAAGGAAACAATTTAATACTATGTTCAATGACCTAACACTATAAGACAACTCCCTCAGCCCATTACCTGACACAGGGATTTGGGATAGCTCCAAATTGATAGCAACAGTGATGAACAAGATCAAGAAAAGAAAAAGAAAAAGAATTAATAACACATCGAGAAGAAACATCTGCAACAAAAATTCTAATTCTAATCAGTCTTAAGTAAAAAAGATTCACTGCATGGTTTTTAAAATTCTTCATGCTAAATATTCTGACACAATGCTTATCTAGACCATTGATTTGCTAAATATTTAAACACTAGTTCCCATCTTAATATTAAGTTAGATTATCCATAATCCGCCATTTTGAAATATCGGATTGCTCTGGTCCTTCACGGTATACATTGGTCAGCAGTAAACCGATTAGTTCCGGTCCCTACCAATGATAACTGAAAACGACTAAGGTAATCCAAAGTAAGGATGAGTTTCAAGATGGCGGAGTATGGGTGTTCTATCTTAAAGACTTACATCCATCTCTATTTTTTGGCACCCCGACTCGGCGTCCTTGAATACTCCTCCCAACATAACCCCTGTCTAGTGGATTTATTTTGAACGCCATTTTCCTGTTACTGGACGTTGAAGATTTATCACTGTCAAAGGCCTCCTCCCTTTCAACTCCGGCTATCTTCTGTTTTATAAGTTCTCCAGCTAAATAAATTACAAAGAAATAAAAATTCAGTATACAGTCAAGTCTCGTTTATCCGAACACTTTTGTTCCCAGGAGTAATGTTCGTATTAACGAATAATCCGGAATAAACAATCGGCGAGTTTCCAGTGAAATGTTTACCTTTACACCATTTCTCATAATAATTACTATGAAGTAAAAAAAATAACGTAATAGTTGAAAATGATTGCCAGACATTGTCTCCTGATCGCTGTCAATGCAGCAAGTAAACACCCATTACAAACTCGACTTTCTGCACGCGACGATAATTACAATTAGGTTAGACCAATAAACTGACTAAATGACATATTTACAAACAATCAACAGCTTTCATTACACTACACTTGGTGACATTTTATGATCAAGCATACATGCGAATTTGCCAAAGGTGTGAATGTCGGATTACCGTATCGTCAACTAACATAGGTTACCGCAAAAAAAATCGTTATGCTGGTTTCCGGAATAGTCGTGCGCATATACTGTTAGAAGTTAGGCTTGGTTCCCAACTTTATTGTCCGGAGCTGGAACGCGGATTTTCCGGATTGAACAATGGAAGTAATGAAGATAAGGACCGTTCCCTATAAATTCTGTTTGGATGGTGAATAATACGGATTAACGACGTTCGGACTATTGAGGCTCGACTGTATATATAATTAGCCCATGTATGAAATTTGGATACAGTTGAATCTGAGATCAACAGCAGGTGTTAAAAAGTAACAAATTGTCTCTTTAAGAAGGAAATTGGGTTGAAGTTAGTATTTATAAGAAATTCTCCTTTTGTAACTATGAATATGGATCCCTACAAAGTAAACTATCAAATAGAATCTCATTCAGTATTGTCCACTTGTGGTACTTTCAATTTTGATTGATCTTGATTTTTATATGAATAAATAGTTAACAAAAATAAGTTACATGTTTTCAAAAGGAAAAAATCAATACTTTCAATTTTGGTAGATCTTAATTTTCATATGAATACAAATTTCACACAAAATAGTTACATGTTTTCAGAAGCAAAAAATCAAATGAATACAAAAAAATCTCTTTAATCACAATACCAGTGCTTTTTTGCATCATATAATAAAGGCCTATAAAAGGCACACATTGGAAATTTCGTTAAAATTATGCAGCTCTCCCAATGATTCAAAGGCATTCATACTGAGGGATTGTTTCAAAACTGAGAGCTATATGAGGGAATCAAACATTCAACGTCCCTATTACAATACTAACCTCTCAGTTTCCCAATTCAGCAATTTCAGCGATATAACCTCCTAAAACTAAAAGGCATGATAAATTTTAAGAAAAAGATCCTGAGTGCTATTTTGCTTTATGAGGATCGAATTGTTTTCTTTATAAGTCTCTTGGTAAAAAATCTTGCATAAGTTAAATTCTTACTTTTAACAGGTGTAAACGGCTTTCCTCTATAGATGTTGACTCTCTTCATGAGTCGCCCCTTTCCGGCACGCCCTCTCTTACGTCCAACGTTACTCACAGAAGTCATACTGTCCCATATCTCATCACTTGTGGCTGTAAAACACAGACAGAGGGGCCATCTCAGTACAGAATTACTCATTTGGATTATAGTAAAAATAAAGATTGTCATGGTGTGGTATTTTTCCCTTTTGGTGGGATTTATTCCTAGGGTTTTCCTTGACCCACATCTTATATAGGAAATGGGCCCAAATTCCCTTAAGAGTATCATTTCATTTCACAGTTTCATATATAAGGGGTCAAAAGTCTCCCAAAATAGTATAACTTAATGGGTCATAGGGAATCACTGTATTGCGCTCTCTTATCATAGTTTGTTAGATCGGATTAACAGTCAGTGACTTCAAGAAAATATCATTTAGTACCAATCATAGGGGTCTATATTTACCCTGGGGTCAGTACTATGACATAGTACTGACCCCAGGATAAATATAGACCCCTATGGTGCCAGTAAGGAGCTGTCTGAATGCATGAAAATGTTCAGTGACTCACTGCTGGGATACAAATGAAAATGAGATAAAACACATGCCAATTATCAATACTAATTCATTAATCAATAAATGTATGACCACTACCGTACATATATTTAAACTAAGACTATCAATTTCTTTCATCCACTCTTTATTGGGCATCTTAATTTTCTTCAAAAAACATTGCAATAAAGGAAGAAATTTAGCCTGATCATGAGTCAGAGATGTAAGGACACACAAATCTATGACATTGCAATTATGTGATATCCCCATGTGAAATGTTGTTTCCTTTTTTTATTTGTATCTTACCAGAGTGAAAGACTTGAAATGCTTATCAATATTTCACTGAACAATCAAAATGACAAGTAGATACTTACTGTTAGTGAAAAAGGACATTCCTCTGATAAAGACTGCATTGTTAACCGCACATGTGTTTATTTGCAACACAGTTGCAATTCCACCTATAATAAGAAAGAAGAAGAAATATTAAGTCTACAAATGCAATCATCTTCCTAAGTTGGATATGTGCACTATTTGCTATGAATAATGATGGAACTGAACTACTGTTTAAATGGCACTGTCTTGATTTTACAGGGATCATGTATCTCATAATTCCTTCAACACAGGTAACTCCAATTCAACTGATAAATTGGCTTAAAGAGACTATCTTTCAGATTGTGTTTGGTAAGTAGCAAACAGTTCTTGTCACTCTAAAGATAATCATTTTTTCATTGTGTTATCTAAAATATGCTAAAAACCTTTGTTTTCATATAAAAAATGTAAAACAAGTGTAACGTTCGTTGAACGTTTATGCAAATTCGGAATCTAATGCATTGTTTAAGAGAACATGCGGGTATACATATAGACAACATAACCGCTCAGTGAACAACAGTGTTTTTCTCTGATCTGATGTGTTTGTATCTTTGAGAGGTTCATTTGCTCGGTTCGTTACATTGGTGGCAGCGGTGGGATTAAGACTTCTCCGACCATCGGAGTTGCATTCCCCATGTGTTTCCCAAGGGCCAAGACTCAGGACGAGTCTACTTGGAAGTGGAAGTTATGTAACGTTCGTTGGACGTTTATGCAAATTAGGATCCTAATGTATTATTTGAGAGAACATGCTGGTATATATATAGACAACACAACCGCTCCGTGAACGACAGTGTTTTTCACTGATCCGATGTGTTTGTGTCTTTGAGAGATTCATTTGCTCGGTTCATTACACAAGCATTTGCATTTTCAGCATTTTGATTGAAAAACTTAACTTATGAAGTCTTTGGATTGCTTTCTGATGCAACTAACTAACTCCCGTGATATCAGTTTCAATCCATATTGTAATATTGGTCCTATACGCTCCTCACAATTACAATGATCTTTCAAGACGCAACGGATGATACGGGCGAAAGACCGTGCCGAAGGCACGGTCTGAAGACCGCCTATATGTTACACGTACGTACGAAACGAAAGAAGGTACCTACAAAACCAAGGATTTCCGAATTACTCAGAACCCTATAGGACTTTTTTCGGCCATGTTGGTTGCAACCGTTTTTCTGCCCCATATGGCGCCATCTTGTCCGAAAATTTATTTTTATTCAGCTCTTTTACTAGCAATGATGTGGAAAAATCAAAGTTAACAAGCAAAAAATAGAAGGATTTTCCTCCGTATATTTTTTACAATATCTAAAACAATAAAAAGTTTTGTAAAATTTAGACCGCATTTCAACATTTTCTGTTTATTTGGTGAAGGTGGCGTCTCTCATCCTAAAACCCGTCAATTCTTCACATGTTGACATGGTGATTACACCAAGAACTGTAACGTGCACTTTCCATTTCTGTGTATCACGTGACAAGACATTTTCTTTACAAATCATCATCGTTCCGATCACCGCTTCAAATCTTAAATCGAATGAAATAATCGCCTTGTTGAACGAACATCGAAAACGATGATGTCAGGTAAGATAACTTTTTGTACACTTTCATTTTCGTATAAAGAACGCATATTTTGACAGTATATTTTGTTAAATGCGAGATAGATAAATTGAAGAGAGTCTGGACCGTCATCCTATGTTTACAAACAAGATGGACTCTACGAGCACTATCTTACTCCGAATATTGATTTTATGTCACCGCATCTATCTATGTGTCGAGGTAGTATTTAGTACACTTTCCAGTGTTAAAAGCTACGGGCAATATGGACATACATTTTAGAGACGAAAAAAGGTTTGTTTACATTGAGATCATTTCAAGGCTGAGTAATCTTGATCCGTATTGGATTCTTCTTTTTGGATTGACGATGTGCCTGTTTTTTTTTATTCACACGTTCTTTGCTCTTTGATTCTTGAATCTACCTATCCTGATGACTTCCAAAACGTATGTCTTTTCACCGATTATTAATGGAGACATAGTCGGGGAACATAGTAATAACTTTTAAGTTAATTTCATTTGTCTGCTTTCCAGAATCAGCCATAGTTCAGACTGTGTGAAGGTCAAATGTGAACCGGCAACCAAAGAAATGAATGTTGTGGTACTGCATAAAGAAAGATTCTTTGTTTTATAAGCACATGTAAGTACAACTTATCTTTTTCATAAGTAATTATGATATGAATAATACCTTGCAAATACAGATAAGACAAACAAGGAAATTTTGGTTTGAAGAGATTTTTACTTTAGAAAGAAGGTTTTACCTGAACTACAGGTGTTTTATACTGTTTTCAACACTATGTCAAACATAAATTTTATGACTTTTAGTTTGTGTACATATCAATACATCCTCTTAGCATGTTTTTTTTAGAGAAAAACTACACTGCAATATTTTCCAATTAGATTACTTTATCTTCCTTCCATTCATAATTTGATGAGAAATCTTAATAAACAATGATGTAAAAGGATGCATAATGACAATTGAATTTCAAAAAAGTGGCTGGAATAGATTTGTTTTTCCATTAATGCACATGGCTCAGTCTTGAGCTTAATGGTACATGTCTGTATAACCTACCATTATAAGGCTAGGAAATGTTTCTTGCCAAGAAACACTACACAGCAATTTAGGTGAATGCCATTGAGGATCAAACCCAGGTCCACGCCGCTAACCATTATGCCACTGTGTGGCCAAACCATGTATATTTAGACCTTGCTATGACATGAACCAAATCTACTTACCTTTTCAAGTGAGATTCATATGATGATTACAACTAAATGAACAAAGACATCATAAGTAATTCTATAACAAGATTTTGGCAAATGTGTTGCCAATTAAAAGATTCAAAACAAAGTTTGGTAATACAAAAAAGACTTTACAGTACTTTTGAAATGATATCTTTTCAACATTCATGTTGTATGTACATATAAACATCAAAACACTTCTGTTATGTACAAGGTACAGTGACAAAGAAAGAACCATTTTAACATGGATTTTGTTTTAAACTTATGTTTCTTCCATTATCTCTTTTAAACAGAAATATCTGTGCCTGACAGAGGAGGAACTGTACATGATGTGCTGACAAGAAAGATTACCTTGACAAAAAGAAAACAGATGAAGACCTGTATGAAAACTGTCTCTGCATTTTTTTCTGTAAACGTTTAAATCTAAAACATGTGTGGAATCTATGTTTTGTAGCACAAGACAAACAAGACTGACAGAAATGCACATGTATTTCCAATACTGATAGATAGTTGTAGCAAAACTGTCTCAGTTTGTGAGATGAAAGAAACTTTTCCCATAATGTTTAAGAAACTACTGTTAAAAGTCAAATCATTGGACAGTAAGAGTTTTCATTCATTATTTTGTACAATATAAGGCAGCAGATAGCATTTAAAACTGAGATACATATTGCTGGTTCAATTTATTACATATTCTACCACTGATTTGAGGGACCTTTTTACTGCAAAAGGTGCAATAGGGTGAATTATTGTTTAATGAAATACAATAATATCTGCTTAGTTTCAATAGTAGACCAGTTAACCCATTGCCAAACAAAACTGAAATTTAACAACTTTGTTGAAGACGACTCAGGAAAACATTGTGGGATTTTTTCCTTTTCCCACAATGTTTTCTGCCCTATCAAAAGATTATTTTTCAATTTCATCACATTTTGAAATGTCGTCTGCAAACGCTTTCAATTTGGGACAGTAAAAAATTTGGTGTTTGGTAAATTGTTAACTCATGTAAACACATTTGTATGCAAGTGGGGCATGACAAATTTGAGTAAAGCCACCATTATAACATTAATTCTACAGCAAGTACTCCCTTTTGTCACAATGATTTCATTCTCTGCAAAAATGCTCTCTTTTTCCTAATTACAAACACTTTTGGTTGCAAATAATTTCTATTTCAAACAATGATGGCTCTACATTTTAAAATCATTTGGACATTTCTAGAAATAAAGCATAAACAATAATGATTTCTGAATACTATTGGGTAAAATATATTGTTATTAACAGATTCATTGTTTTGAAAGATTTCCTTGCATCACATTAGCTTCTTATTCTCTGTTAAAGATATGTTAAATTATTTCTACCTTATGAAACGCTTTGCATGTTGCAGGAGTCTTTTAGAAAACACTGACAAAATCATGAAATGAGTCAAATGACTAAATGAGCAGTTATCCTTTTTCTCATCATAGTTTAAATCAAATGTCATAGTTAAATTATGCAATTTTCTTGTAATCTGCTATTACTTTCATTGAAAACAGTCACAAATAAAGCTTGAATGAAGCTTTAAGGATAAATGATGAAATTTTGCCTGTTTACTTTCAATAGAAGATGTAATAGTTATAGGAATTTACAAAAATTCTGTGCTTTGTTCTCAATTTGGACTCCTTTTTGTAAATTGTGAAATATTCCACAAGTATGGATATTACACCCTGAAGATGATGAAACAAAACATTTGGAAAGAATACTTTAATCAATAGTTTGTTAAAAGGAGTAACAGGTTATTGACTCAACATTGCAGCATTTAAGGTTATGTTTGAATGTGGAAAATATGCAAACTTATATAACTTTCCTTATTCAAACAACATAATGTAAATCATGCATTGCATTTTGGAGAAGGTTAAACCAAATAAAGGCTAACACTATGGCTGATCATTTGAACAAGTTTTTGTATAGATCTGTACATATTCTATTGAGAAAAGTGTTTGTTATTACTACTAATAATTAACCTCAATAAATTTTGTCAATTGTTTAACAATAGAATTATCTTTTGTTTGTTTCAACTAATTATAGAAAGACTTTTGGTGCTTTAGATAATTTCAAAGACTTTTGACAATGATGGATTTCCTTCCTAACACAAATTTTCCCCTCTATTTCATCATTAAATCATATGCTGTGAAAGGTTTTTAAGAATGATTCAGAGAAAGCATATACTTACAACATACAATTTGGTGAAGAGTAAATTCTACATATCAAGGTTTCAGTGCAATACAAAACTGTAAGTGCTTCACATATTGGAAGTACTAACTGAAGTCTTGCATTGAATCCTCATTTTGCATGGAGAGATTTTGGAATTCTAATTATTTAGTTTGGTGGTTTTGATAATGCACAAACAGTGTCTTCTGTTTCTTATTGCATTACTGATATGGGTAGGATAGCTAAAACATGAGAGTATCTAGCGAGAACCACCAACCACACATACATGAGTCTTAGATGCTATGTTTGATTATGGTTTAACAACATTTTCAACAGAATGTTTCAGTTGTGTCAGTAGACATATCCCTGTTTGTATCTCCCCCCACCCCCCCGAAGTTAGTTTTGGGTAGGACCTGGATCACAGCTAAAATGTGGTTATGGAGTATCCATTGATAGCATCCAACCATACATAAATGTTTAAGTCTTAGATGCTATTGTTGGATTATGGTTTAACACCATTTTCAACAGAGTGTTTCAGTTGTATCAATGGACATTAATCTCTGCTCCTGTTATTTCCCCACCAGAACCTTCCAATATTCCTCCCTAGACATAGTCCGAATGATCCAGACGTAGATATTTCATTCTTCGCCACAGTTAAAGCTTGGATCATCTGAGTGACCCTAGACACTGACCATTTAACCATACGAATATCATTGCGCTTTGGTTAGACATTCAAAAAGTCGTGGTGCAATGACTTTCGAAAGAATATCATACAAGCCGAAGTATCAAACGCATAATTATTCAAGCTCAATACCAACTATACTTTTGTCTAATGACAATGTGTACTATTCGTAATGGTTAGCAACTCATATATATCCACAGTGGTAGAATAAAGTAGTTGGTGTCGTAGGTTATATATTAAACACATCTGATTTGTATCTTGACAATGGCTATTTCTTTCAAATTGGAGTGCCTTCAGACAGGACACTGCTACCTGGCCTAGTACTACTGATACAATACAAAGGGAACATTATGTTATACAAATCCAGAATTAGCACTGTTCATTAACTGAAGGAAAAAATCTCTTTCGCCCGGTTTAGGCTTTGCCTATTTTCATATTAAACTGTTAAAGCAGTTTGTGATATCTGCATGACAAATGTATTGTATCTTAAACATTTGAACGGGGATGAAAAGCATATTTAGCCAACGGGGATGAAAAGCATATTTAGCCAACGGGGATGAAAAGCATATTTAGCCAACGGGGATGAAAAGCATATTTAGCCAATGGGGATGAAAAGCATATTTAGCCAACGGGGATGAAAAGCATATTTAGCCAATGGGGATGAAAAGCATATTTAGCCAACGGGGATGAAAAGCATATTTAGCCAACGGGGATGAAAAGCATATTTAGCCAACGGGGATGAAAAGCATATTTAGCCAACATATTTAGCCAACGGGGATGAAAAGCATATTTAGCCACTTATCCATTTTCAAAAGGTTTTATGATGAATTAATGTCTTTTGCTGTAGCCTGTATGCAAAAGTTTGTCAACCATTATGATTGTGATTATCATGATTGAAAGATATCATCGATCAGTTCATTTCATCAAATAAATAAAGATTTTAATCTAATCAAGGGTAGAAATGCCTTGACCTCCGTTCAAACCAAAGTTTATCCGAGTATATTGCTATCCGAATAACCGACACTTACAGCTTGTGTCCAATGTCATTGAACGTGATTGCACTATGATTTTTCATTTAGATGTCTTGGATCTAACGTTATTACTACGATTTATCAATGTTCTAATTGCTACAAACAAATAGTTTAAGACATAACACAATACAAACCCTTCAGACCGGCGCTTTTCAACACATTCGTCAGTAGACTAGCCATCTCAGGGTTGCATGAATAATCGCAACTGTTTGGCTGGCTGATATCGGTTTGATTAACAAGAAAGGCATACGCCGAACTCTTGTTCTACTAAAACAGATATTAATCGATTCAAATGTTTACATACATAAATGTGTTTGTCTATTCATTAAAATGGTGATAAACTGATAATCATAACTGCCTGCCTGCCTGCCTGCCTGCCTGCTTGCCTGTCTTTCTGCCTGCCTGCCTGCCTGCCTGCCTGCCTGCCTGCCTGCCTGCCTGCCTGCCTGCCTGCCTGCCTGCCTGCCTGCCTGCCTGCCTGCCTGCCTGCCCGCCCGCCCGCCCGCCCCCGCCCCGCCCGCCCGCCCGCCCGCCCGCCCGCCCCCGCCCGCCCGCCCCCGCTGCCCGCCCGCCCTCCCGCATGCCCGCCCGACCATTATTTGGTTTTATGAAATGCATTCGGACCTCTTGTGCAGACGTCGTGCATGAGTGTGTGTCCGAAATATCGCACCGTTACAAAGCTACCTAAAGCTTCTATTAAGATTGATGTTGGGCATAAATAAGTTGAGACGAATGACATTCGATGCCGTTTTCGACAAAATTTCGTTTTTTGAGGAGTGCGGTCCTCCTATTATAGCTGTTTATGTAATTCACTTAGATATTTATACACCATGAGGCATTCCGTATGATTGGTTGTTTAAGAAGTTCTTACATTGCATGAACAGTTGATAATTTTTATTGCAATTCCCGCCTCATTATAGATAAAGACGGACATTTTACTTAACTACCCATGAGGGAAGGTCAAAGCGCATAGAACCGTCGGCTGTTCGTAAGTCAGTCATGAGTCTAACTCTCATGAATGAGGTATTTGAGAACACTTTTATCTCACAGTCCGGTTTTCTCTAGAAGTAGAATCGCTTTCAGTCCTTTATCGAGCAATCGAATAGGCCTACATAAAAGCGATTTTCAAATGGATGTGTACATGGTTAATAGAATGAAGACGAAATAAAGGTAACAATTAACAAAAATTGATATTTTTTCTTTGTGCATAACATTTCAATGAACTGTTCGGAGTATTGCATGGTCAAGTGCTTAATGTATAGGATTTGTTACACAGGGGTTCCAGAACAAATTTTCGCCAGCGGTGCTGGAACCTTTCGTTGGAGACCATAAATTATACAAAAACAAAACAAAAACTTCTGACATGGCGTTGGACCATATACAAAAACAAAAACTTCTGACATGGCGTTGGATCATAAATTATACAAAAACAAAACAAAAACTTCTCCGAGAGAACCAAACTATGCAGATTACAACTAAAAACTGTGAGTTTATACCATATATTTCCTCATCATTGAATTCATTTTCGTCCTTTGACACCTGTAATGTTTCAAGACCCTAAAAGGGATTGTTATAAAACAGAACCGGAGCGGGATGGTTTCGTGATACACTTTTTCTCTCCTAAGTTCACAAACGGACATTTATAAATGCATGCATCCACACAGAGATGAACCATGCCTAGCCACACCGGTAGTGCAGCAGGAGGCGGAGCTAAATAGTGATTAATGCCTTCTACAACACCCTTGCAACAAGATCTTAGATACTTTTTCTTAATGTCACAGTGATTGGGTTTTTTTTTTAAAAAACTCAAAACATCAGTTTGAAAATTTGAGACACACTTTACTTTACCTATTACGCTGTGAAATTATTCAACCTAGAATGAACGCACGTTACATATGATTAAGGTACCATCACAACAACTGTTTTAAAGCACTTTTTCATCCCTTTGTACATTACGCTGATCATCCCATGAAGTCAAAACATGTCAAAGACATCGAGAATGTTCAGCACAGAGCAGCCCGCTTAGTTTAAAGCGACCATTCGACAAGAAGTCCTGGTTGAGTGACAGTCTCCAGTATGATTGAAGACCTAACATATGAGTAACCCGAACTTCATTGAAAACAAAGCAGACACTAAATGATATACAATATCTACAACAATCTGGTAGGCATCCAAGCTGAAAAGTTCCTACAAAGTAGTAAGGCACGCACCAGAGGCCGGCAAGAGTTTTCCTGAGGCTTATCACAGACCATGCAGACACTGGCCAACTGGTTCTTCCCATAGACAGTGACAAAGTGTAATCGTTTGCTCCTGGCATAGTGTCTGCATCCACCCTGAGTGGCTTCAGATGACTCTTTGCGGGGTATTATGTCACACCTACATGGACATGATATATGTGTATTCTTGAATAACTTGAACACGATATTATATACGCCACCACCATGCACAATTGAGCTTAATGCGTTTCTTAATGACCCCAGTTCGGTATATGGAAGAACAAGTGACAATCGAACACAATAAACGCCCACAATGTGATAACATTATGTCAAATTCCTGATATTCAAACCTCTCCAGTTGACGTCATTTTCAATTTTTATCCATTTAATCAGTTATTTTGCGAAGCCCAGCTCAAAATGTTTGAGTGAGGCCCCCAACTATGATTGCCATTAAGCCTAAGGGCTGATCAATCCGGGTGGAACCATCAGCGTTACGTAAGTCATCGTGAAACTTCCCTTAATCAAAATCCAAACGACGCCATCGGGATTTGAACCCGCGTGTGGAGAGGCCAGGTTATTTCAAGTTCCATAACCACTTCGCCACGGAGGCTACATCATCTTCAATGGTTGTTGGAAAACAAGAAATTGGTCAAATGATAAGCCCTCCTTTATGTCTATCTCCTTATATCAAGAAAGTGATTTCTTTCAGCTCTTTCGACTTGTTTCGATCGACGACTGTGTATAATCTGATAAAAATGGGACAAAATGGAATGGTGATTTCTGAAAGAAAGCCGTTTTAGAAAAATAAAGATCTTGTTATCCGGAGATGGGTTCACAATCTTATCACAAAATACATTAACTAACATGATTCAAGCCCTAGCTTAGCGCTTGATCATTAAACATTTGAGAAGGATTCTTTTTGTTGCGTTACAAAACTATCATTTATTTATCCCGGAAACTTATATCTAAGTTATATCTACTTAAGCATACCACTTAATGTCTTGCATCCGGAATATATTGAATAAACAAACCAAATGTGGTATTTACATATTGACGCATAATGTCTATTGTTTGAAATTCTACATAAATGTACTATGTACACATATGAGCAAATAAATATACACAAATATATACACTACTTAACAACATCTGTATATTTAACCCCTTTCCAAACAGTAACGACATTTAACCACTTTGTTCCAGATGACTGGAAAACATTGTGGGAAAAGGAGAAATTGCTCGTAAAGAGCAATTTCTCCTTTTCCCTTAATGTTTTCTGCCCTATCAGAAGATTATTTTCTAATTTTATCACATTTTGAAATGTCTTCTGAAACTCTTTTAATTTTGGACAGTCGAAAATTTGGCGTTTGGGAAAGGGTTAAAACATCGTAAAACTTCGATAACAACGGAAGGGGATGAGGAAGAGGAAAGGATGAGGAGAAGGAAAACGAACGCATGATGATGATGATGATGATAATGATGATGATGATGATGGCACAACATACACAAATTCAGTGATAAAAAATCACCATGGCTTAAAGTTGATCTATTCTCAGCAAACTGTTAAACCCATTACCAAAAAATAACGACAATTGAGCAGTTTATTGCAGACGATTCTGGTAAACGTTGTGGGAAAAGGAGAAATTGATAGCAACGAGCATTTTCTCCTTTTCTCACAATGGTTTTTGCCCCATCAGAAGAATCTTTTTCATTTTCATGACATTTTGAAATGTCGACTGCAAGCTTTTTCAATTTGGGACAGTCGAAAATTTGGCGTTTGTTTAAGGGTTAGATTAGACTATGTCCGCATTTAATGCTGATTTGTGTCCTGTCAAGTGGCCCACTGCTTGCTTACTTGCGTTAAGAATGCTGAAGCCTCCTTTCAGCTTAACCGTCCCTTTTAGACAATGAAGCTTATAGACTCTCCATCGATTGTGAGCCAGCCATAGGAGTGTAACCAAAATACTGTTGAAAGAGTGTAGATCCCCAATTAAGAATAGATTTCTTGATTTACAGCCGTTTCCCCGAAGAGTCGTTTCCCCGAAGTTAATTCATATAGTAACCAAGGAGTCGTTTCCCCGAAGCTAACATATAGACTGGAGGACATATTATATATAGTAGATTCGATCTTTTATATTTTGTTGTATTTATACAGTTTACAAAATAGCCTTCTTATGAGGTAGTGAGTGTTATGTTAAATCTAATACATGTACATTTAAGACATTTTCAGAACAAACATTACCGACAAACAAACATATAACCCATTGCTAATTAATATATACTATATATAACATATATAAAGTTGCTATATAAATCAACTTCGGGGGAACGATTTCTGCAAGAAAGCTTATTACAAAACATTCTCTTGGTTAGGAAATGTCAGCACATTTATCTAGTCAATTGGCTTTAATAGCTGAAACTGCTTCCTTCAAAGACCGCATAACCAGTTATGTCGACTTTTAAATGCAGAGTCATGTGTGTGTACGTTTCGCTCTGGTCATTACCCTGCTCGACAGACATTTCTTTCCGTCTTTCAGTTCCACGTACTGCCTATACATGCAGCATGCAATATCAGTTTTCCCCACCGGCCAATGTTGATTACGTGGATATGTTGTCGCTGGCTCGTAACATACGCCGTGAAGTACATGAAGAGTACACAAGAAGCCGGGGTTAAATGGCGTTATGATATCGTCATGGCTCGAACCTGAGACCGTTGGATGTCCGCAAATACTCAATCCATAACACATTTAGTTATTATGGAACCCGGTCTTGGTCCTCGATCCTCGATCCATGGATGCTTCACAATTATCTCTCGGTAATCATTTAAACGTCATTTGGTATATGTTACGCACTGTGGTCGTGGGTCCGGTCTTGGTTGAATACTGTCACTTTACTTGATAACCCAGGCATAAAACCCGTTCTTTCAAGTTATATCACATTCTCGCCCTGTTTAAACCACGCCCACGGACTGTGTTTTCTCGAAAGTCGCCATCAACTCCTGGCGCCGGACATAGATCAGAACGCCCCCTGACGCCGCCGCCGACAGACCGCTGAAGTAACCGACGTAATACCCCCAGGAGAGCGTAGTGTTCGAACCAGTCGACCAAAACACCGTGCCCAGCAGGATGGAAAACACTGAAAGTAAAATGGTATGACAATATGAAAGTGATTTCAAAATAGTCGTATTCCAATTTTTGGACTGGATGCACCATAAAACACTACATTTCGAAGCCTTCTAATTTATTGTTATACAATTGCACGACCACCTATTTACTCATGTGTTCATCCTTATCAAAATAAGTTCTGTTCGGACTAAAATAAGTTCTGTAAGGATTGATGTATACCTTATCGAGAATAATGTCAGCAAAGATTTTATTTGATGGGAGAGTTGGTAATAGATCGTCGACATCAATTGTCATAAAAACGCATAAACATACAAAATTTACAATAGACCGTTTCGTTTTAGAAATTACTGTATGTAAATTCCTTCCTTCCATTATGGCTATGTCATAAGTGTATAAAATATACACCATTTTCCTGTGCCGATATCAAAAGCCTTAGTAATCTATGAATGAATGATACAAAGATGTTTGTCACAAAGTGAAAAGGGAAATGATGCAAACATCGGATAATTTTCAAAGTGGTAAAAGATGTAATGTTTAAACTAAAAGCAATTTTCCTTATGGTACCTAAAGTACAATACAAAAAAAAATGAATTTTTCAGCCGGCGATACCCATTAGTCGGCTGTATTTGATAATGCATGAGTTATTTATATGAGTGAGGACTACATGTTTTACTTACAAGCTACAAATGCTACGATAACTGAGGCTGTCAAAATTCTATGGTCGCTGGCCCACAGGATATCTTTCTTTGTAAGCTTTTGAACGACATGAATGACCATAAGAACTGAGACGGTAATGTAGCACACTAGACCCAGCACCAGTAAACCTCGGCCGACTTGCATTGTGTCTGAAATTGTAAATAAGATACAGAAGTTATATATTGTTGTTGTCAAAATATTTGGGAAAATGTAGCCTTTATTACTAACTTATTTATAAGTAAAGTCCAACCGACATGCAATATGTCTGACATTGTAAATAAGATACGGAAGTTAGGTATCATTGCAATTAATATATGGGGAAAATGTAGCCTCTATGACTAACCTATTTATAAGTAAAGCCAAACCGACATGCATATGGCTGAAATTGCAAATGAGATATGGAACTTATGCATCATTGACACTGTTGTCGAAATCTTGACTCATTTGTTAATGACCAATGACTTACAAGTAAACCGCGACATGCATTGTGTTTTAATTTTCCCTTTTAAGAACAGAATTTTACAATGATTTGCAAAAAAGACCGATTCCGTGGAAAAAGTTCCTTATACCAAAACTGAAAATGAGACGGACCCAAGCATTCTATATCCGGTCTGAATCATCAGAGACTTCCTTTCTGTATCATCAGGTCGTGTTAAACATATTAGTCCTGCGTGGCTTAGTGGTTGAGGTGGTGGACCCAGAACTCAGGGATTCGAGCCCCACCGAGACCACTGGTTTCGTGGGAGTGGCTAGTCACTTCAGAACCCTAGCCCAGTACTGGTGGACCCAGGAAAGCCGTAGGTAGCACAGACTTTAGGCCTTTATCGTGTACCAAAATGGTACACGGTAAATATAAGACTCGCTTCGTGGCGCCCATGTTTTGATGTGGTTAACAATATTCTTTCTTTCTTTGATTATCATGTATAGGCAAGGCCATGTCGTATTTACTTCGGCATTAATGGAAAAAAAACCTTCCTTATTGACTTACATGATAATTTGTGTAGAAGGACTTTGTTTATGACATTCAAGGACGTTTGTATAGAAATATCTCCTTAATGATTTGCAAGTTTCTTTGTGTAGACACAGTAACTACATGAGATGAAATGCAGTTGGTGTAGCGGAACTACCTTCATACGAAACATGTGAAGACGACCTAAATACATTACCAAATTGATAGTGTGTGTATATAAACTATATAATGACCTAAGAGGTAGTTTGTGTAGAAGAACTAATTTCATGATCTTGTTGATAGTTTTTCTAAAAACTACAAGTATGATCCATAAGGTAGCTTGTGTAGAAGAACCTACAGTGGGGTCTATTAAATAGCTTGTGTAAAACTAAAATTATGACCTAAAAGGTAATGTACGTAGAAGAAATTGCTTAATGATATATATGGTAGTTTGTTTACGATGACTACATTTATGACTTACGTGGCACTTTTTTGCAGAAAAAGTAACTTCATGCTATTAATGATAGTTTTTCTAGTAGCTACATTAATGAGATTCAAGGTAACTTGTGTATAAGAACTTACTTCATGATCTTTAATATCATTAGTGTAGTAGAACCATATTTGTAAGATTCACGGGAGCTTGGGTAGAGGAACTTACTTCATGATCTTAATGATCGTTTTTCTAGTAGAACTACATTACAGAGAATCACGGTAGCTTCTGTAGAAGAACTTACTTCATGATCTTTTTTATAGCTAATTGTCTAGAAGAACTATAGTTATGACCTACAAGGAAGACTGTGTAGAACAATTCCATAATGATCTTTATGGTATCTCTTTTTTAAGAAAATACTTGTGCGATCTTGTTTCCTTGTAGCCACTTTCATACTAATCATCTACTTCGTGGATAGTAATATGATGATTAACATGACCGACTTACTTGATATGTCGTGCTGGCTGCCGATAGCTTCACATCCTTGTTTGTCACATATTTGCCAGAGGCCCCAATGTTGACCTTCATACGCGTTCCAATGAGGGACGGAAATACTAACCAAGTCCAAAATAAGTCCAATTGTGATAAAGAATATTACCATCCACAATTGGAGAGATACTTCTGCAAGTGACATGTTTATGGTTAATCTTAATATTTGTACTAATAAATCAAAAGTCCGATTTAACTTGAGAAAAAAAGTTTATGACGCCTGTACGAACAAAAAGTGTTTATATTAGTTCCTTTCAATTTGATTTATAGCTATTCGTATGTATACATATGCTTCAACAAGCAGCACTTCTTCCTTTTCTAAAATCCAACTTAAAATTTGAATTTGTTCCAACTAAACTGTCTTCAAATTGCAAATTCGGCCATCTTTATATATGAGCTTAGGGAGTGTGACATATTTGACCTTTGACCAATCAGAATCGTTCATTACCGGATGTGGCTTGTTGAATGCGCGGAAACACTCGGAAAGAATGGCATACGCTCAATGTCCTGTTTTTGGGACAAAACAACCAAAATTCAAAAGGCTATAGTGCACCAAGGCGCCTAACAGATGGTTTCCGTGCTTATCATTTGTCGAGATGGTAACCCAGGCTACCAGCGGTCTAGCAAACATAAAAAACATGTAAACATTGCAGATTCCTTGACATCGATCTTACTCCTGGGTATGTGAACTTATAATGCAGTTGCATACAAATTTTCGACTGTCCCAATTTGAAAGAGTTTGCAGATAACATTTCAAAATGACATGAAATTGGATTTTTTTCTAATGATAGGGCAGAATACATTGTAGGAAAAGAAAAAAATGCTCGTTAGGAGCAATTTCTCCTTTTCCCACAATGTTTTCAAGAGTTGTCTGCGACAAAGTGGTTAAATGTCTTTATTGTTAGGTAATGGGTTAAAACGTGCAATATGACTCGCCTGCTTGTTTGTGGTTGTTGTTTTTTCCCAGGAAGAGGCGTATGTATTCTCGTTTATTGAAAACACAATGCGTTGAGTAATACGGCAATTTCTTAGATAAGCGCACCAAATTAACCCTTTATGAAATGGATACGATTATATCCAATTTGAATCGACTAAGAGGCTTATGATGTAATGCCAAGTAAACTTACATACAGCATAATCACCATTAAGTGATTGCAATCAACATAGAAAGTAAAATTGTCCTTTTGGAAAAAACAAAAAGTAGAGATCCAATGAGACTTTCCATAGTGTTAGACGTGTTCATATTCATTCATCAGGTCGCCACAAATAGCAAAAAGATATCAAATTAAATTTTGTAACGGCCGCCAAATTGAGTCTTCGGGTTGACAAACGTTTTAGTCGAGAAAATGGAAACACCGTATTTTGTTTTAAGGATACGCTCTTTTCAACGTTTGTTTCTGTAATTAAGTGATGCCAGTATATATATTTTGTGTTTCCTTGATCCGGAAAATTGCTACCAGTTAGATTTAATCTTATTTATCAAACAAAGAAGCATCATATTTATACATTACAAAAATGTGGAACGGAAGCAAAGAATTTATAAAGTTCCTCTCCTTGATGGCGACAAACACGTCATTTACATTACAATGATGTTTAAGATACGAATTTAGGCTTTCTAATCGTTCATGCTTAAAAAGGTTTCTATTACCAGATAATATTAATGTACGCATTCAAAAAGCTGTTGTCTGCTCCCCAACGTCTGGACCAGTCTCAAATTAACTTTCTATATCCCGGGTCAATCTGTTAAAGAATAGACATTGTTAATTGTTTATGTTAATGAGTTATACATGATTTTGAAAATTAACATTGAATGAATACATGCCCGGATATCCCATATCTAGTTGCGTCAGAGGATGTAATGCCACTTAGGTCCATCCTTCAAGGAGCGTGTCGAAAGTGTCCTTGTGGTGCCCAATTACAAAACACTCTTTGGATTTGATTCACCCATCATTTCAACCCTTTAGCAAACGCCAAATTGAAAAAGTTTGCAGACGACATTTCAAAATGTGATGAAATTGGAAAATAATCTTCTGATAGAGCAGAAAACATTGTGAGAAAAGGAGAAGTTTATCGTTACGAGCAATTTCTCCTTTTCCCACAAAGTTTTCAGAGTCGTCTGCAACAAAGTTGTTAAAAGATGTTATTGTTTGGTAATGGGTTAAGTGTATTGTACCTCTGCTCTTAAAGTACACCTTTGTTTTGAAGGGGTTTGGATTCACCGAGCACAATTGTTCTTGTTTTTTTATGGATGATGCGCACCAATTTCAACACTAATTCAGATACAGCTTAAAAGTGATTCCCCGTTTTATTCTTTATTGGATAAATGCAAATACTATACGTCCAAATTGCACCCCCGACCCGACCAAACACTACACAAGGAATAAGATAGCTGCAGAAAGAGATAGAACCCGGTCTTCATTTTAAAAGATATTCACTTCACAAACATACATGTTACTTAATGAGCATTTGATTATTAACCGCTTTTTAGATGATACGATAAGGTTTACCACCGATCTCAACTATATTTCTGTACTATCACGCCAGCCAGTGCATCTATCCATGCTCTAAACCCACTATTCAAACTAGTAGTAGAAACATCTCAATGAATATCTATGATTAACGCGCACATGCTGATATGGTAAACTCAACAATTGGCTCAACAATTAGTCATGTATTTTATAGAAACTGAAAATAATACTGAATGGGTGTTTCATAAGAAGAAAAGTTTTGAAGTTAGTCATAAGTTCGCATGGCGTCGCACTCATTGTTGTTTAGTGCGGTTTTGATCGCAGTGTATACTCAAGTCCTCACTCGTATCCCACCCTCATTACATTTACGTGACTTCTAACGTTTGACTACATAGGCGTAGGAGCGTTTTCAACATTGGGGGGGGGGGGGCAACTTCAGATGAGGACCGGTCTAAGAATAAATGTTCCTAAACTTTCTCATGACTAATCATGCGTCTACAAATTCAATATCATTGATTGAATTAAAAGAAAGCGTATGAAATTGTGTATCTTAGTTAAGACAAAATAACCAAAAGAAAAAGAAAATAGGATAGGCCAAGACTCGATGTCACGCGGAAAGCATATTGTACTGATACAAACTAAAAGAGACAGCCACCATGCTGTCACAGCCACGACTTCAACTACAATTTCGAAAAAAAAAAATTACTATATTTAAATACAATATAGAGTCTGACTGCTTAGAGTATGTTTTGCATCACTTTCCAAAAATCTTCACCTTCCATTGTGAATATTTGGGGCAATCGTATCTACTCGGCAATCCCCGTAACAAGTCGGTAGATATACCTCGTAGGCAGTACATGAATACACCAGAAATCCTGGGGTAATTCGCCTTATTTCCGGCGGCTAACGCAAAATGCACACAGGCACTAAATATGTATTTGAATACACACAAATTGGTTATATATCACAATTGAATGTTTGTTTTTACCCTTTTCATTAAAGATGACCGTATCAACACATCTTTGATTTATATTTTGTCAATCGTATCTACTCGGCAATCCCCGGCTTGTGCCGGGGATTTCCGAGTAGATACGATTGTAAACGGACATGCCCTTCGTTGCTGACCTACTTTCAAAAATGGCTCCCCATTGCCTCCGAGGTTATTTTAAGAAATGGCCGAGGTGTTCCGAATGTACATTTACGTGACTTCTAACGTTTGACTAGACAAACCGAGTAAACGTACACAAATAGCCTTCAGATGGGAGGACAGTGGTCAAAGGGTAAAGCGTCGGCCTCCAGACACGAGGGTCGTGGGTTCGAATCCTAAATATGACAAGCGGGTCCGCCTTGCGATCGTTCGATTACTGGTTATGTTCCAGGAAGCAGGATCGAAAATGATTGATCTTAGTTGTAAGGACTTGTTCAGTTGACTTATTCCAACGTTTGGTAAAACCAGTTGACGGCAACGTTGGGTAAAACCAGTTGACTTAAGACAATGTTGGGTAAAACTAGTTGAATTAAAGGCACATAAAAGGAGATTAACGCTATATAAAACTATATTAAACGTTTGGTCATATTCAAATAGTTATCACCAAAAAACCCCATCAGCACAACTTAAACGAGAATTAACCCAGATTAACCAGTTTAATTGTGTGATTTTTCACCCCTGACCTTGAGAATCAGTTGAATTATGAAACGTTCGAAACAGTTGTCGAGGAAAAGGGATATAGCTAAAATTACAAACATTATTTGGTCACGATATCTCCGAATTATCTTAAAAGCTTTTCTCACTATTGTTTGAATATTCCTTCATCATGATCAAACGATACTTTTGCTCCAATGGTTTCAAGTGTTGGCTTCTGCTATGGTAAAAGGTTTATAATTACACAATGGGCATTGCTTAGCCAATTTTTCGACTGTCCCAAATTAAAAGAGTTTGCAGACGGCATTTCAAAATGGGATGTAATTTGAAGGTACTCTTCTAATGGGGCAGAAAACATTGTGGGAAAAGGAAAAATTGCTCGTTACGAGCAATTTCTCCTTTTCCCACAATGTTTTTCAGAGTCGTCTGCAACAAAGTTGTTATATGTCATTATTCTTTGGTAATGGGTTAAAACAATTTTGTTATGCAAATCATGATTAAAGATTACATTCGTAGATTGCTTCGATGTTTACCTGTCAGCGAATTTTGTCAAAGTTGGTTCCCAATCTCTGCATGGGATGAAATCGCGGAATATTGATACAGTTTGACCGCTTATAGAGTATGGGGACCAATCTCGTTGGACATGCCAACATTTCCAATAACATATGCAAATGTATACATTGATAATGTAGGCTTATCAAACGTCATTGGACCAAGTTCTGTTAATAGAAATTAGGTAGCGCCCTCTCAAATACGTAATACCTATTTTTCTACACAGATTGGCAAACGTTGTGGACAGTTTAGCCTTTGGGTCCTGTATCATTCAATATAATATGGACATCACAATATAACTGGATAATATTGTTGATCCGATGTAAAACCACAACAATATTAACAGACAAAACACTCATATTTCTGACCTTGGCCCGATGTCAAGGATATGACAGTTTTACGTCGGAAATGACTAACGGATGCACTATATTGACAACTCATAATGTGTATTGACAGACGGGGATGGTATAACGGTGATCACGTTTGACAAAACACACGCCTTATCGAACATTGCAAAACAGATACTTAGAAATAAGACAGTCCCCTATGCCTACGTAAAGCATTGGTAGAATGAGAATAGATTTTTACTCAGTTCAAATGAGTGCCAACGACACACGAGAACGCTAATTTTGTCTGCAAGATAACAAAAGCTTCTCTTTTCTATCCATTCAACATGAGTGTATTGTATAACCCTGCTTTAGATTTTTAAAATCGATCCCACCATTTAACCTTTACCAGACAATTTCTTATTAATTCTCCCCCAAAAAGCAATATTTGAATTCATTAATGGGGAAACGTGAAATTACCGTGCAATTACTTTCTATTTCCCAACAAAAATTCAAACACGTTCATACGAACATCTTCAAACTTATCCAACGCCTCAACTCGTTTGTTATGGAATCGCTCTCCTGAAGTTCACTGAAGTAATTACAACATATTTGATATGAATAAGATAAGAAACATTGTTTTTAACTGTTACACTACGTTTCTTATGCTTTCATCTAATAATAATAATAATAATAATAATAATAATAATAATAATAAAGACTTTATTTAACGAGGAAACTCATTTGACAATTTAAACTGACAATCTTCCATAAGATCCTCAACAATGAACAAGTGAACAATAAAACTAAAAGACTAAGGACAATTAAGGTAGTTTGGCCCATATGTCGTCTGACAGTGAGGTATCAATATGTCTGAGAAAGTATAATGAGCAGTGAGGAACAAATGATCTTAAAACTAAATGAAAGACGAAGACAACTTATCAAGCAAATCAATACTTGTCAAACACATTTGATACCCCACTAAGACACCACAAGTGCCAGAATACCGTGTAAGAACATACTATTCAAAGACATCGGCTTTCTTTAAATGAAAGACCCCCCTCCCCCAACACAATATGTATACATGTATATAAATTTACGAACATTAACTGGTGGATTCCACAATGGGACTGTTCGTTTATCATGTAACAGCCGTAGTTGTTTCAAAATAGGACGGCTTCACAAAACGTAAGTATAAAGATTTGAATTGTTGGACAGAGGAAGAGTTTTGTATATAATGAGGAATAGAATTCCATATTGAAGTACCAGAGAAAACAAAAGTGTGTCGAAATAACTCCGAATTTGGTTTAGGGCTATATAATTGATAAGTAGTCGACGAGCGTAGCAGTCGTGAATGTATGTCTGCACTGAATGTAAACGCAGTTTTTAAATAATCAGGCCCATTTCCTCTTAGAGTTTTGTACATTTGAATGGCCTTCTGAAAAATTACACGCTCTTGAAACGTCATCCATTTAAGTTTTGCAAATAAAATAGCAGAGGGAGTAGAAAAATCACTATCAAGAATTACCCTTGCTGCTCTTTTCTGGAATCTTACAAGTTTATCTTCCAGACTGCTAGTACAATTCCCCCATATAACACAGCAAAAGTCAAAATGTGGGAGAATGTATGCGTTATAAAAGCGTTTCCGAGTTTCAAACGAAAGGAAATATTTAATTCTAGACAAAAGGTACAAATACGAATTACACTTCTTTATCACGTTATTGATATGATCTGTCCATGATAGGCTATCATTAATTGTGATGCCTAGTAGCTTTGCTGAGGAAGAAACTTCAATAGAATTATCATTAAAAGGAATGCTGAGATTTGAGTTAACAATTTGGTGTTTATTACGTTTACTTGTAATATATAAAACCTTGGATTTATCAGCATTAATTGACATTTGGTTTATTTTACACCAGTTTTCAACATTTAATATATCTCTGGTAAGTGAAGATATGACATGATCTAAAGACTTGCTATGAGTTGATATGGTCGTGTCATCAGCAAATATGTCGGCAATTGAATGTGAAAGAGATAGGGGTAAGTCATTGATATATATCAAAAATAGTAGAGGGCCGAGAACTGAGCCCTGTGGAACACCAGCTGAAACCTTTCCAGGACAAGAATATTTACCGGATATAAAAGTTTTTTGGGTTCTATACTCTAGATATGACTTGAACCAATTCAATGCGGAAAAATGCAAACCATACAGTGATAGCTTCTGTAACATAATATCGTGATTTACTAAGTCAAAGGCTTTACTCAAATCAATGAGCAATGTTCCGACTATTTCGTTATTGTCTATAGCTGCAATCCAGTCATCAAGAATCTTTATCAAAGCTGTTTGACAAGAGTGAGCTTCACGAAAGCCTGATTGTCTGTCATACAAAAGTTTGTTATCGGACAGATAAGATTTTAACCATTTGCTAACATGTCTTTCAAGTATTAATGAAACTACTGGTAAAATAGAAATGGGTCTATAGTTAGATTTATCATGCCTATCGCCCTTTTTGAAAATCGGAATGACTTTTGCTGTTTTGAACGCTAAAGGGAATCTATTGAATCTTATACTACAATTAAAAACAGATGTTAAAGCTGGTGCTATTACTGATGCTGATAACTTTAGGTATTTGGCATTAATATTATCAGTACCTGTAGATTTGGTGGGGTCAAGGGATTTTAATTGAGTTTCGACAAAATCACTAGACAATGGAGGAATGGTAAATTCGTCAGACATAGTCAACTTAGATGTGTTCAAGGTTTTTAGGGTATCATGCGGTTTGTAAACTATAGATCCATCAACAGGAACAGTCTTATGGATGTTACAAAAATGTTCATTAAATAAATGTGCAACCGAAGATGGATCTGATACGAAATTTTATTTTGATTCCTATTTTAGAAGTTTGACACTGTTTGCTTGATGTGGGACATTAATATGATATGTCATTATTGTAATGCGGAAACTGTAAATTTTAATTTTGCAGATTATGTGTACAAAGATAAACCGGTAATTAAGGCTTTGTTAATTGTTTGACAGTGTGGTGATCTTAATTTGGATGTCTGATATGAAGGATAACGAATATGATTTATCGAACACAATAAGGAAATGTTGTTTAAGATTGCGATTATGTGCACTGTACAAAGGTTGAGATTATCTAAGCAAATAAAACATTGACGGAATATGTTGGCCTCTTCCTTGTTTTTAAAAGCAGCAATATCAGAATGGTTTCATTTTTCTTACCCAAAAACCTTTCTTACGAATTTTGTTCTGGTTAACTTCATGATCGGTCACATCTTTTAAACGTTACATATCTTAAGACAATCGTTTACAGAATGGCGTGGAATTTGCACGTACAAACTCAGTGCTGTTTCCAGCAAAAAGAAAAGAAAAAAAAGAAAACTCATAACAACATCGTGAGACTTGGCCTCATCTTGAAACGTTTTCTAATTCTTTCGCCTTGTGTGTGATAATCTAAATTGTGTTCTTTGATAAAGAATTACGAATACAATTACGTAAGTATTGTCCAAAAGTAATGTTTGATAAAGCAAGTAAACATTGACGGAATATATTGGCCTTTTCCGTGTTTAAGATAATACATACGTGTATCAAGTGCCATAGGTACAACAAGACAAATACATTGTTAAACATTTGTGGCAAAAAGAAACGAAAACATGTCTGATAAAAATAAATGTTCATTTTATTGCAATGTTTTCACATGTCATCTGGTCTAACGTCATTACAGCCGTTTTTGTTAGTAAAAAGGTTAAAGTATGTAAACGTGTATTGAACCGTTTGACATAGTGCGATTTTGATGACAAATTAACCTCACGTCTAGTCAGTTGTCCCAATGATTAATCATAATGATGTTTGACACCGAAAGAGGTAATCTATGATGTCTCTATATTACATACTTAATCATATAGTATAGTATCTCCCCGATAGTCAGTCATACGACAAATGGATGAAAACTTTTTTACCGAGCGCGCAATCCTAACATAATCAAGAACTGATACAGTTGAAAGTAAACTTGGTAGGACGGTTAAACCCTTATAGAACTGGAACCGACTTCATGCTTATAAATGCAAACAGGTTAGATCCAAGTAAATTGGCGGATGGCCTGTGATCTAACCCGTTTGCTACTCTGTGTATCTTTCCTCAACAAAATTAAGCAGATGTTCAAGGTTTTGGAAAACAGACGACACAAAAATCTTATTTTAGAAAATTACCAAGCATTCTAAGGGTTAAATACAATCATCGTTTTTGGCAACAGACGACACGTGACAGACAAATTACAACTAGTCTCGTTCTGAAACACATCAAACTAAAATAAAATCGAAGCGGCATCGGTCCCTACAAAATTCGGCCCGTTGTTGTAAAATACCCTGTATTCATTACTAGCCTACCACAAAAACTATTTGGTCTTGGATCTGTTTATAAGTCTATACATGTAAAAACATGGTCAGTCTGTGACCCAATCTCGTCTAAAATGTTTCTTTTTGGAAAGCTTTGTCTTTGATCACGCCTTTTTGACTGTTTAATGACGCTCGTGAAACTGGGATATCCTATAAAACGTGTAGGTATGTCCAAACGTGTGTTAGGTCCGTGCTTTGTAATTTATCATAGTTTGATATCAATTAATGTCATAATTCTGCAAAGATTTCATTAAGTGGTAGTGTGTCATAACAACTTTTCATAAGATGTATAAGTAGCCTATTTTACTGTATATCAAATTAATAACTATTTTTGAACTAATGTTGCATTTTTTATTTTCGATTGATGTATAGGATTCAATCTTGAGTGCGTAAGTACATGTTACCAAGATAATGAGCCACTACTAGGGTTTGAAAGATGTCTTGCCAAAGGACACTCCACGGTGCCATAAATGATCGCCATCGAGGATCGAACCTGTGTTGGCCTGTCTCTAGTCCCCGGCGCTAACGTTTATATTTTTCCGTACACAATGAGAAGAGTTGCATCTATATAAACCGTCTCTGTTTTAACGGTCATGATAAATTTATATACAAGGACTAAAGTCACTTTCTAAGTCTAAAAGCACCACATAGAATTTTGGTTACAATATATCTCCGTTCTGCTTTTCCAATTCCTTTCCGTTACTTTTTTATAATTGGGTCATGAGAATGAAATTCTGGATTTTGATTGGTCGACCAATAATTTCCGGCTTCTTCTGTGATGGGGTGTAACTTCCGTTGTCGGAATTAGGAAAACAAATCAATCGGGGGATTCAAAATCAGCAATCATCCACTATGGACAGTCAAGGCAGGAAAGTTGTAGTATGCGATAATGGAACTGGGGTAATTATTTATTTCACATTTGTTTGCATTTTGCTGACAAAATATCCTTAGTGTAGATTTCTTCGCAGCAAAAAACCCGGAAGTGAACTGAAAGTAAACCGCTGTCAAAACAAGAAAGGTTTATCTAGCTCTAATTCCCAATGCAAAATTGATCTAGGATAGATTTGTAATGTCTTAATTCCATCTATTCAAAATCATACAACGTAAATTTGTTTCGACTTGCTTTCGTTATGACTCAACTGTCTTAAAAAAGCAGATCATTGTTGCTGTCAAAATTGACTGAGTTGACATTTCATTCGTACCAATCCTTCATCAAACCGGGTACAAAATCAATGACTAATTTCCTATACCGTGCTGTCGAGATCTATATGATTCCGAGTTTGGAATGAAATAGCATAATATCCATTATCGAAATATTTGCATTTTAGCTCTCTTAGACTAAAGGCGTTGCAGCTTACGAAATAATGAATTGTATGAGCTACTTCCATCTTATGCTAGTTTTGTAGCATTGCATCAACCTACTTAAATCCTTGATATGCTATTTAATTTATTTCAATTCAATTGTGAGATTAATGAAAATGATTTTGGTATGGAAACATTAATTTTCTACATCTGCAACTTGACAGTGAGATGTTGTTCCTCATATTTTCTGCATCCCATGATCAGTTTGCAATGATTGATGGAGATATCCTCTACTCAAGGTTCCGCCTGTAATGCAAAATACAGTAAACCAATTGAAGATTTTTTTAGCAAAGGAAATGTATAGTAATTGTATTTCACACCTCAAGCAAATGAACCAATACATGCAGTTCGATACATGTTAAATTTCCCTTTTATTCTGATTGTTATTGATAATGATCAATAAAGTCAGGTTTCTACAATGATGGTTGTTAAGTTGCCAAGCACCCCCACTTTAATATCTAGATTTTAACAACCTTTGTAATGTGACATCCTAAAACGCAAATGGCAAAACTATGTAGATAATCTAATATAGAGAAAGTAAACCAATAAGATCAACAAAAAATGTCTTACTATTCTCATACTTATTTTATCTATCACGAAATTGGGCAACCTCTCAATTCTCTAATTGGCTTACTTCTTGTTTCATTATGTGCGAAATCGTCAGTAGGTAAAATCTCTGTAAATCATATTAATTTAAATTAATACCTTAGTTATTGAAAGTATTGCATGATTTTTTATTCATATTAACTTAACCTTTGTGAAACAAGGGGAGTTTTGTAGTCTGTAATTCTCCCTTTTTCATTAAAAGGTTCATAATATTATGCTGTGTTTTGTAAAAGCTTGCTGTCATATGAATGTTTATTGGTTATGAACAATATTCATGATATGGGTGTCTTCTCTGTGCTTATATTCAACTAGTGCATGTTTTGACATATTACATTCTTTAAGCACCCAAGTTTACAGAAGAATTTGATGTCTGAGAAAAAGAACACTGCTGTGTTAAGCTAGTTGACTACTTATTCTTGTTAATTTGGCTGTCAACCAGCTAGAAATGATATGCACATGTAAATAAAAACCCATAAAAACTGCATTGAAACCTCCCTGAATGTGCATTGTTTCCCTTTTCAAAAGTGTTTGTTGAAAAAAAAAATGTTGTGGCTATGAGGAAGAGAATTGCCACTTCTCATGACAAGTTTGTTTCCTTGTTAACAGTTTTATGTTAGTGTTAAGAGGGGCCTCCGTGGCCTAGTGGTTAGAGTACAGAACTTGAAATCACATGGCCCCTCTCCGCGTGGGTTCAAATCCTGAGAGGGATATGGATTTTCATGAGAGGCAGTCTCCCGACTGACTTACGGAATGCCGATGGTTCTACCTGCCTTGACCATCCCTTATGGGCAGTTGAGTATGGGGTCTTCCTCCATCATTAAGAGTCGGGCATGGCTACATAACTGAAATAATGTTGATGTGATGTAAAACCCATATGAAAAAATTAGTGTTAAGAGGGCTAGTAATGTTTTTTTTATTTTTCCCAATTAGGATTACATATGAAGCTTCTGGTGATCATTGTAGTAAAGGTGGAATCTTTTCAATAAAGTATTGTTAAAATAAACCCTTATTGTATAATCTCAATAAAATTTTCAAAGACCTTTTTTTGTTCCCAGTAAGTTGCAGAAGATGTATAACTGACAAATGATTCTATGAAAAACAACAAAGCAGTAAATGAATATATATGCTGATAAAAGTCTTAAGCACAGAATAAGAATGTTATCTGCGCATCTTTTGATATTATCAATGCGGAAAAAGGAAATTTATACATTTTGAGCATATTCTTCATTGCTCATTGACTTTTTTCATCTGACAATGAATATCTGAATGAAATATGACTGAATAGAAACTGCAGTTCTTTCCCCCAAACATCCTTAACTCTCTTTTTGTAGTTTCATTTACAAGGATACCACATTGGTAACAGATCATCCATACCCCATGAAAGTCCCGAAAGCCGATGAAAGCTCACAAGGCTCAATTGAAAACTACTACAGTACTAGGAAATATATGCATACCTAAAAATTATGATATAAACAGTTGCAATATTAAATAAGCAACACAGACTTTAACACACATATATTGTATATCATAATGTGTTTGTTATTTCAGTTTGTGAAATGTGGAGATGCTGGTTCCAATTTTCCTTCCCATATATTTCCATCTCTTGTTGGAAGGCCTATCATTAGATCTGCGGTAAAAGTAAACAATGTAGAAATCAAGGTAAGTGTTTTGCCCATGACATCTGATTTTCTTCCTTAATTCACTTTTAATGGCTTGTCTTATTTAATAAGAAATAGATATGACAGCAATGAAGAACTTGAATTCATTATCCTGATGAAAGCCGAAAGATTGAAACATAATGTTTGACAAGAACATGATGTTGACTTTTTAAAAAAACAATGAAATATTGCAAAGTATGAACAAAGTGTATTTTAAACAAATCATTGAGGCAAATGGTAAAAAGTTTCTATGTACGTGAAAATCTCTGTTGTCACGATGGTTGCTTATTGCCACTTCCTCATATGGAATTGTGTGACATCATAAATTAAAGGAACTAAGATAAAAGTAGCAATTGTTTGTTTCGAGCATTTGTCACTGCCACTTTTCTTCCTGTGACATATTTTCATAACACGTTGAATATTTGGCTTCAACAATTTATATCTACAGTAACCAATGGGATCCAATGAAATGTTTCATCTTTTTATCAAAAAAGTGAATATTGCTGTTATAAAGATGAATATTTAACTTTAAAGGTGTTTTCTCAAAGATGAGACAATGTAAAAATAAAATAGAATGTTGTACTTGTATAATTTGCATAATGAAGTATTTCTATTTATAGCTAATTTGGTTTGAAGAGGGCCATTATATCTTTATAGTTGCTGTTGAACCAATTTCAATTTCAAATCCATCACTTTTGATTCTTAATCTAATCTTAAAATAGACATCCATTTCATTTTAACATCACATGAGCCATGAAAAATGTGCGATATTTCGGGGAGATTAAGTCTTATTTATATCACAGTATTCCCCAAACTCTGAATGTGTTAGGAATGAAATTAGGAGCTCAATTGATCGTTAACACAACTAATTGACTGAACAAACACCGTCAATATTCATAAAGAGTAAAGTCAGGGGTGGCAAAATCAATTGTCTGTCTCATCCAGCTTGTCTAAAAGTCTTACTGGATAAGTCGATTTACTAAAATTTACAAGTGCAGAGAAATGTTGGACATTTACAGACAAGTAAATTAAACTCAGATTTTTCCACCCCTGTGGTATTTCTCAAAAGCAGAGTGTGTCAGGAATGGATTAAGAGCTTAATTGGTTGTAGACACAACAAGTTAACTGAATAAACACCATCTCAATGGATTAACCCTTTCCCAAACAACAAATTTTTGACTGTCCAAAATTGAAAGAGTTTGCAGACGACATTTCAAAATGTGATGAAATCGGAAGATAATCTTCTGATAGGGCAGAAAACATTGTTGGTTAAGGAGGAATTACTCGTTACGAGCAATTTCTCCTTTTCCCAAGATGTTTTCTAAAGTCGTCTGCAACAAAGTGGTCAAATGTCGTTATTGTTTGGGAAAGGGTTAAGTGAAGTGGAAATGACACTGCTACCCTGTAAATTTTTTATTTTATTGCGTGTATGGCCTTAATCTGGGAACAAGTAGCTTTAATTGCTTAATACATCTCACAATTTCCTTTCACAGGATCTAATGGTAGGGCATGAGGCGAGCCAGCTGCGATCAATGTTGGAGGTGAACTACCCGATGGAGAACGGGATCGTGCGTAACTGGGAGGACATGATACACCTGTATAACTACACATTCGGGCCGGACATTATGAATCTGGATCCGTCCAACACAAAAATATTGCTCACAGAGCCACCCATGAATCCCATGAAAAATAGAGAGAAAATGACACAGGTGAATGAAGTTATGCTTTTTATAATACATGGTAGGGTTTTTGCTAGACATCTTATGCTTATAAATTATGTAATTTCCAATGAATCTTTCTTTCTGTTTCAATATCAAAAAGAAAAACAGTAGCACATCATTGGAGTTGTTTCTCTTGAGTGTCACCACTGAAGTGTCACATGATAATATTGTAATTTTGTTAAGATGATATCAATATTTATTGGTTTTGACGTAAGCAGATTCTTTTTCCTAAGATCATTTTATAAAAGGCTAACCTTGGTCCTACAAGATAATTTCTACCATAGACATTTACTTTATTGCCTGTATTGTAGATCACTTAATGACTTAAACACTCTCTATGTAATGTATGGAATTATTTAATCAGTGCAATATACGAGAAAAGGCAGCTGACAATATTAAAGAACTGCAGGTGGCATCCCCTCTATCAATATTTTGTGAACATATATACAGTTGTTCCCCTAACATGATTGTTTTTACAAGAATATGATCTAAACTGGTTGACATTACTGGCAATTTAAATTGAAGATTTTTAGACATAAGGTGTCCTTAAATTATTTTCTATTTATAATCAATTTCCTTTCACATTTACTTACCCTTTGTTTGCTCCAAAATAATAAGCTCCTTTATCATATGATTTAAGAAAAATGTTTTTAATTTTGCGTTTTTCAGACTTGTTTTATGTTTGGACATTTTATTGTTATTTTGTTAACATCTGTTACATGTATTTTCAGGTGATGTTTGAGCAATATGGTTTCAATGGTATATATGTTGCAATACAGGCAGTGTTAACACTTTATGCTCAAGGTTTGTGTCCCTATATTATCTGTGTTTTAATTTTCACTGAAATTATTTGGATATTTAATTCAATTATCAAAAGGGGTCCTTTGTAGCCCAGTGGTGTAGGTGGAAGGCTTAGAACTTGGAGGTCCCGGGTTCGAGCCCCACCAACTCTTCTGGTTTAGTGTGGGGGCTCTGTTGGCAAGTCACTTCAGAGCCCTAGCCTAGCATTGGTGGATTCAGGAAAGCCATAACATAACTGAAATATTGTTGACATGGTGTTAAAGACCATATCAATAAAGATACATAGAAAACTTTTAACAATCTTTGGTAACGTTTTTGGCTAATACATGGAAGCAACCTATTTGCATCTTCCAATTTCTAAAGTAACATTTAACCTTTTTTGAAATTATCATTTCTTTGAATTTTAATGAATTTAAATAATATAACAGATAACAACATCAACAACTTATCAACATTAAGAATTTTTTGTCACAAATGGCATACTTTGACATTACCATTAAATTGATTATCAGTCCATGTAAGTCAAATGATCTTGATGTCCACTGCAAGTTATTAAGAGAATGTTTGTCTGATGCACGAAGTGTAAGATCAGTAAATATTTTTAACTATTCTCCTATCTGCGATTGTTTGACAGGTCAACCATTTTTTTTTTAGAAAAAAATCTAATGTTAATGTATGATAAATAACCTTTTTGGTTATTACATATAGAACCAATTATTAGAAGAGGAAAAGTTGCTTGTCACCATCCATTTATCTAATTGAAAGCGCTAATTCTAAAAAATCATGTATTGGTTCCATTTACTTTATTTTTTAATCCATTACCAAGCAATAACAACATTAAGCCAGTTTGCTACAAACCACTCTGGAAAACATTGTGGGAAAAGAGAGAGCAAGAGCAATTTCTCTTTTTCCCACAATGTTTTCTGCCATATTGGAAGATTGTTTTTCAATTTTATCACATTTTGAAATGTCGTCTGAAAACTCTTTCAATTTGGGACTGTTAAAAAATTGGCATTTGGTAAATGGTTAAGAAAAAATGCGTTTAGTAATATATAATAATTGGTAAAGTAATATACATGAATGTTGTTACCAGGTTTGATAACTGGAGTGGTAGTTGATTCCGGCGATGGGGTAACACATGTATGTCCAGTGTATGAGGGATTTGCGCTTCCACATTTGACACGGCGTTTAGACATTGCTGGTAGAGATATTACTAGGTATTTAATAAAAGTAAGTGTATACACTCTTGATGAAATTGGTATTTGCTAGTAGATTAGTGAGTTTTGTTTTCCTTAACCAGGGATTGCAGATTATGAATTTGGTTTACTTGACCATAAATACCAAATCTCTGTCTGCACTTGTTGGTATAATGGTTGTATAGAGAACTTTAGTTAAAGTTTCATATGTCCATTAAGACTCTTGGACAAGCTAAGCAATACGGATAATTGATAATCCCACCCCTGTTAACTATTTTATTTTTGATTGACATTGCAAAGGTTTGCTATGAAACATTTCAATTAGCTGTTCCAATTCATATCAACTTATACCTATATTAAAAACTGAAAGAAACCTGTCTGGTAAGATATTTTGTTTACAATGTGACTTGCAACAATTGTGACAAAAGAACCTGGGAAATGGAAGTAATTTCTATCCAGAGATTTTGGGACCATGTGCATTTTAGATGTAAAAGGAAGTTTGTAATTTACCTGTAAAATTTTGACATTAAGTTGCTCGCTCTTTAGTTAATTTTAGAAAAAAATCATTTAATTTCTTATTCATTTAAAGTTCATGCCACATACATTGTTCATTGATGAACGCTTCATGAGATATTCACCATATTTGATATTATGTCTTATTCAAGGAAACTCACACTTCATGAATTTTATTTTTGAAATTGTAATTATAATCTATGATGTGAAAAATGTTTTTTTTTAATTTTCAGTTGTTACTTCTTAGAGGCTATGCTTTCAATCATTCCGCCGACTTTGAGACTGTTAGGATCATGAAAGAGAAATTATGTTATGTTGGATATGACATTGAACAAGAACAAAAACTTGCCCTTGAAACGACAGTACTAGTTGAATCATATCAGGTAATACAGGTTTATGATATTAATCCATTTTGTATTATTGTCAACCTTGATCAATGTGTTTCTTTTCTATAAAATTTGCTAGCTAGGCAATTTCTGTACATAGCCCAGAAAGGGCATTTGGAATTTCATGAGAGGAAGTCTCCTGGCTGACTTCCAAAATGCCAATGGTTCTACCCGGCTTGAGCAGCCTTCATGGGCAGTTGAGTATGGGGTCGGTCTCCAACATTAAGAGACAGGCATTGCAACATAACTGAAATACTGCTGATGTGATGTTAAACCCCTTTAAATATAGATAAAATAATGTTTATAGATTGATAAATATTTATGATATAAGAAAAAGATGCTAGATCCTTATTTAGACACCAATCACTTTTTAATTGTTAATGTTTTGAAGCCTTATACAAAAACTTTTGACATTTGATTACCATTATTGGTCTTGTTCATAAAATTGAAACAGAAATAAGAAACTGTTAAAGATAAGATATTTGGTTTAAAAAACAGTTTCATCTATTGTTGCAAAGTTCTTTGTCCAATCTCAATTGTAAACAACTTATGTAATAAGTTTGGAATTACTGAGCAAACCCACATTAAACAAAAGATTTTGCCCAAGAGTGTTGCAAGCCCTTTACTATGATTGACTGTCCAGAGACATGTGGCTTTACCACTATTTACATAAATGGAATGAGGGGGTTTCATTGGCCTTGTGGTTAGAGTGCAGAACTGAAAATTACATGGCCCTTCCCCGCATGGGTTCAAAGCCCAGAGAAGGTATATACATTTTCACGAGAGGCGGTCTCCGACTACTTTACCTAATGTTGACGGTTCTTCTAAGCTTGACATCGGCAGTTGAGTATGAGTCTTCCTCCATCATTTAGAGTTGGGCATTGCAAAATAACTGAAAAAATATTGATGTCTGTAAAACCCATATAGGTAAATAACATAAACGGAATGAATGAGATAAATTCTGTCTTCCCAGTTACCCGATGGGCGAGTGATCAAGGTGGGTGGAGAAAGATTCGAGGCTCCAGAAGCCCTGTTCCAGCCCCATCTAATCAACGTGGAGGGCCTTGGTATGGCGGAGATGTTGTTTAATTGTATACAAGCTGCTGATATAGATACTAGACCAGACTTTTATAAGCATATAGTCCTCTCCGGGGGTACCACCATGTACCCGGGTCTACCCAGTCGACTGGAACGGGAAATCAAACAACTCTACCTGGAGAGAGTTTTGAAAGGGAACACTGAGGCCTTAAATGTAAGTGTAGAAATGGTTCTTGAAAGATTTATCTTTACATCTGGACTAGGAGGTTGAGAAATTAACTCTACAAGTGCTGGGTAATTTTTTCAAAAAAAAGATTTTTGTGTTTTCTCCTTTTCAAAACCTGAAATATTTGCTTAATTTTGTTAAGGAAAGATATCCAGAGTAGCAAACAGGTAAGATTACAGGCCAGTCGTCAATTCATTTGGCGGCTGACTTGTATCTAACCTGTTTGCATGACCATGAAGTTCGTTCTAACACTTTAAGGATTAAGACTGTTTCCCTATCTAAATTCTTTATTCTGTCTCTGAATTCTAGTTTTCGGTTACTCGTAAAGAAGTCACAGGGACTTTTATAGAAATGTTCTATCACAATTGGATTTTCACTATGGACAAAATGTGATTTTATAGCATAGCTTTTGATGTGTTGTTTGCAGACTACCGATTCACCATCTTGTCTAGTCTTATAAACTTAACAGATTTATCATTGCCCAAAATGGTGAGAGATTCCATATAACTCCTAAAATATCCAAAGCTGTATATGTTAGCCCTTATTGTTGATAAAGAGACTTCAGGTTAGCTATGTTTGATTTCCCAATTATAAAACAAAAGCGTCAGCAGTAGACTTAATTAATTCAAAATTAAAACGTGTTTTGCGCAGATAATGCTAAATGATAGGTGGATAGCTGCTGACATGATAATGTAAGGAATTACCAATGCGCAACATCAAGAAATATTGTGTCTCTCTTTGCTCCTAATGCAGAAAACCAAGGATTTTGCATTAATCTTACTGGTCAGTGACAGCTGTATATCCATTGGCAACATGTTATTGGACGTCTAAACGGTTTTCTTTTAAAAGCCTTAAATGACTAAGACTTCATTTATAGTATGTCACTGTCATAAGTTATAAAAAGAACTACAGATTTAGCATATTGCAATGTGTATGTTTTTCTTTTACAGAAATTCAAGATCAGAATAGAGGATCCACCCAGAAGAAAGCACATGGTATTCTTGGGAGGGGCAGTATTGGCCGATATTATGAAAGATAAAGAAGACTTCTGGTTAACCAAGGCAGACTACGATGAAATGGGTGTGAACTGTCTGCAAAAGTTAACAGGCCCAACTAAGTGATAGGTGTACATAGAACCTTCTCTTCACAAATAAACCATGGATATCATATATTCTCCCTACAAAGGAAGATGGCATTTCCCCAACAAGCTGCTTTTCTTGCAGTGTTCTAAATCTTGCGTAGATAACTGTCGAAAACATTGTGACCAACGAAATTGCTTGATGACGATTTTTAGGTGTGTGACAATGTTTTTGTTTGTTATTTCTTTGATCAAATAATTATGTTAGATTTAAGAAGTTTAAAGTGGGAACTTGTCTTGTATATTGATTAGGGTATATGGTATCACAAAATGAAATGCAATCATGTATGCCAGCTCTCATATGTAATAGCATATCTGTAGTATTTGAATTATTCTTTCTGTATTTTGAATAATTTACTTTGTTAAGGAAGTACTGTAATTACAAGAAGGAATTACAATTCTAAATCCATTAGAGTTGAACAAAATTGGTGGAGAACACTGAACCTTGCACAATGGCAACAAGATGTTGGCATTGGATATATTATGTGGCAGATAGTTCAATATTCTCTAACAATAAAGATCAGAAACTCTGAATCCATAATATCAGAATTCCTCATGTTTATAGGTGAAGCATAAAAGTGTGAAACTAAATGACTTATTTAAATAGTTTACTACTGTTTGATGGGAAAACCCATTATGGTCCAAATAAGCATTTGTGTCTTTGTAAAGGGAACAGCAAAGAATTTATACATTTGCTGTTCTTAAGAAAATGTAATAGCAGGGAAGAGGAGCAAAGTTTCTATTAACTTCAACCTTTTTGTGATCTAAAACATTTTAACAATTGGAAAAAGACAATCAAAGAAATAAGTGTGACACCAGAGAAAAGTGGATGGTGTTTAGCATTGCTTAAGTCACAATGGGCCCTCCCCAATATCATAAAGAAAAGAAATATACAATGTATTTGTCTACTCCATTTCGACATAAGTGTGACACCAGATGAACATGGCTTATAACGACTTGCTTTTATTTACATTGAGCCCTATCCAATATCACAAAGAATTATTTTTTTCTTAGCTACATTTTGTTGTCTTCATTTTTAGAATTTGGCAACTCTTATGGTATATGAAAGAATTGGTTTAAGAGTATAAGTGATTTCTCAATCAAGTATAATATTGATTTAATTATGATTTTCCTTTAATCTAAATTCTCTTATAGAACTGAAATTTGTGTGGTTGAATTATGAATTTGAGAGCCAGGATGTTGTTTTTTTAACATAATTGTGATTGCGTAAAGATGTTTCATGTTAGAATTTAAATGAATAAAATGAACTTATAAAGTTTTTAATTTTAATGAGATCTCTTTTTCAGATCTAAGCTTGAATCCTTTTGTTTCTGATAGGCGAAACAAGTATCTATGCAACCTATCAGAGCCACAAAGTATTTAGTTTCCTTATGAGTTAAGATTGTAAAACAATTCATAAGCTGCGTACAATATGTCTTGTATATTGCTGGTAATCAGCAACTATGAGTAGTCCACCAAGAGGTAGTGTGGAGTGTGTTAAAGGATTAGAAACCATGTTCATGCATACTGCAAGGATATAGTTTAAAGAAACCAGAACTATTTAAATAAAAGGTTTGCCTTGGCTTGACAAACCATTGTTTGAATGTTTAATCCTTAAGATTTCTTTTCCTCGGAATTAATAAAGGTGGCCTATACTAACATTGGGTTTTAACATGTGTATGAGAGTGTACATGCTGATTTCCTAGACATTATGTTTTTGAGTAAGCATTAGTATGATCTGGAGATGAAGTTTTGAATGTTTAACCTTTTTAGTGTGTATAGAGAGTTTCAATAGATGCCATAAAATCAACCATAAAGTGCTAAAATCTATGAACTTGTATAATAATATGATAACAGTTGCATCAAATGACAAAAAATGTCATAATGAGTGTCATAATGTGCACATTTTTGTTTGTTGGCAAAAAGTTCTAACTCTATAGAAGTTTTGATAAGTAATATCTTTATGGAAAATCTTTAGGTGAAAAGTCAGCTTGTTTCAAATTTAGAATCTTTTGAGGAATACATTTCTCTTTATGATTGACAAATGTTTCTTCATATCATCTTATCATTTCATATGGTCTAGATTTTGGTAATTTTAGGCATAATACTAGATATTTTATCTTGTTATGAATACCTCCAAATCTTGTTTGCTTTTTTTACGGGCCTTTGTCATGTTGTGACTAAAAGACAGAATACGATCAACAAACTGTTTGGTTTTGCAGAAAAGACAATGAATGGTGTAATTTGTGTGTTCAATTATCACTAAGTTGTGCTATGTTCACATCAATTTATAGGGTGTTTGTGTGTATCAATAATATAAAAGTATAAAAAAAATCCACGAAACATGGGACAAGATCATACTTGGGCAAATGCAGTACAGATAAAACGTCGATTAAGGTTGTACATGCCCATGTAATAGATTCAAAGAAGTTCTGGTGGATGTCATATTCATAAGTTTGCAAAGGTATCCCCAATGCAACTTGACATCTCTGTAAACTTTCATGAGGTAATGTAGGACTTCTAAAGTCTTGTCTCAAGTCTTGCTGGACCATTACATTTGTACCAATGGCCATCCATGTGTGGCCCATAAAGGTGTAGGTCATGGGTTCAGTTTACACAAGCTGTAATTATATTTTTTGGAGGGGTGTCCTTCGGCAAGACAATGCAGAGCCTTGCCTAGTATTGTTGAAATCCAGGAAAGCTGTAAAATAATTGAAATTCTGTCTTTAACCCATCATAAACAAACAATATATTGACACAGTCTTAAAGTCAATCAGTTTCACAGTTTTTATGTCCGTGATATTGGGAAGTCTTGAGTTGGTTTGGCCAATTTGAACAAATAGATGTGTGTATGTGTAGAATTGCTTAACGTATAACAGTAATGAGTATGTAGATTTGACCATTTTACTGATCGAACCAATGTTATTTGTGATTATGCAAAACTATATTGCTGTATGATTTCATAACCTGTATAAAGGATAGAATTCACTCTTAACAGAGCTCTAGGATTGGAAATAGGTTAAGACAAGGAAATGCGTACTTAGTTTCCCTTTTTAAAAAAGAAAACAAACATGCTCGCCAGAATTTGGCAGATAGTCATTCAGGGTTTCAAATTACGTTAAGGAAGTCTTATTCGTGCTTGCACCATGTTGTTTACAAAAAGTTGTTTATCCAACTTTAACCATTACTTTTATGCTCGTTGGTTAGCAGTCAGTGTCTGGGAGCTATGATTAGGACGCCTCTGGGAGGAAATACCAATACGTTGTACTATGGAAAGATGCACACCAATGGATTCAGCGATAAACAAATATGTGTATGGGTAATTTATAAGCGAATCGACAGATATTCCTTACCAGCTCAGTGAAACATACTCATCTTGGCAGAATAGTACTAACAAGTACTGCTGTCATTGAAATTTAATCCTGAACATTAGAGTTGGAGAGTATAAATTGTTTTGGGATAGGCATGTTTAGAAACCATTCTTTCGGTGCTTTTTACAGAAGAATTATAACCAGACGAAGTTTTTAAAGTTTTTGGCAACTTTTCTGAATGGGTAATTGTCTAAAGGGGTAACGTGTCTGAAGGGGTAACTTGTCTAAAGGGAATCAAATCAGGATTGGGTTATTCGTTCCCTGTTTCATGATTTATGAACGTGGTCTGCGACAAGGACGTTGTGTTTCCTTAGCAACAGGGATCTTGTTGAAATCTTACCCCACCTAGAGCTCTCAATAGATGCCTGGAGCATCATTTCTTCTTTTTCTTCATTGTATTTAAAATCATGTAATTCTGTCAAAAATGCCTGTTTATAGATACTTTTATTGTTAAAATAAATGAAACTATATTATTATGTAGTACTCTGTTATGCTTAAATCGAAATCCGCTGTTGGGAAAATACTCACTTAAAGAATTAAAAACGATCTAACTTTGATTATGTCTAGAAATTTTCAAGTTAAAAAATGATTTCTTTAAAACTGCACAACAGCTGTACTGTATGATTTGCACCGAAGTAGACGCATTCAAACCAAAATTAGACCGTGTTTTATTCTATTTAACTGTATATCGAACAACAATAGGACAGTGGTCGAGAAGTAGAGCGTCGGCTTCCGGACACGAGGGTCGTGGGTTCGTAACCTGTGCAAAGCGTGTTCCGCCTTGTCACCTTTCATTAATCGACATTCGACGAGAGTACTGGTTGTGATCCAGGAAGCAGAATCGAGAGTGATTAATCTAAGTTGTAAGAACTCCTTTCATAATCGATATATAATACAAATAGTATTAACAAACTAAAAACAATACAAAAAACTGCGTTGTTTGAACACCATTGTATTTGATTTCTCAAATTTTCCCTTCTGTGAAGAATAACCTTTAAAATTCGTTTGTTATTGCTCTCAATGTCGGTCAACAAAAAAGCACGCCCTATCGACGATGTAAAGTTTTCTTAGTTTTCGCTCGTAAAGGAAAGTCACCACAACTTTAATCACAGAGAAAAACAATTTCTATCAGAATTTAGTACCACCCGAGGAAAAGTTTATCTCTACAGTATTTTGTGAACAGTTTTGCCTCGTAAATCAACCGTAATAGCACATGTATGCAACCTCGTTTCCTTTAAACCCTTACAGTGCTGGAACCGACTTCATGCTTATGCAAACAGGTTAGATCCAGGCCAGCCGCCAAGGAACGCGGCTGGCCTCTGATCTAACCTGGCGGCTGGCCTCTGATCTAACCTGTTTGCTACTCTGGGTATCTTTCCTTAAACTAATTTAAGCAGCTTTTTGAAAGGCTTTTGGAAAGCAGACGACACAGAAATCTATTTTTTAAAAGATACCCAATATTCTGCATTACCCTGCATTCTAGGGAAAAGTCTAGTGTAGAAACGTTTTATTGCAGACAGATGCATTATGGCAATAAAGTATATGTTAGAAACATCTGTGCAAGAAGAACTAAAACAGAAATGCAGAACACCCTCTCATTTTCGATACGACTATGCTTATATATCTCACAGGATGATCATTTGCTATTTCGCTTGAGGGCATAATAAAACAAAATGATATATCGATAAGAATAATAGAACACTGCAAATAGAGCGATTTCTTTTTTCGATAATTTCTGCGGAAATTTAACACTCAGACATTGTTCATTTGATTTCCATTTTGATGCTGTAGGAATTGGCGTTCTAATTCCATTTCCTGACGTAACTACGCCATGCAAAAAATATCCTGTTTTTATTTTCTTTAAAAAATTCAATGTAATTTGCCATTCTTATTAGCAAAACAGTCCTTTGAAATTGGAATTTGAAATTGAAAATGTATTTATGTTTCTATTTGGGATTTACACCACGTCAACATTATTTCAGTTATGTTGCGATGCCCGCCCTATAATGCTGAAGAAAGAAGACCTTGAAACTTAACTACCCATAAAGGATGGTTAAACGGGGAAGAACTATCAGCACCCGACTTTTTTTTAGAGTGTCATGAAGGCCGATTACTACGTTCTAAAACATAAAATCCTCTTGGTTTCATTACTTGTACGGCCTGCAGGTTTAACATAAACGCTTCGAGGCTAAACTTGAACAAAATCAAAAAGCTCTGCTCGGTCAAAGACAAAGACACTTCGATGGGTTTACAATTCGCACTCTCTTGGTGTGTCACCCATTGTATGTGGAATTTATTGTCTAGGATCGCAATGTATACGGAGTGAGTATAATCTTGAACAAGGCGCTTCTTTTGAACTTAGGAACCCTCTGTTGATTGACCTTTATTCCTTGAATTTTGATGAACTTTTACTTATTTTGCTGAAATTGATTAGCCAACACGCATTTTGATCTACCTAGATTCTTTTTTTTTTTATAATTTATTTACCCTGGAAATTTACTTATGATACCTTTATACAGAGGCTTACTGAAGAAATGGGACTGCGAGGACAACATTTAAAGATGGGTTTACACACGTTAAAGGTATTTCATGTAACCGTACAAAGGAAAAGGACGAGGGGTTATCGGAGTAGCATATAGAGAATGCATTGACAGTATTGTCCCTTTCCAATCATATCCAAGGTCTAGATAAAGCAGAAATTTCTCATGTTGCCCTTTAGCATTTTAAGACAATATATTTACAATTAAAGGACAATTTTATTCTATGTAATCGAATCACTTTGTCTTTAATTCAGTTTCAAAGTATTTCTTGAATCTGATAAAACATTTATTCATGGTGTTTGAAATTCAACCAAATTATCGAAATTAGGAAGAATGGGAAACAGTTGCAACATTACGACCGCGTTTGGGTATTTTGATGTAATAAAACATTTCACTCTGCATGATAAAGTTCGAAAATGTTTGAGATTTACATAATATCTTGACAAATGCGAAATAATCTTAACAAAGTGTTATAAACGAGCATAATGTATCCGATTTATTGAATTGTACACGAAACGAAAAATTTCTTTCCAATTGACATACTGCCTTCCAACACGGAAACGTTAGACGCCAGGATAAAGTAGTTCACAACGAAATGGCTTTATCAAGGAAGGACATTGGAACAAAATATGGCACAATATGCTCTTAACTCTCTCAACTTAATGACAAAGCATGCAATCAGTATATCAATTGAAACATCACGTTTACACAATGTAGAGCATCCGCAGAATGCAGATCCCCATATCTCCCCTAGTTCGTATTCAAGAATTTAGAGCCTGCAAACATTAAATAACGAATATGCATTCAGATCCCAAAGCGTTGCAAAGATCCAAAAGTGTTGCAACGGGTTTGAAATCCAATGCATATTATTACTAGGTACGAGGGCATGAGATATAATCGTAAAGTACAAATAAAACTGCTTGCCGTTATGTACAATATACTTTGCTTCATTAACCTCATTCTTCTATAAGAAGTGAAGTTGCCGAGGGATAGACGTAACGCCGTTATAAAGCATGTAAAAAAAGTTCATTAGGCGCCAGAACAACTTCAATGTGATATTTTCTTTTTAAACCCATTACCAAACAAAAACGACATTTGACCAGGTTGTTATGGGAAACTCTAGAAAACATTGTGTGAAAAGGAGAGATTGCTCGTAACGAGCAATTTCTCCTTTTCCCACAATATTTTCTTAGCTACTAATTTTTCAATTTCATCACAATTTGAAATGTCGTCTGCAAACACTTTCAATTTGGGGCAGGCGAACATTTGGCATTTGGTAAAGGGTTAAACACCCAGCTTTTGATCGCAACCAATTCTTTCTTCTCATTTTTGATTTTCATTATAAGACCTGACTTGTTTGGCATTAAAAAGAAACGTTTATTGGGATTGACGAAAAACCACCTAGTCTTGAATGAAAAATGGTGACGGTAAGTTTATAATATATTTAAGTTTACGGATATATTCTCCCTTTTTCCTACTAAACAAGCGCCTTATTCATCTACTCAGGCTGTTTTCTCGAAATGATATGTGTACCGATAGCTCTAGTTGGAATGCCGTACAATATATAATTTATGAGAGAAAAAAATGAAAACAAGTTTTGTTTTGAATCTGAGCCTGGCAAAAAGGGAATATGTGCATTGTCATATATAATTCTTTATCTCATATCCATTCAATACATTATAGACATTAGACAACACTCATCAGGGTTATCATGGTATAAGTACAAAAACAGTGTTTTATTTAACTGCACGATTGTAACCAATTCTCTTACACACATGCCTTTAACACCTTTTGAAAAAAAACCCCGACAATTGAAGAGAAAGTTCTTCTTTTGTTACAAAGGTTCCAATGAGTATATTGTTGTCTGTTTATTACTTGTTCTTATGTCCTTTTGACGCAGTTCACTAGGAACTGTAAAGGGTTTAAGGAAGACTGTATTTGTGAGAGAAAACTTTTCTTTAATTGCAAAAGACATAATTTGATATGCGCTGAACAATTAGTGGTTTTTTTTTCATTTTTTTTATTTTCATTTTTTTTTATTTTCATGTTTTTTTATTTTCAAGTTTTCTTGGAAGTAATTTCTCAGAAATAAAACCTCCACTGTAAATCTTTATCGTTAATTACACGACTTTTATAGCAATATGTCGGAATCAAAACAGTCCCCATATAACGATGTTATCATTATTCGAGCATATACGTTTCTACAATGCGTTAGTTAAGGTATCTGCTTACAAACAAAATGAAGTACACGTTCCTGTTAAAGATAAAAAGAGCAGCACAGGTTATTAACGCAACAAAGACATTTGCTTAAAGTCACAAACTCTTATAGCTTCTTTTTATTGCATATCAAACAACATTATAAAAGAACTAGATTGCTTCAATGCCATTTTAGTTAATCTTTCATATTTTCTCTTCTATGAAGAAGGACCTTTAACTGAAAAATGCTGAAAACGATATTAAAACCCGTCAAAAAGAGATTGAAGATCAACAAAGCGAAAGTTCTTTTATACGAGTATGTTTTAACAATACTCTCTTATCGCATGACTTGTCAAAACTGAAATTCTCGACTGATGTCAATTGTATTAAACCAGTTTCTCACACTATTGCAATACGAATACATATGTAGCAATTGAAAATTAGCAAATACCATGGCAATTTGGCAAAGCGATGCCGTTTGCTGTTGCTTTCATTTCGACTAGGTCGCAAGTTCCTTCTGAGGGAATGCTGTTTTGTTTCTTCGAATGAATCAATGCCTTGTCGTTGTTATTGGGTTTTTAAAAGGACTATCTCATAGATTTGGATTTTAAAATTTTAAACTAGATTGTCAGCTACCGATGGAATGACAACAGGGATTTCTTGAAGGCGCATCAAAGGAGAGGAGTACAAATAAATTACTGAAAAAATATATGGAATTCTTTTATTATTTTCATAAAAGTCATGACAATTAATTTACGTATGCATTGAGACCCTATTTAATAGACTCCATTAAAATAAGTTATTTTATGCTTGAAATATAGTAGTCTCCAATTCAATCATGTTTATCAACAACCTCTTTGTTTACACATTTGAATTAACGAATTCTGATTGGTCGGTTCAAACATTTGTGTATCAACTGTCAAGGTCAAGGGTGAAGAATCACACAATTAAACTGGTTAATCTGGGTTAATTCTTGGTGGCTTACACGTTTAAGTTGTGCTGATGGGTTTTTTTGGTGATAACTATTTGAATCTGACCAAAAGTTAACCAATTAATATAATTTTATTTAGCATTAATCTCCTTTTATGTACCTTTAAGTAATATAAGACTAGATTATTATCAGCTTTCCACCCACGTTCAAACCCGCAAAGAAAAGACAGAGAGCATTCATATTTCAGATATTGCTAACCGTTTTAACTGGGTTTTACTTTGTAACCAATGATCTTAAGTTATAGTGAAAGATAGTATTTTTGGATACCATTGTCACGTGGGTCTCCGTAAACGTACAACCGCTCTTGTCACGTGACACTAGAAAGGTATGCGAGAAGGAGTTCCTGCATTTATTTATAAACTGGCTTTTCCATAAAAGCAATGAAAGGCGCGAAAGCTCATTTCATATTATCTATTGAAGACACGGATCTCAGCAATTTCGAAGCAGAGAAATTGAAAATGGTATTTGCTTTGGTGATAATGATAATAATTAATTTTAAACGTTTAATACTCCTTGAGCACAAATCTCTCAGTTAGACCCTTTCACTGTTTACCCTAGTACGCGTAGGTCTTAACCTTAACCTCTTAAGTGCTGGAATCGACTTAATGCTTATGCTTATCCAAACAAGTTAGATCCAGGCTTGCCGCCAAGTAAATTGGTGGCTGGCCTGCGATCTAACATGTTTTCGATGCTCCTAGTAGCTTTCCTCATCAAAATCAAGCAGATATTTAAGGTCTTTGAAAGCAGACGACACGAAAATCTATTTTTAGAAAACTACCCAGCATTCTAAGGGTTTACACTGTTTACCCTATTGCATGTAAGCAAATAAAATTAAATTTCATGCTATAGCTTTTATGTTGATTCCGCCTTTAACGGCAATCTTTATGTCGTGTTATAAAAATGACACTGTTTTACATCACCGGAACAATATATTTTGTTCAGAAACAAGCATGTTTTATAGCGTTATATATAACATCTTGGTGCTAACGAAGCGATATGGCAAAATCGATGAAAATGGCAAAGGTAAACCCGTTTCTCCATGAATAAGGGGACCGACCATCTTGGCCTTGTGAGTCAATCCATCGGTATTCCGTAAGTCAGCCAGATGAATTTCTCTCTTTCAAACCCTAATATACCGGTACCATGACTTGAACCCACGCGGAGATGGGTCATGTGATACCCAATTGTACGTTAACCACGTCATCATCATCTTCAACATTCTTTCTGTTGTAATGTTTTAATAAAGGCATCGTCAATGGGTAACTCTTCAAGAAATTTAATTGGGATTAAATGACTGGTAGAGATAGGATGACTGCGACAGCTAACACATTTGAAGGTCGATCAGTAACCTTTCTACAATAGGGCATACAATAGGTCTTTGCGCAAAGACACTTAACAAATTACATATTGATCGCAAACGGTGATCGAAACTTGAACTTGGGATTAATCCCACCACCCTCTTTTGTAGACTATGGAACACTATGCTCAAGACGATTTAGAAAACCTAGTTTTCTGTACGTTTCCTTGCTAATAACTGTTAACTTGCGTACTCATTCATGTTTTGTTTAACCCAGTACAAAGTAGTCCCAGGAATGGGATCGAATCGTTTCTTTTAGGAGCAGTATGTGCATGTTTAGAAAATCGTCCTCAGCTACGATGTCGTAACGTTTTGAGTGCGATATTTGGCTGGCCGCCGACGTCACGATTCTTCACTAATACGGTGTGGGATCAAATACAACTTTCTTACATTTAAATAACTGAAGTCATAGTTGCAGCTTACACACCACAAAGGTATTGGCTAATGTAGATGCGTTTTGAACCTTTAATTAGTTTCCCTTTCATTCCGCTGGTGGTCATTTTGAAATCGACCGATTTCGCTGATACTTTTGAACACAAGAAATGACAAGAAACATTTTTGCACCGTTAAAAATAAAATTACATGTCCGTGTATAGCAACGAGTGGTTCTGATTACTTATAAGTTATAATGGTTCGACAATTGAACCGTTTTAAACGGTTGTCATACACATCCGGCGTGCACAAAGGATTATAGAGACCGGATTCCTGGATGTGCCCTCACGGTCTGTAGCAAAGACACACTTTATCTATCGTTATTCCGCAATCGACCCTAATAATTTGAAGGCTGTAGCACTACCTTTGTACAAGTGCCAAGACAAACAGGAGACCCCAAAGTGCAAAAGTACACTTTATTCATAATAAATGTGCTTTGAAAGTTCAAAAGTTTATATATTGGTATGTATATCTAATGAATATAATGACTAACAGAAATCATTCTTTTTTCCTTGTCATTGTTCTTCGTTTTCTTCTTCTTCTTGTGCTTTGTTCTTCTTGTTCTTCTTGTACTTGTTCTTCTTGTTTTTCGTTCTCTTCTTCTTCTTCTTCTTCCTTTGTTTCTCTTGTTCTCTTCCTTCTCCTCCTTCTCCTCCTTCTCCTTCTTCTGCTTCTTCTGCTTCTTCTTCTTCCTCTTTGTCAAGCAATATTGATTACGTCACTAAATGATCTAATCTAATATTCTGATATTTTGTTTTCAAAGTTCAATAAGCAATTGTCGTTCATGCTGTTTGGGAAACTGCCAATGAAATAATGCTATTTCAATATTTACACTATCGATTAGACCATTTACGTATTACTCCATGGGTTCATCCATATCTTAATCTGTATATGAATTTATGAATTAACAAATATTCATTAAACGTTTCGTTGGGGCTTTTTTGAACAAAGTTCATTGTGCAAATGACATTTCAGAAGACTGCAGTATCAAAGCAATTGAAAAGGTGAATAAGCTAACTTTGAGCAAACCTTTAATTTGTCTCACTCTCAGCTTAAAATATATGTTAAACCAAATACCATGAAAGTCTCATTTGCCAATTTGCTTTTTTTTTTATATATCGTAATGCCTGTTGAGTTTCTCGTCTTTGAACAAAGAATCGGCTAAATTTAGGAAAATCGAACAATGAATCGATATTTGCCCGTATTTATAAGTGTTTCAGGAAACCTTCCTCCGCATTTATTTAATTAACGTTCACATGAACAACGTCTCAACAATGAGTGCATTTCTGTTCATGATAACACCACTGTTTGCATTAAGCGGCTGTGTGACATTGAACGACTCTAAGACGCTTGTGACAAATCTACTCACCGGCTACGACCCACAGATCCGCCCAATAAACAACCAAAGTGCGACGTTGCAAGTGTACACTTCCGTTTACGTGAAATCCATTCAAGAGTTCAACGAGGTCAAGGAAACGTTCTTATTCACCGCCGCGTTTGTTTTGTTCTGGTACGACGCGAGCATCGTCTGGGACCCGGCTAATTACGGCGGATTAACGAACGTCATGCTCTCCGTCAATAACGTCTGGGTACCAGACCTTGTGATAACCACTTCCTCTTCGCACATCGTCAGTTTCGGGCAGGACTGGCAGAAGGTTCTGTTCCTACCGAACGGCCTGGCCAAGTGGATCACAGGCGGCCTTGTGCGAGGGACGTGTTCGATTAACGTACGGAACTATCCGTTCGACGAACAGCGATGTGAGTCGCATTTCAACGCTGGAACGTACTACGTGAAAGACGTAGAATTCGTCGCGTTACCCGACTACGTCAACATGTCTATCTACTCCGAGAACGTTGTGTGGGATCTGTTCAAATCCTCCGTTAGCTCATATCCGGTTAACGGACATTCACAACTCGACGTTACGTTAAAGCTAAAGCGGAAGTCGTCGTTCGTCGTTATTAACGTTCTAATACCGCTGGCATCGCTCAGCTTTCTCAACATCCTGGTGTTTTTCCTGGTTCCCTGTTCCGGGGAGAGAGTGTCGTACAGCGTTACCGTTCTTCTAGCCATCGCCGTATTCATGACGATCATTAGTGATACGCTGACGAAGAGCTCGGACCCAGTACCTATCATATCCTACAAGCTCATGACGGACATGATTATCAGCGCATTGATTACAGTCGTTACGATCCTCAACCTTAGTCTGTATCACAGACCGGATACGATGGAGGTACCGAAGTGGGTGGGGAGTCTGTACTATAAGGTGTACATGAATAGATTCTGTTTCAACAAGGTAGAACCAAAGTCTAAGGAGGGCCAAGATTCTGGCGTCATTGAAAAGGAAAAAGTGGGGTTTCCGAGAAAGATCACGGAAGTTGTTTCTATAATCGAAACAGACGATTGTCCGGAAACAATTAACGACCCGGATGATGACGTAGACGAAAAGATGGCGGAAGTTTCAGTCACGTGGAAACAAGTCAGTTACATGATCGACTTCCTGTCTATCGTCGTATTTGTGTTTGTGTCGATTTTGAGTTTTCTTACGTTCATTTTGTACTTGTATCTTTAGTATAGGCTACTTTAAGACAAGTCCTTTTCAAAAATGTATTTACATAACGGTCGAATAGTTTTTATTTTTCAAAGCACAAACAAGTATATGATCCATCCAAAATAACCTATACGAACCGCAATGGCGTATTTTTGACGAAGAATCAAAAACGATTCCATCATTTCGCCCTATCTTAGTTGATCCCTCGTGGTCGATAAACACCGATCGGAGAGAAAATGCTTTCACCGATTTTGAAAATCTGATTTGTCTAATTGAAAGTGCAAATTCTAATTAACGAAATGAAAGTGAGTATATCACACAAAAATAAGTTACAAGAAAAGAAGACACTTTTTGTTTTAAAGGATATGCAAAACGTTGGATTAAAAAATGATTTGGTCGTGAATATCACCCCTTTTTTACTTTGATTCAATTGTATAATATTTTGTTTTCTTATACAAAAAAATACACTGATCATTTAACTCATCGTATCAAATAAGAATTTGCTCGTTAAAAGTGCTTGTTCACATATGTTAGGCATTTTTGAAGTTTAAAATTATTCTATTTTGACTTTCAAAGTTTCTCTTCTGTAAAAAAGCTTTTCAGCCTTTAACAATGACTTCCCCTTACACTATAAAGTTTTGTTTATTTTCTTAACCCAGTTAGAAAAGTTGAATTATTACCTGCCTCATTGATGCATTACATTAATGACGTTTTCTCGACATTTTCAAATTGACTCAATCCAATGTATTCTGTTTCCTAATGCCTTAAAGGTGCCTTTTCACATGAGAGCAAAATTGGAAGTCAAAATAAAAGGTTGTTGAAATAATACAGCTTTTGTATAATTGGTTGATTCAAGAGAAAGTAGCTAAAGAAAGCATGATTAAACAGGAAGCGTTTGTTTGTCAAAGCATGTACAGCTCATATGCAATATAAAGCAATGTGACGCTTTTTGATTAAAATACTTGTTAATGTAAGGACTCGTTAAATAATTAAAAACGATTTAATTCTGCTTCCAATGATTTTTCTTCGGTGCGCATCACATAAAAGCACAGCTGTAGTACAGTTTTAAAGAAATTATTTTTAACTTTAACCAAATTTCCTCTCATATGTGAACAAGCATCTTTTATAGCGTCTGCTGCAAGAACATGTACTAAGATTCAGAGAGATTACTAAAATGGTATCGTATTGCATTTACGGAATACGCTGTCTGACATCAAATACAACGAATAATCCATGCGGTATATAACGGATGGTTGTTAGTTGTGTCACTCTCAGAATTCTATTGGTTTCCAATCGCCCGCTCATTGCCCAGCAACGAAAATCATCGGATCTTACTTACAGGACGCTTTACTAAAAATCAAAAGGTACGGTCTAAACTAGTGTTTGAATTCATGATTTGTTTACCTTTTGTGTGTTTTGTGTTGTTATTGTTGTCGACATGTGATTGTAATAAATTATTTGATTATCGAAGGCATTTTATTTTGAAGGCAGTGTTGGTGTTTCTAGTCCAGTTGTTACAAAAAGAATGTTAAAATTCATTTAAGAAAGAAGAAGAAAATTCCGATAAAGCTTATGAATAAACGGTAATACAACTCGAATTCCAAAGAACGTTTATCCTTGGGTATTGAATTTATTCCTTTGGTGACTGTTAGATTAAAGATGTTCGGGTTTTTTTTATATCATATTACCGATGTTAGGTAAAAGGATGGTTGTAGCATGTACATTTAAAGAAGGTATTAACTAAATACGAAATTAATTAACTTCCAATGACTATCTTTTATTAAATCTCATAAAACAGAACAACTGATTTACAGTTTTAAAGGAATACAAAATGTATGTCCAATTCTGTATTGATGAATACATGAACATTATAGACGTTATCATAACGAGCGTCTTCTTTCGCACATGGTATTTAGCAAGGGGCGAAGTCGCCTTAATTATGTACTGCTTTTTCAAAATTCACTGAACACTTAAACCAAAGATTTTGATGTGATAGATTCATATGCTCGTCTAAAATTCCATATATTTCTATGTTATTCGACTTAAGAGGCTATATTATAATATGTGCAAACCACTACCACATGGTGTTTTGGCTTCTTAATCTAATTTTAAGAATTTTTAATTTTTCATCAACATGGCAATTTGTTTTGGATACGAGATGGCAGAGTGCTTAGCGATGCAGATTTAACACAGGTCATTCCGACAGGTCTCGATCCCTTGAAGAGATGACATTCACTACTGCACGACAATTAATTAATTTCGCGCTGTTAAAGGTGCTTATTGACAGAACAGAAAATTTAAGTCAAAATAAAAATGCCGTTAAAACTATAAGGCTTTTGTATCGTTCTTTGATAGACAATTACATGTAGCTATTGAAAGCATAATTAATTCAGGAGTATGAGTCTGAGGATGTACTGTCAATATGCTATAGATCTCAAAGGTGTTTGGCACGCTTTTGGATTATTATGTATCTTAATTCACTGTATCTACTCTTTAGAGAACTAAAAACGATCCAATTTTTCATCCTCTGCTTCAGTGCATATAGTATAACAGTACATCAGTTTTGCCGTTTTTAAGAAATAAATATTTAACTTCCAAATGTGTTCATTTGTGAACAAGCACATTTAAAGCGATGACTATCCCCGTTGCTTTGCTGGTCTTACATGTCTTCAATGCGAATTAACGGTAACGTATTATGTTTTACAAAACTCGTTATGCCTTTGTAGTGTGGTGTTTGTCCATGCGATCCTCATTTTTATCAATTGTTGGTAATTGGCTGAAGTTAATTTGAATTCTGTCAACTCTCTGAACTCAATGTCAGGGAATGGGTTTAGACACATTTGAAGCAATTTAGATTAATAAAAAAGATCGCATAACTCCTACAAATAAACATTGCAATAAATGTGACGGCATTTACAATGATAAAGTAAAGCACAAAGTTTGTGGCATTATGTAAATGTTTATATTGTGTATTATTGTTTTAGTATTATTCTTTAGAGTAAAAGGGTTGTTGTATGTTAACTAAAAAAAAGTCTACGGCTGTGTATACATAACTAAAGCTAAGATTGACGCTTACAATATTCTCGTTCCAACGTTGAGTCATGAACACGTTCATAGAGGAGCTTACCATGCATGCTTATCTTTCTTGGACACTTCGTTTATGAATAACGCCACTGTATCCCCTTCTTGAAGTTGGCCACCATTAAACCTTCCGTCGTCATTCATTTAAAGGTGCTTTTTCCCATATTTGAGTCATAACGCAATAAACTGTAATTTTAACAGGATATCAATTTTCTTTACTCGTTTAAAAAAGTCGTTTTGCATGAAAACGGTTTTCATAAAGATATTTATTCAGCGTGTTTTTTTTATTTAGCTCTTTACCCATTCCTGACACACTCAACGTTCGGAAAGTACAGTGACATAAAAAGACTGAATCTCCCTGAAATCGCAAACAATTTTCATTGCTGACGTGATCTAAATACGAAAGGAATATCTATTTTCAGATTAAATTAAGATTCAAAACGATGCATCGCTTTTGAAATTGACATCGTTTCAACTGCAATTAAGAGGATAAAGATTCTCTCTGCGAACCTAATTATTTATCAATAGCGTTTTTTCATTCCGAAGAATTCGCAAGCGATTCGTAATCAGTCTTTCTAAACTCTGGGTCCTGAGTGTCCCGTCACGAAGATCTCCGACGGTGGGCGATAGTAGTGCAGTGGTAGAGTGTCGGCCTCTGGTACCGAGGGTCACAATTTCGATCCCCGTTAGAGCTAACAGCGAGGTGAATTGTCATGGACTAATCCACAAATCGGCCAGGAACAGATCATGTATCGAAGCAGAAGTTATGTAAAAAAAAAAGAGCGATAAGCACGGTCCTGTGTTCATAAGAGAGACACGGCTTGAGAACTCTAAAAGGTGCGGATAAAAGTTCTTTCTCTGATATTCCCATGCTAATTAATTGGCCATAATTCCCCACTTCCCTCCCCCATAATGCAGCTGATTAACCAGTCGCTTTAATGAGCTTCCGGCGTTTGACAGCCTTTCAAACGAACAACTTTTTTTCGACATTTACGCGTGAATTTCATCCCCGGAATGGCTTGTGCATTACTGATTTTTGTTTCTAAATGAGAAAGACAGAAAGAAAGAGAGAAAGAGCTAGAGAGCCATTAAGCCGTACCCTAATGGTACTGATGCAGACATTTATCTGTGTTCATTCAGAGTTTTCTGAGTCTTAAATCATCAATTTTATTCTACTCTTCTTTACTCTAAGCGTGAACTTGCGTTTTCATATGTACATGTTTACCTAGCTACATAATTCTGTAATTGGGCGTCGCAATAAAATACCACGAAATAAACAAATTTGTCCAAATTGTAGTTCTGGCTAAGTAGAAAAAAAGTATCTTTTCATGTTCATATGCTCAAAGTTTTCCGGTTTGGAAAGAAATATACATAACAAGATATTTTCAAACTTGGCCACGGCTGGTGAACGCTCTGTCGCACCACCATGATGCTGACGACGAAACCGGTTGCGCAACTTCCGGTTTAGCGTTTTTAGGCTAGTTTTTTGCTATTTTCCTGCATTGTAAAATTACGAAATCACAGCCATTTCCTCGAATTCAAAACTGAAACGATACCTTTAGGCGGTTGGATTCTATAAGGGTTGAATCATGTTTTGAGATTTTCGATCACTTGTCTTTAAATGTATTTAATTTCACCTATTCCGTTATTGTAGATATAATCGTTTTAATACTATCAAACATGGCCTTGCATTTGCTCAATGTCATTTTAGGTTGATCATATCAAGATTTCCACTTTGACACAAGGCAAACACGTCTTAGTTTATATACGGTTTAACGCCGTGTCAACAGCTTTTCATTTATATCACGGGTTTCCATAAGCCACCAGTACTAAACAATAGGTTTATTCTCTGTCAAAGGCCTCTGGCTAATAACATAATTAACATGTTAAAATATACAAAATGTAAGAGTTGTGTACAATACAAAAAAAATGTACATCTTCGGGTTAAATACTTTCTTATTTGTAGAGATTAAACCATTTTCCTAGATGCTTAACCAGTGTGCGCATTTCAGATTGTTCCATAAACAAGGGCGCTGGAGTGTCTTAGTCAAAGAAAAATCCAACAAAACCACAGGTACTGGTGGGACTCTAACCCGGGATCCCCGAATTGTAGGACCGCTACATTAACCACTGCGCCACACAGACCCTCTCTGACATTCAACACCGCTGCGACAATACCGTGGTTCGGTCAGTCGGAATACGATTTAATTCAAACTTATTCATTTCCCATCGAAAGTTAAGGAAGCTTGAAGCTTTTTACATTCACTCTAGATGACTGCTTCTTGGTTGGCTAACCAGAATTCTTGCCGATCTGTGGGCTAGTCCAGGCATTTTCACCTGGGACCATTGGTTATAGAGGCCGACGCTCTGTCATTGCACCATTGTCGACTGTATATATTGCATTCTCAGAAGCGTACACTTCCTTAAGATATCCCCAAATGCACCAACACATTGATTAGAGGTCAAGCTGAAATCCATGCGGTCCAATTATGCCCCAATTACGTATCACGCAAACCGAAATATCCCGCCTGTCAAACGAACAGAGCACACGTGCCCTTTTCCTCTTCCGGGTGATTTACAGTTGACAACAAAAACATTTATATAATTGGTTAGACTTTTCAATGGATAATAGCAAATGGAATGAATGTGACGTTTCTTTCTCCAAACTATACAAATGTTATGTTCAAGCACGCATCGGGAAATATCTCAGCAACAACCTCCTCACAGTAATCTCGCCTTGCTACGTTGTATCGATCACTGCCACCACCAGACTTTCATCGAGATTTGTATGAATTTTATATGACGGGTTTTTTTCAAGTTATTACCAGAAATAGTAGTTTATTGAGTTATCATGTCTTCTTGTGCGGATATTCGACCAGTAAAATTGACTTTTTTTCGTTTTCTTTACAAATAAAGCAAAAATGGATGATTTTTGTGTGTATTGCCGCCATCTTTAAACGCCATTTCCGTTTTAAAGGAGATGACCATGTGATATTTATGGTGGCAGTGATCAATCCCATAAAGGAAGATTACTGTGAGGATTTTGCGACAGCATTTGCTGTTAATGGCACCATGGGGTGAGACCCGGCTGCCTGAAGATTGAGGCCTGGAACGCGTTTGATATACCACTTAGGGGCCTCTTCGAGTACATAATCATCGCTTAGTCCTGTCCAGGAGCGAGTGAGACAGATTCATCTGAAACACCGTTGGCACTACAAAAATCGTATATATTTTCACGTGATATGAGCCTTATATACATATACTCGTATTGGCGTGCTATAAGCCACATGTCAGGGTACATGAACTGGCGACTTTGAGCCACATACACATGTGATGACGTGCTATGAGTCACATACACATGTAATGACTTGCTATGAGTCACATTTACATGTAATGACGTGCTATGAGTCACATATACATGTAATGACTTGCTATGAGTCACATACACATGTAATGACGTTCTATGAGTCACATATACATGTCAAGACCTGCTATGAGTCACATACACATGTAATGACGTTCTATGAGTCACATATACATGTCAAGACCTGCTATGAGTCACATTAACATGTAATGACGTGCTATGAGTCACATACACATGTAATGACGTGCTTAGAGTCACATATACTCGCTATGAATACACTTATAAGGACGTGCTTTGAGCTATAAATACATATGTTTGAAAGAAATTTGCAACATAAAGTATATGACAAGAAAACTTATTGATGTCTAAATCCATTGTCCCATAAGGGGGTTGTAAATAGACTATAATCGAAAGATACAACGGATGTCCATTCATGTGCATGAAAGACATAGTCAGTGGTAAATGTTATAAGTGAATTAAAACCAATGCTATATAATTAAATAAATGGCGCGAAACTTTGATGTATTCCGTATGACACCGTCTAATCCTAATGAAACAATCCTACGAATACCAACAATAGTTGATCAACAAACGACAAATCAAAATGAGAGCTTAGTCCATATTGATGCAATAATATCACGTTGTCAAGTGTGAGGGGAGGACAGAAAATCTTTATTGGCACGTTTCATTGGCGTGTACCAAAATCCTTTTTCCCAATTTAAAACCGAGCCTAATTAGTTCTGCTCAGTTTTGTCCGAACTAACTCCGTCAGCAGCGTGGCCTACTTTTAATCACGGCTGGTGAACGCTCTACCCCACCACCATGACGACGACGAAAATCGGTTGCGCAACTTCCGGTTTAGCATTTTTAGGGTAGATTTTTACTATTTTTCTGCTTTTTCAGACAAGTTTTCAAAAGTCTAAAGCATGATTTAACCCTTATTACATCCAACCGCATATACGTAAGGTTTCAGTTTTGAACTCGTGGAATTGGCTGAGATTTCGTATTTTCCCTTTGTTATTGTTATTTTTTTTTATATGGGTTTTACATCACATCAACATTATTTCAGTTATTTAGCGATGCCCGACTCTTAATGATGGAGGAAGGCTGGTCAAGGCGGGTAGAACCATTTGTTATTGTTAAACTTGGCAAGTGATGAAAAGTGTTTTTAAATCTTATTTTCCAAAAATACTTTAAGATTTCACTAAATACACCTACACAACAGCCCCACATTGAAACAAATTTGCCAAGTGCGAGTTGATTAAGATGAGACGTCTCTTATTGCCATTTTTCCTCACGGTTTTAAATCAAAGGTTACTTCCATCAAATCATTATAATGTCATTGGTATACGGTACAAGTTCTAGAAGTTATTCTGGGTTTGACACACAATATAATCAGGTGTGCGACACATTACTCTTAATTTTGATTGACAAGTTACAATAAAGATTCATTTAGACGAAAATATTTCTGTTAAAAAACCCAGATCAAAGCACAAAAATGATGAAAGACACCAAACTATGCAGAAAGCAATGACAGCAATTTGCTCTCTCCAGTTAATTCCGACAAACAAACTATTGCCATTTGCCTATTTGACCGAGAAGTTTCGATTGCACGGACAAGAAAAGGAAGAAAAGTGGATGTTTACGACAATGACCGAAAATGCCCAAATGTACAGTTTTGGTCTGTCGATTTTTGGAAGTTAGATCAAGCGAAGATTATCCGTCATTCCGATAGCATCTTAAGGTCGATACATCAAATGAGTCCGTAAACAAAGTTAATTGACCGATTAATATTCATTAATTGGTTTTGTATAAATGTCGGGGGATTGTCTGTGAACTTTAGGACGGGACTCGCTGATGATTCATATAAAAATGGATAAACGTATGACCAACTGACATGATATAAATGTGAACACAAGTTTGAAATAATGCATATCAAATATACTGTAGGCATTTTACAGTTTGAAAATGCACCCACGTTTAAAATAATGAATATCAAATATACTGGAGATATTGTACAGTTTGAAGTATGAACCCAGATTAGAGATAATGAATATCAAACATAATGGCGGCATTAAAAAGTTTGAAGTATGAACCCAGATTTAAGCTAATAAATATCAAATATACTGGAAGTAATATACAGATTGAACTATGAACCCAGATTAAAGATAATGAATATCAAATATACAAGAGGTATTAAACAGTTTGAAGTATGAACCCAGATTATAGATAATGAATATTAAATATACTGGAAGCAATATACAGTTTGAAGTATGAACCCAGATTAAAGATAAAGAATATTAAATATACTGGAAGTAATATACAGATTGAAATATGAACCCGGATTAAAGATAAAGAATATTAAATATACTGGAAGTAATATACAGTTTGAAATATGAACCCGTATTAAAGATAATGAATATCAAATATACTGGAGGTATTAAACAGTTTGAAGTAAGAACCCAGATTAAAGATAAAGAATATTAAATATACTGGAGGCATAATACAGTTTGAAATATGAACCCGTATTAAAGATAATGAATATAAAATATACTGGAAGTATTATACTGTTTGAAGTATGAACCCAGATTATAGATAATGAATATTAAACATACTGGAAGTATTATACTGTTTGAAGTATGAACCAAGATTAAAGATAATGAATATTAGATATACTGGAAGTAGTATACTGTTTGAAATATGAACCCAGATTATAGATAATGAATATTAAATATACTGGAAGCAATATACAGATTGAAGTATGAACCCAGGTTAAAGATAATGAATATCAAAAATACTCGAGGTATTATACAGATTAAAGCATGAACCCAGGTTAAATATAATGAATATCAAATATACTGGAGGCATTATACAGATTAAAGTATGAACCCAGGTTAAAGATAATGAATATCAAATATACAAGAGGTATTATACAGTTTGAAATATCATATTGTATACTAAAAAACTAATATAATTGTTGCACATGTATTTTGAACTGCAGTATGGACGACAGTGGTGCAGTAGTATAGCGTTGGCCTCTGGTAACAAAGGTTCCTGATTCGATCCCCGGTAACGGTGAGGTGAAAACCCTCACTTCAACCCGAGTTCTTGTCATATGACTAGGAAGCACTTATCGAGAGTGAATCTGATGAGATTCAAGCTTCCGTTATGATGGATGTAAAAATAAGTTTAAACAACGATGCTTAAGATACATTATCTGATTATTTATCATTAATAAGTTGATGTAACAAATAAATATAATATCCTTCTATTATAACAAGATGTGGTCCCCACACCGGCAAATTGAAACGTTTCCTTGTTTGCTTAAACCATTACCACACAATAACGACATTTGACCAGTTTGTTGCAGACGACTCTGCAAAACATTGTTGGAAAAGGAGAAATTGATCTTGACGAGCAATTTTTCCTTTTCCCACAATGCTTTCTGCCTTTTTAGAAGAATGTTTTTAAATTTCATCACATTTTGAAATGCCGTCTGCAAACGCTTCCAATTTGGGAAAGTCGAAAATTTTGCGTTTGATAAAGGGTTAATATTATTTTGATATATCCCCATTTTTCCAGTAAAAGTTTCCATGAATACGTATAGACGAAAACTTGCCAATTTGATTTTATAACCACCCTACATTAATGGCGACTTGTTCCTACAGGGACTTTCATGTGATGGCCCACGAAGGACCTTGTAAATGGACAACCTCTCTCATTATTTACCCATAAGGCCATTATTCTCAGGCATTTCCGTAAATAGAAATACCTCATAAGATTTTGGTCATAATTTCAGGGAAAGTGTGTAAGTTCATTGTGGCTAATTTTTTACCCGCAAATATATACGGTCAATCTTTCCTTTAAGCGACCAATGTAAATGGAGACATAAATATGGTGTATAAGACAACTAACGGCCATTGGACGCCATTAATTTATGTATAAAAAAGCTTTAGAATAAATAACCTTTCACCCACTGTTTAAAAATGGTCGATTCAAAACCCAACCTTTTATGAATATAAATATGAATGAAGAGAGAAAAAAAGACTTAAAAACCTTTTTTTCGTGCATAAATTTCCATCGACGATTCTAAATGTTAATTAAAATGTCATCGCTCACTTGGTTGTCGATGCATTCCACAATAAAGACCTTAAAATGTGTGATTAACTTTCTTGAAAAAAAAAACAAGCGCTTTTCCAACTTTTCAGAAAAAACCGTATCAGTTACGCAATAAACTATCGCTATAAACCCCAAATACAAACCTCCTTATAACATGTAAAACAGTTGAAAGCTGTATGCTTTATGGGGATGATAAAGCTGAAATATAGCTAATGGTCAATCAAAATGTCGTAAAATCGTGCTCTTTATGGCAGATACGTAAATGCAGATGCACAAATCCTGATGTAAACAACTTTAAATATCTCCTTACTAACAAGGATGGACCTATTTATGCGCTTATGTCTGTAAAATCATTGAAGACTGTGAACCAAAATGCGCCCGCGTACCATTGGTGAAGGAAACCTTGAAAATCTCGAACAAAAAGAAAACGGTCGTACTTTTTTGCTATGTGTGTTATTTCATTTCTAAGGTGATTTAATATTTAAAAATAGTCACAAATCGGTCCGCCAACGAAATTCATCAATTGTTTCCATAATGAAACAATTAAAAGCATACTAGCGCTCACAAATAATGCAGAACTGGGTAATATGAGTTACAAATTATGATAGAATATGTTGAAACATAGCGAAAAACCACAGAACCATGACAATATAGCGTCTGCACTATTTATTATCTATTTTTCAAAGTGCTGTTTTCACAAATTTGGTGCCCACCAATATAACTTCATTTTTTACATTCGAGTCATATCTAAAGTAGCAAGGAGCCCCAGAATTAATGTGTGGCGATCACCTGGTTAGACAAATCATGTGAAACACATAAAACTACTGTCATTTATCCAATATTAACAACTAAAACATGCAAAAATTTTTTTTTGGTTTTATTGGTTCCCAACGTTTCTCGGCTGACCTTTTTTTTTTATCGCTAATGGTAAACAAACCTTATAGGATTCACTCTTTTAAAAGCATCATTTGAACGTGTTACAGTCTCAATTCCTCTGTAAAAATAAATTTAATGTACTTTTAAATTAATTTTCAATTATTCTAGAATTATCACAATTTAAGTGTAAATTATTTCAAATATAGCTTTAAACGCTGATAGTTTTCTTTAATCCATTACCACACAATAACGACATTTGACCAATTTGTTGCAGAAGATTTTGGAAAACATTGTGGGAAAGGAGAAATAGCTCTTAACGAGCAATTTTTCTTCTCCCACAATGTTTCCTGCCCTAGATTAATTTTCAATTTCGTCACATTTTTAAATTACGTATGCAAACTATTACAATTGGGAACAGTCGAAAATTCAACGTTTGAAAGAGGGTTAACCAAATTCATTTTACATTGCTATGATAAGCAGTGCGAAAAACACAAGCATGCTCAGTTAGTTCTTGTTGTTTGAACTTATTGTTGAACTATTTTCCACAGACATTTTTAATCCTAATTTCACATCCAGGTGACTGTATTTGGATTTTCATGAGAGGAACTCCCCCGGTCTACCTATAGAATGCCGATAGCATTTTCATCTTTTACCAGCTTATGGAAAATTGTCCAAAATAGAGCTTTATTTCCCATAAGCTGGTCAAGTAGGGGAGAACCATCTGCATTCTATAAGCCAAGCGGTATAGTTCCTCTCATGAAAAATCCAAATGCCATCACCGGGTTATGAACCCATGTAGATAGGGACCACGCACGTTAATACTCTGTTCTCTGCCCACAAGTAAAGTTTTCCCCTATCACGAAGAGCCGACATTTGCAACATATCTGAAATATCTATTGACGCGATGTAAAACCTTAGATTTACTTATTTATACATAGATGTGTGACTGCAAGAAGTGTAAGATTAAATGTGTTATGGTAAAGTAATCAAAGAAGAAAATTTGTACCATAGGGGTCAAGTAAATTTTTATTAAAATACCTCCGTGTGACCACTATTAAATGTAAGCAAGTTATACTCGCACCAAAGAAATGCCTTTGGGACCCATCAGCACTTAAAAAGTTGCCAAACGACCATTTACAACTTATATATAATCCCAATACGCTAATTATTATTTAACGACCTGCGCCCAATTATTTCACGGAAGAGGGAAAAACACATTTCCTTAGCCAGCCTGTATAATTATCCAAATCGTATGCATAAAGCTAACAGATTGTTGAAAGGGCGTAAACACCATTACAATACAAGCTCCGCCAGAGGTACCTATGGAAAAAATCAGAAACTTTATTATATTCGTATTACGTCAATTTCTACGATCGACTTGAGTAATTCGGTTCAACTAGTTTGAACGATACTACCAATCAGAACTCATAAGGTTCAATGAAATGAATTTGCGATCCTACGTCTTATGAAGACTCGGGCATGCAAGTCCCGAGAAGTTTATGTTGATTTGAACAATGGGGATTCTCTATTTTTTCTCATTTAAATGGATATTTATTAGATGGCTTAAAGAGACTAACTCAGACATGTGTGCTCTAGGAGTAATGAACATTAAATAGATTTAGATCTATATTAACCATCATTATTGTCACTAACCAAAATACTGTTGTCAATTTCTTTACTCCATATTTGCTGAAAACGCGTGATATTTCTTAATAACAAGAAACGAGCCTTCGCGCCTGTCAGCACTTCTATGGGAAAGCCGGTTTATAAATAAACGCAGTAATTCCCTCTCGTGCACCTTATTAACGTCGCGTGACAAGAGCGGGTAAATGTTTCCAAAGACCAACGTAAGGATGGTATCTAAAATTAGCCCGATGTTTACAAAACAACCCGTTTTAACGGTTGGCAGTCATTCGGAACACCTCGGCCATTTCTTAAAATAACCTCGGAGGCAATGGGGAGCCATTTTTGAAAGTAGGTCAGCAACCAGCAACGAAGGGCATGTCCGTTTGCAATCGTATCTACTCGGAAATCCCCGGCACAAGCCGGGGATTGCCGAGTAGATACGATTGACAAAATATGAATCAAAGATGTGTTGATATGGTCATCTTTAATGAAAAGGGTAAAAACGAACATTCAATTGTGATATATAACCAATTTGTGTGTATTTAAATACATATTTAGTGCCTGTGTGCATTTTGCGTTAGCCGCCGGAAATAAGGCGAATTACCCCAGGATTTCTGGTGTATTCATGTACTGCCTACGAGGTATATCTACCGACTTGTTACGGGGATTGCCGAGTAGATACGATTGGGTTGGCAGTATATGCAATACAAATGATTCATATATTTTCTGTACGGTTATAAACGCGATTGGGAAGCTCTCCGTAATCTAGTCTAGTGTTACTTTAGAAATCTATGTTGTCATTTTATCGGTAGTAGTCACTTTATTCCAAAAAGTAAAAATCACAATCTGTGAAATAGTCCTTTTAATTATTGTGACACAAGAAGAAATATCTTGTATAGTGAATAAGCTTCTTTTGTCTGTAGTACTTTTCTTTTCTTTTTGTAATTCGGTAAGTAGAGTATTAAACTATTGACTTCACGTCACTGTTGACAACTAAACAAATGAATAAAAGTTCAGTAGGGTTTATTGACTTGTACGAATTCTGCCAGAAGATTGTTGAGTGTATACAATTCGTAAACCCAAAATATCTAGCATGCTATTCATTGACTGAATCGTTAGATTCAATACTGTTTGTTTCATTAGCTGATCAACAAATGTATTGATTGATTTGTTGCTAAAGTATGGTTCAAAGTTCATGTTTGTTTCAGGCGATTAGTTATAGCTGATGAGGTACCTGCATTAACTCATTACTGCTTAAAGGATTAGGCTTGACAACAACAAAAAAAAACCCCCAAAAACCTGAGAATAAATATAACGTTGTGATAAATGGAAATATTCTTATAGGTTTTCGACAAAATTATTTCAGTTATTACACAGCGGGCAGGACAGAAGTTTCTTATACTACAACATGTGCTGCAAGAAGCTTAATAATACTCTCTTAAAAGTTTTTGATAAAGAAATAAACAATTTGCAAATCAAAATTAAACGTCCTTCAACAAAACAGTTTTTTGTATTGCGAGCTATCATATTTGATGAAAAAAGACACTGAACGCAATATTGGTACAGAATGTGTCAATATCTTCGAATGTGCACACGGTATGCGTTTGATTTCAAAACCGTTGCGACGTTTTGAATTTTAATACATATTTGTTCACTGTAATCAGTCTCTAAATACTTTAGTACGAACTGTCTTTTACTTCAAATGGCTTTTCTCCACTACGTCTCATAAAACAGTTCAGCTGCTATACACTTTAAAAGAAATAACGTTTTATTAGACAGGCTTACGTCTGTGAACAAGCTTTTTCATGTCTCATACTTAATGTTAATAAACAGTGTTAGAAAGCATTGATTTGTTATGGATTATAATGGTTTTCATTTCTGTAACGTTGGTAAAAATGATCCATTACAGACAGCAATATTAGGCCGTTATCATATCCATTTTTCGATCAATCTCGTCAATTATTATGTTAATTGGTTAATTCCGTGCTACCGAAGATAGCATCAGATGACGAACGGCCGATACGCTGTAGCACAGGGTCTGTCAACACTTTCAACTTATTGTGACCTTTAGATGCTATGTTTTCGTCGCATGCTGGTACCGTTTTACAAAACGACTTTAAAGAAAACAATTTGCGATTGTCAAAACTGACATTAGTGGAGGGTATCTTAGAAAAAAGAAATCCATTTACATGAATCAGAATGATCAGAATCGGAATAGTTTTTATTGACTTATACAAATACAGTACATCGGCGTTTTAAACAATAATTTACAAAATAATGTATTATTTATGTGATACGACATAAGAAGCGACCGGGAGAGATGATTTCAATGCCTTGTTACTTTGCAATATAGTTTATGTCAATATTGAAATATTAGGGACTGTATTGTTTGAACACGTGCATGTTTTAAGCATATTACGATAAGTGAAATTGTACACCTGGGTCGTGGAAATAAAAAATAAAACGGTAATTGACCTTGTATCACTTACGGAACCAGATTTTATCGTTTGGGTATTACGTCATGTTGACAATGATTAATTTATCCTTTTGACCCAGTGATTTTGATGGACTTTCAGGGCCAGATATTATATCAGATGACCAAAAAAGCATGGTCATTCCTTTGATACAATTGATAAAAAATCAATGTCAAATAAAATACTAATTGTTGAACGATTTAGCCTTATTCATAACTACTTTCACATACTTTAGATCCGATATTTGATGACGATGACAAACGTCTCAATTAAGATACAGATTATTTTTGATATCAAGTAGAAACTACTGTGACAAAAGGATAAATTGCTCTTCACGCCCTAACACTTTTGGAGCAGATACATCACAGTGAGGTATGCAATGAGTAAGGCGTTAACACCACTTATTCTGTTCTTTCAGATATGAGGTTCGTTCTACCAATCTCCTTGCTAGTCCTCATGGTACACCAGAGCAAGGGTGCTGGGTTTGAAGACACTCCAATCGGCGAGGAAGCCAAACGTTGTCTTCTAGAATGCCTTACCTGCGTAGAAATGTGGGGGACCATGTACCACGGGAACGCATGCGCAACCGGATGTTTGCTCACGAATGGAAGTAGTATTGATAATGACTGCGCGAACGCCAAGCTGTTACGTAAACGGTTCGAGGTGATAGAGGCGAAGGACGAATGCCATGTTCAATGCTTTCTGTGTTTATCCAAGAGAACGAAGAAGCATTATGACTATCAACGGTGTGTGCGCATGTGCGAGCAGTCACGTGGTGCTAGTAAGGATAACACATGTCTTACCCACTTTGTTTGGTAGTGACATAAGTGATCACGCAGATGCGTTTTCGATAGAAACAACATTAATACTTGATCGTAATATAACAGGATTGAAACGCCATTAAAAGTTGTTTTCCAACAAAGTGCTATTATATTTTTAAACGTTTTGCTGTTCTTTTCGTTCTCTTACTAAAACAAATCACCGCTATAAGAGGGAATTTTTGGCATTATATCAAATACGAGTACCTTTGTATAATCAGATCATGAATCATTTAACCATAGAATAGTGTCAGTTTGCTTTAAACAAAACTACACGAAATCACATAATAAACTGTTAACGTGAAAGCGATCTTGATTTGATTTTATTTGTGAGTAAAGCTGCCTTGGTATACTTTATCCCTTTTTGTTATGTTAACCATGGACTCTTTCTTTCTATCTTGTGTATTCTTTTCATTGACCCAACTGAAAGAAAATCCCGACAAAAACATACAACTTACAATACATACAGGAAGAAAACCTTTCCTTTATTAAATTTGAAGCCACTTTGACAAAAGGCGAATTTTCTCGTTTCTTCTAGTTTTAGTCATCGTGGTTTCATAAACAATTTCCTTTTTGTGCTTTCAAATTTGAAAATCGTTGGTGCAATGCAAGACAACAATAAAGCATTCACAAATGTAGTACTTCTCTACAGCATCGCATTGAACTCACGGTACACTTATTAAAGCTGTTTGTTCACGGATACGAGGAAATTTTGAAGTTCGAACTCAATTTATCAAAAATCATTAGCTGTACTGTTGTAAATCAATCACTAGAGAGTAGCAATTGAAAGCAAACTCAGGTTTATATTAAAGCTTTAAGAGCCTGAAAACATATAAAGTGAAGATATATGCATCTTAATCCAAAAGCGGTGCAATGGTTTTGCTATCTACCGTATGCTGAATATACAAGAAGAAGAACAATGAATTTCAACTGAAGAATATACAGTTCATGGATGACAAAGAATATAACAATAAATTCATCTTCGCATACACTTGTAGGAATGGTAAACATAATTACGCACACACTTACTGTTAACGCTTTCTTATTTTCTTATTTTGGTTTAATCTTAATAGCTATTTCTAATTGTATACCATACACCATTTCAGAAAAACTGTCTTGTTTCGACAGCATTTTATCTTGACTTGCAAGTTTTTCTTATTTATGAGCAAGCAACCTTTTAAGTAAATGAATTCATCATATTGTCATGTTCTCATGTATTACCGTGTTGAGTTGAGTCTGTCTCCCGGTACATAAAGTTGGCGTGACCAAACTGCAAAGCACTAGTTTTCTCCCAGTGCTAATGATAGAATGACTCTATAGTTTGTCTAACGAAGGCAAATTATGACCAAAGGTAGTCGTTAGTGAATAGAAGATTACGTTACCAGTCCAATGAACGTCTGTCTAACCTTAAACCATTGTATTCGACAGCTTTGCACTATCGTTACTGATGACATAGACCCATGAACAGGATGACCTTAACCCTTTACCAAACGCCAAACTTTCCATTGTCCCAAATTGAAAGAGTTTTCAAACTAAATTTCAAACAGTGATGAAATCGGATCACAATTTTCTGATAGGGCAGAATACATTGTAGGAAAGGATAAATTGCTCGTTTCGAGCAATTTATCCTTTTCCCAAAATGGTTTCCTTATTCGCCTGCAACAAACTGGTCAAATATCGTTATTGTTTGGTAAAGGGGTAAACAACCTCTTTGAATATGATGAGTTTGTGTTGTCGAATGTTTAATGAGCGTATCTATATCCTTGATATCGACCATCTCATATAAACAACTTTGTAGAAAGTCTTACGTCGGTTAACCAATTTTCTTTCTAAAAACTAATGGAGGAGGCCCCAATTAATTAACTACCCACAAGAGCACGTTCTTGCGGAGAAGTAGAAGCATTGATGTTCAGTAAATCGCCACAAAGATATCTGCTCAGAAGAATGATCGAGAGGGACACTGTGAAAGCACACAAAACGCTAAAACGAATAGCCACCTCTGCTCAAAACCTTACAACTAGGTTCTATTTTTTATCATTTCTTGCCCGCCTAACCAGTGCATTCAAACAATTGTATTTATATACAAGCGATGATCGTCTTACTTAACTGCATGCTAGAAGCAAATATCGCGTCACAAATCTATCGTATGTTTATTGTTAATGTAAAATTGATAAGTTTTCCATGTTTTTTTAAAACAAGAAAGATACCATTGCAAAACTTGAAAGATATCTTATCCTCGAAATTCGCACTTAAGATTAAGTAATCCCCTCACAACAATTTCAAACATCGTACATAACTGCATGAGATTTTGGAAATCCACTAAGTCAAAGGAAAACTTTCACACAATGAGTACATTATGGTTTTGTCGCAATGCTTTCCATCAAATACCACAAAGATAATATTTGAGTTCCGTGTGTTCTTTTCTATTTTATCTGCAGTTGACTTTTTTTTAATTGAACCAAGCACGAGTTCCCAAATATGATAATTGGTCTTAAAGTGGTGAAACAGAAAATATGTCTCACATACGAAACGCAAATATGACAAATAACTGTCTAAAGAGCCACACCAACATGAAGTTTTACGCATGTGATCTGATTTCTTCTCATTTACTGGAGTTACAGTCATAACCATGATAGACCCGCAAATAATGATGTGCAAGACAATTCAAAACGGAAATATTAATACCAGTGTTATATAATACGTCATTACTTTTCTGGAGTTCAGTTTGGTGCTTTACCTTGCGTAAGAATACTGAGTTACTGCTATATTCATAGTTGCTTCATTTTAGGTGAACCACTTTGATGCTAATTCAAAGAAATGTCTTTATGTCTGAAGAGACATAATCGAAAGTGATATTGCCACAATTAGTACATTGGTTGGTTTGGTGTTAACACCGAATTGTCGATTTGCTTGAAGAGAACTAAATGAAAGTGGTATTCAATGGCACTGCTTAAACATTGCGTGGTTGATTGGAAAGGGATGTTCAGTCATTTTTAATGATATTTCAGTTATACTGCGGTGGTTAATCGAACGTTAAATGGTCCTAGTAATACTTTACCAGCGATGTACATGTTAATAATTTCCTTTTCCTTAAAAACAAATTGAATCAGTGGTGAGAGACCAATAAATATTACTTCGTTAAATGTCGAAATAATGAAACGAGCTTGGTTAATACCGTATTGAGTAATAGGGTATTTATTTTCATTTTAAATGCAAAAGAAAAAAGAATTGTCATCGAACACCATTTAACCCATTACCAAACAATAACTACATTAGATCAGTTTTTTGCAGACGACCCGGGAAAACATTGTGGAAAAGGAGAAATTGCTCTTAACGAGCAATTTCTCATTTTCCCAAAATGTTTTCTCCTCTTTCAGAAGATTGTGTGTCAATTTTGCTACTCGTTACATTTTGAAATGTCGTCTGCAAACGCTTCCAATTAGGGGCAGTAATAAAAGTCGTTTGGTAAAGGGTTAATGGAGTTCATGTATGCCTAGTATTAGCCTAGTAGTAAACAAACACTATTTATTATTCAGTCTGAACTTTTAAAATTAACATCATATGATTCGAACCAACGACATTCGTGAGCTTTAGTAATTGCGGTCCCCAAGGATCACTTACCTTTGTGAAACTTCAGATAAACAATATCAAATTATGGTAGTAGATTTACAAAGCTGATATATTCACAACTGTTTTGAGTTCACAGTGTAAATGATAATGGTCTTCACCTATGGACAAACAAATCAACAAAAACAACAACAACAACAACAACAACAGAAATAACAACATCACCTTATAGATATCCAGATGAGAGACGTGATCCATTATTGCTTTCATTAACACTATAATGTGCGTCTTCATTAAAAATTGCCTCCATAAGACGATTCTAATGAGTACCAACAGCGTAGGATTTGTCAGATAGTTTTTTTGGTTATTTCGTGTTTAAGACCATAATACAAACCCTTATCTAGAAACTGCTATTAGAATCAAAATGCTTTCAAAATGAATTGGCATATTTCCCCATTTGCGTTTGAACTACATGAACTCTTTCATGAAAAGGCAATTTGATTCTTTTATGGATGATGTTTGATATAAAAACATCTCCCTCGCTCCAGAACTAAACACACCTGGTCAGCGTATCTAAGATCACAGATGAAAAATGCAAAATTCATATCGTGAAACGCGTATCTAATTACTGCGTCAGATAAAACTGTTTGCGTGTTTGATATCTATAGACCTTATCTCCAACCACGCATTTCTCATTAAGACGAACTGCCCCCAATACATATTCTCTAGCGGCTGACCGGGCTTTGTTTAAGTGTCGACTAATTACTTTCTGCTACAACAGAGGAATTAGATTCTGATAGAAAGTTATAAAGTATGAATAATTAAACAGCTTGTACACATTTGTCAAAACAAAAATCTATGGCAAATACGCCTGCTATATAGATTAGATTACTTTTAATACTTAGAATGCCAGGTCATTTTCTAGAAATAGTTTTTCGTGTCGTCTGCATTCCAAAACCTTTGATATCTGCTTAATTTGGATGAGGAATGATACTCAGAGTAGCAAACAGGTTAGACAATAGGCCAGGCGCCAATTTACTTGGCGGCTGGTCTGAATCCAACCTGATTGCATTAGCTTGAAGTCGGTTCTAGCATTATAAGGGTTAAGTTACTTGTATTTCAAATGGACTTTCTCAAAGATATTGTTCTGTGAGTAACAAACGTTAAAATGATGATTTAAAAGCTTCATTTTTCAGTCTAAAGTTGTTGGTCTTCTATATTTCTATTAAGAAAAACGGAAGAGGCAGTCATGCCTTTCAGTGCTTCGGTGTCAAATTCTTATCAATTTCGATCAATTCGCATGTCGGAAATAGGTTTGCGCATGCGCGTTCAAAAATTTGTGAGACTTACATGATGATGGTACCTAAAAGTAGTTCTACTCCCCCAAGGGTAATTTAAATTTAGACCATTGTTTACGGACTAAAACGATTAAACAGTTTACTACATCAACACCAAAAGTGTGCTTTATCTCCTACAAATGATTATAAAAGGGGTATAGGTGTATCAAAATTCTAGTTTTAATGTAACTTTATGGATATGTGATGTTATTCTATCCGTTGAAGTAATTTTATATTAAGACCTTCGATCTTTGAGATAGTCTTTTTAACTGCAGAAAAGTAATAACTTATTTTCTCCTTTTTCAACAACAGTTATTGTTGTTTAAACCCACCAGAAGAACATCTCGTAGTACCAGAACATACTGGAAAATCGTCGGTGAGCTCTTTTAATTTTGGACGACCAAAAGTGTCGGAAGAAAAATTGCGCCAAAATCGATGCTTGGAATCATTACTTTTCGCGGCTTTAAATCATCACATGTATTAACACAATGGTATCCGGGTTCAAAAAGATTAAAAAAAAAGACACAAATAATCAGGATTTATTTGTTGAAAAGAAAAAAAAACATAATGTCTCGCCTCACGATACTTTTGTGATGATATTTATTGATCTCTTTTTTCAATGTTATCAGTACAGGGCGGAGGGATCAACATGTGGGCGATATCTAACGTCACCATTCTGCCAACGCATCTTAGCTCAAAACCTTACAAATAGACTAAAATGCGTTTAATAATGGCAATATGTTTATCTAGTAACTCAACACACTTTTAAAAGGAAGAGATTACTCCTTACATTGCTGGAACCGAATTCATGCTAATGCAATCAGGTTGGATCCAGGCCAGCCGCCAAGTATATTGGCGGCTGGCCTTTGATCTAACCTATTTGCTACTCTGAGTATCTTTCTAATTAGAATTAAGAAGAAATCTTGGGGTTTGGAAAGCAGACGACTTAAAAATCAACTTTTAGAAAATTACCCAGCATTCTTAGGGTTACATAGCTGTTGTGATAACGAAGAACGTAACTAGATGCAAAAAGTAGTTCCGTCAGTCGGTCATGTGATATCAATACGAAAATCTAAAATTGGCTCGACGACTTGATTGTCTGCATAATTGTCGGTTGCTATCACTTTAACAAGGTCATATTCCCCGTCACAGCGTGGGATCGCAGTTTTGAGATAATGAAAATCAATTCATTTCAAGACATCCGTTTATTTTGTCGTTTAGAATCCGATAATCCGATTCTGATCAGCATGTATAATTTTCGAGTGTAATCCTAAACGAACCCTGAAGCTACAGTACTAGTTCACTTCGATATTCTAGATCGGTTACCAAGGATATCTATATTACATACAGCGACCAGGGTATTAAGGATTAGTCTAAATTCCTGGATTACAAGAAACTCGAAGGTCTTGTTGAAATATTACGTATGTGTGGCCCACACGCTAGACCGGCGTAATGATATACTCCCATTGGTCATTTGAAAGGCAACATTTGTCTTTCTCGTCACTTCGGGATATTTATGTTTAGATCGAATGCAAAGGACGTATTTTGCACAGTTCTATATCAAAAATATGCTATTAAAGATATCTTCAAATCTAAGTACAACGGTAGGTGACAGTTGTTAACGATTCAAAAGGTATATCAATATATGTCACTTAGAAGACCAATCGGAACCCCTCGGTGATGTTGGCTGGCCTGCTGGAATTTGCCGAAGAGTTCCGATTGTCAATATATGTCATTTAGAAGACCAATCGGAACCCCGCGGTGGTGTTGGCTGGCCTGCCGGAATTTGCTGCAGAGTTTCGATTGATAGAAGACTGCAGGACTAGACATCTTTTGACCTAATAATTTTCCCGTGTTCAAACAAATTAGTTCTTAGGTTCTTTTCTGAACAACACAGTTTCTGCGCTATGTAAAGGTCGAGGGTTTGCCACTGATAACTCCTTAATTACGTGTATTTGTCAACATGAATAGGTTAGCCAAACACATACACTGAATAAGACTGCGGTTTGCGACTGATAACTCCTTAATTACGTGTATTTGTCAACATGAATAGGTTAGCCAAACACATACATTGAATAAGAAAATGACAGGAAAGGAGCACCTTAATGCATTTTTGGAAAGAGAAAACTTTGAAATACATAGTAAATACAAATGTATAACGATTTCCACCTTCTTTCAAACTTCGCGTCTAATTCAAAATTAGACCATCATGCAAATCGCCAATACAACCTGAAGACCTGAAAGGTTCATCAAAGTCTTATTGCATTCGAAAGCATTTTTATTATGACCAATAGAATAGCTGATTCCGTTTCGCTTAGTTGGATGTTTTATATGACAAAATCAGCCTTTGCTCTCTTTTAAGGGCGGTGTCAGAAAATACTCTCAGAACTTGTATGTTGGCACGTGAGGTCGTTTGAACTGTTAAGCGAGTTAATGAAAGCTTTCATTCTTTAACCTGGTGGTTATATCAATAAAGGGGAAAAACGAATCAAACGAAAGGAACGATGTTCATTTAGATCCCATGATTAAATTCCACAGATATAAAAGTCAATTAGTTTTTTCAAATCGAAAAGGAGCACCATAGTTGTTTTTTTTAATCAACTCGTGAGCTTAAACGCACCGACATTTGGTTCATTAGCTTTCTGCTGTGGGGCACAGATGTATCTTCCTAAATGGTTTTTCTTCCTAAATGAGTTTGAGAAGGTAAATGGTAGTGATTTTTATCTGAAATAGTTCTGGTTTTGAAAGGAAAGAGCAAATTTCATAATTTTAAATTGATATTATTTTCAAACGAATACGTACATGTAGAGATGAAAAATTAACATATATTTGAAGTCATACCCGGCATTGCTTGATATAGCATAATTCAAACTTTATTCCAAAGGGGATACAGAATCGATATATTTTCTTTAAAAAAAACTTTTTTTAAGATTAAAGCCAAAGTCTTTATCAAGAAAAACAATATACACTCAGCCTTGGATTTCTTTTAAAACTTAAGAAAAAATACATTATCCTGATGAAGGCGTAAGCCGAAACGTTGGAATAATACTAGAATGTTTTGACTTATAACGTGCTGTTGTTGAATTTTTTCCAACAAAATTTTAAAACTTAAAGCACATATACCATAAATGAAATAATTTTGAAATGGTAATTGAAGTTTAAAAAAAAACATTTTTTTTTTTAAGACTGACTACATATTGCTTTTTACGATAAAGACCTCGGTCGAACTATTGAAACGGAGCAGTTAGAAGACATAAAGCTTTTGTAAGCAGAAACCAAACAAAGATGTGCTAAATGATTAACTGCCACACTTATTTGTAAGAGTAACCTTCCTACAAGAACAAATAAAAGAAAAAAAATAATAATAGTAAAAAGAACAACGAGAAAGAACTTGGCCAAATATCTTTCAATATTTCTGACTACAAAAATCGTATCGTAAGATATACCTGTTCGGTAAAAGTATAAAGATGTCGAGGTTGATTATGATTCATTCTGGGTTAAAAAACTTATTTTTTTAAAGATGGATAACATGGTACTTCAGAAAAGTGTATCATGTCCCTAATTCTATCGAGTTATTAACAATTTTTTTCAATTCAATTCTTTATTGGCAAACATCGACAAAATTTGTCTATGGCCATTTACAATAACATAGAATATGGCTTAGACAAAAATAAAGATGATCTACAAACATTGAGCACAATATACAAAAAAAAAATGAAATTTCAAGAATGGTGATACTATAAGAATTTAGAAACATTGTTGGACTCCGAACCACGAATGGTGTTTACTTTAGCAATTCGTTTTTCCGGGTTGACATAAAACCCGTTATATTTTACTGTGTGTGTAAATCTAAAATTTGTAATATGTATGTTACACTTTGGTATTATTATTCTTCTAAAGGAGGGAAAATCGCAATTATTATCGTCTAAATTAAACGGGACCAACACTCATTCTAATTTACACAAAAAGCACTTCCGTTTGAAACTCTCTCACTGCGGTTCATTTAAAACTCGTTTACTAAATAGGATTTGACAATAGTTTCCCCTTGTGCATAGAAATATTTTTTAAATGATTAGATTAAAAATAATTAAAAGCTGGGAAGTAGATTAGTCTTCGTTGTTGACTTTTTTCGAATCTTCCCCTCCCAAAGTTTTAAATCTACTTGTTCACAGATGTGAGAATGTTGAAGTTAAAGATAGATTTATTAAAAACTGAACAACAGCTGTACTGCTGTATGATATGGACGGGAAATAGTTATCGGAAGCAAAACTATTTCGTACCGAAGTTTTAGAGCCTGTATGCATAAAGTATATCGAAATAAATAAGGACCCCAAACCGTTGCAACGGGTTTGAATTCTACCACGTATACACTGCACATAGTAAGATATATTGATACCCCCTGAATTGGTTACGCTCTCAATTACTACTTTTAATTGTTAAATATTGATATAACTATACAAAAACTGTATTGCTCCGACGACATCTTATTTTGTCTTCAAGTTCTCTCTTGTGTGAACATGCAACTTTAATACTCGAGCGTCCTATGATGGTATGGTATTGGAGAGGTTCCATAATCTATCCATAAAGTCATGTGAAGTATTCCATTAAAACGCTTTTCTGCTGTTTTGTCAATAGTATCTCTCTTCGGAAAACCATTTCAGAGGTAGAAATCTTTCAGATTGCTGGAGACAAGTTAATCAATTTGTCTTGAAACGATTTAGATAGCATATATAATTTGAGGTAAAAAATATTGAAAATGGCCATATTGCTTTCCCAAACAACACATTTTTGACTGTCCCAAATTGTAAGAGTTTGCAGACGACATTTCAAAATGTGATGAAATTGGACTATAATCTTCTGATAGGATAGAAAACATTGTGGGAAAAGGAAAAATTGCTCATTACGAGCAATTTCTCCTTTTCCCACAATGTTTTCTTGAATCGTCTGCAACAAAGTGGTCAAATGTCTTTATTGTTTGGGAAAGGGTTAAGTGACATGGACTGTTCAGAATCACATTTCTAACGTTAGTAAATGACATTATCACATACTTTAGACACTTGTAGTTACTCTTAAATAATGTAAGTCACATAGAATTTTCATTTCAAAATATCCCATTTCGGATCCATAAAGAAATATTGTAGGTGGTCTCTCTACATCATCCGGCGACGTTTTATGCTACATAAACCTGAAATCCTAGGCGATGTAGAGGCTAAAGTTTAACCCATTAACAAACAATAACGACATTTAACCACTTTGTTGCAGATAACGCTTGAAAACATTGTGGAAAAAGGAGCATTTGCTTTAAATGAGAAATTATTCCTTTTCCCCCAATGCTTTCTGCCCTATTAGAAGATCATTTTCCCATTTCATCACATTTTGAAATGTCGTCTGCAAAGTCTTTCAATTTGGGACAGTCGAAAATTTAGCGTTTGGTAAAGGGTTAAAAGACAAAACGTTCCGGGTTCGATTTCAATTTGCTGCCAAACGTTTACATAGAGGTATTTCCTTGGGTGATGCGAAATGTTATACCACAGTGCTGATTGAATACAAAGGAAATATGAATGTATAACATGATATTGCTTTAGACATTTTTACATTTGAATTTTGATTTTACACCTTTTCCAAAAGTATTTCAGCCTCACAACACCGCTAAGCGCATTATTCTTTCCAACACGACCTACTCTTCTTTCCAAACCGCCTTCTATTTTTGTAAACAGTGATAATATACTATATAACTTCTGTCCTGTGAAATCATCTAAATGGGTAGGAGCATCTTGGGCCAAGACTATGAAGTCAATCGACTCTCTTATAATGTGAAGCTGACAAGGTACCTTGGAGAGCAATCCTATGACTATTTTAGGCCAGTTCTTTTTCAGCAAAGTACTAAAACGACCGAATGCTTGCGTCACACTTGTTATAATTATCCCTTTCCCAAACAACATTTGACGATTTTGATGCAGACGACTTTAGAAAACATCGTAGGAAAAGGAGAAATTGCTCGTAACGAGTAATTTTTTCCTTTTCCCACAAGGTTTTCTGCTCTTTCCGAAGTATATTGTTCTATTTCAATTTTGGACAGGCGAAAATTTGGTGTTTGGGAACGGGCTAATGACAAGGAGTGTTTAAATCATTTTCATTCTGTTCGTTTCTCACATAACACAGTCTGTGGGACAGTACTTTTAATTCATCTCGACAAAATCTAATGAATATATAATGGAGAGTTAACGTGTTATACAAAGCTGCAATCATTTCTTTTCTCCTCTCAAACTTTAAAAAGATCGTGAAATAGAATTGTAAGTGGGCGTGTTTGTTTCTTAATGCTGTTTCATTACGTTTGCCAGCATGATGCCAACACATTTAAAGAATCAATTTTTCTTTTAATAGCAACAATGATTCCAAATGTGTTTATTAGTAGAATTCACCATTGAAACATGAAAAAGAGTACCCTTAATATGGAAAAGGTTTTATAAAAAAAGAATAGGCAAAAACTTTATATCGAATCAATGAATAGAAAATCAACAAATTTCAGTCCGAATCAACGCTTTCACTATACTGTAAGCATATAATATCATTTTCTGGTCCTACGCTGGACAACAAAAAAATTCCAAACGATTGGGAAAATAGAAATAAATGCTGATCGCAGAATGCTTCCGTCAGTCTGAACTGTTGGTGTTAATCTCAGAACATGACCAACACTGTGTTCTGAATTGCATTTCATTTTGTATTGTACTTTTATGGAAAGAATTATGAAAAAATTAAGCGCCTTCAAAGACATGTAGTAAAACGTGTCAAATCCGACAGGCTCTTGCGTTGGCAGTCATAAAATCTGCTATTTAACCCGGTTCTTCGCAAAAGCTTGATTTTTGAGAGGCTCCGGAGAATTTGTTTCGATTCATCAAATATGACAAGTACGATGCATGGATTAGAAAGAAATATATCTTTTAACGCGTGTATTAGACAGACAAAATAGTTAAGAAAACCCGATTTTGATTGGTCCACGTTTGGTTTTTATAATTTTAATCAATCAGAATGTAATATTTTTAGGCATTCCGAATGCAGACCTTAAACGACTTTAAGCCTATATGTCTCATAGTCGGTCAATGTCCGCATTCGTCATGCTTAGAAAATATGACATTTTGATTGGTTAATATAAAAAACAAACACATAGAATACACGAAGAAAAAGGAACGATTTCAAATATATACCCTCTTCACACCAACACCATTTACAACTCTTTGACTAGCCTGGGGTCCTGGCCAGTGCGTATACCCGCACCCTATGGCGTGGAAAACGCACGGGCCAGGACACCAGGCTACCCTTAGACCATTCCAAGCTGGAAAGACAGGCGGCAAAAGATTATGAAAACTAAATGTTTTTGAAAATCTTTCAACCATAAAAATTTAGCACTTCATGATCGAATTCTCCTCTTCCAATAGTGTTACGTTCCACGAAGATATGAGAACGCATGAAACGTGGTACCTTTGATTGTGACATTGTTGGCCATGGGTTTCAAAGCGACATCAATACCGTCTATACAATTTGGATTTCGTCAGGTATTCTTGACACGACAAAGACAGAACAAATATCTCAGTTAGACAAAGACTTTAACCGTACGAAGAATGCTTTGAATAGATGGGATAGACAAGCAATACAAAGCAGGAAAGAGTATCTCCTCATCCAATAGGATTTTGAGAGTTACATTGTAAGAGTTTACAATCTAAATAAGAATAAAGACAATCTATCATAATTGAAAACATCCTCCATTGAAAGCTGCGATATTGAAGTTTGCATATGTTAACATCCTTCAACAAACAAGAGACGTCACGGATTTTCATTTGCGCAATAAGGGGTCAATCTGTGGCGATTCAATCTGCTCATGAAAATTTCTTAGGATGATAAACTGAATTCATTGTCAAAAAACGAAAGGCATAAGAACTAAAATAAACGGGGGCTGAACATGAGATAACGCTCTCGACTTGTAGACAAACTGTTTAAGACGGATATAGGTCAATGGATAGTAATTATCTTCTGAAATTTGAAGGTGCAAACAGAATTTAACTACGTAAGATATTCAAAGTACGAAATGCGGAATAATTTAATTGAAATCAATATCAAATATAGTGTACCTGGTCAATGTCCTTACAGTATGATCCTTACTCAATGTGTGCAATTCCAATTCATTCCCTTCATCAGTTCTTGAACTTGTAAGATCAACATGTACTCAAAAATTTGACCAAGCTTTTTTAAATACAAAAAGGGACATGATTCGCTTGAAATCAAATCCAAAACTTCGTGAGCGATTGATCGTCCGAAATGTTGTAGAATCATTAAATAGGTACTTCATGGGTATTAGTGATTTGGATGAACAAATATTACAACAATGTACCAGGGAGAGAATGTGCACAGTTTTATGAAGATCTTCCGTTTGGTATATTGGTGTTGAGAATCATCTATATAAGGAACTTCAAACGGAACTGTTTGGAATAATGTTTCACTATCAACATGATCTGATACGAGTCATAAACGATGTTCTAAAAAATTTTCGGAAATAAGGTAAAATGTATGTCAACAGATAACATTCTTTCAGTTTAAAACGGTACATACCATGTTCGGACAATTTTTGATTTTTGACACCTTTGAACAAGTGTTTGGACCCGTGATTCTGAAAAAAAAACCGACATTAAAAGCAAGCTCTTTTGGCAAAGCTTTAATGGATTCGTGCAAGAAGCGCAGCAAAAACCTTGATCTTAATGCCAAATATTACGTGATTATTAGTCTCAGAGGTTAGGCTTGTCCATTTGCGTGGGTATTAAAGAAAATGTCAACGGTACTTTAAAGTCTTGGTATCATCCGATTATCCATTCGAATGCTGAAACTGATAAAAGCATTCATTTGAAAATAGGTGGTTAATTTTTGCAGAAAGGAGTCAAAGACAAGAAGTCAAAGGAAGAAAGAAATGCATCTGGATCTGCTTTTTTACGTCGAAGATATCACTTCTGGCTTTTACTCGACGGGAATTTGAAGCTTCCATGCTTGCTTCCTTGATTCCTAACCAGTAATCACGCCGATTTTGTGGGTTAGCCTAGGCAATTTTAACGTGATCGATTCAGGCACCCTCGGTACAGGAGGCCGACGCTCTACCAATGCACCGATGTCGTCTATTAGTTTCTTCTTTTCAGCACAAAAATCATTATTTTCGCAGCTACACACGCATTCTTCATAAGTGATAAGGGATTGGCGTGTGCTTTGATAACATTAACAAGTGGTTGGCTTTAACCCGTCGTATATCGTGACAAAACATATTATTTCTAGGAAAAAAATGAAGTGATAATTGCGCTCAGAAACAATGAAAACTTGTGAGTTCTAGTACAATTGAAGTTGAACATCAAACTACATTTAATAAACTTTTTAAAAGTAGATTGGGTGATACATGTAACAAGGTCAAATAATGCTTTTAGAAGTGAAAAATGTGTGAGGATTGTTTACAATTAGCGATAAAACAATGTCAGACGAGTAATGCCGGGGAAAACAGGTTTTTGTTAAAGGTTGAGGACCAATATTAATTAAATGCCAAGGTCTCACTCTGAGTTGTTGCTGTTGTTGTTGCTTTATGGTGTTTGTGTATCACGTGATGATAATCACTATCATCAGCATCGTCAGTATCAGTATCCCTTCTGTTACTGTTGTAGCGGATTAAAGGCACATCAAAGGAGATGAGTACAAATAAATTACTGAAAAAATATATGAAGTTCTTTTATTATGTTCATAAAAGTCATGAGAATTAGTTTAGGAATGCTTTGAGACCCTATTAAATAGACTTACTTGAAATAAGTTATGTTGTGCTTGAAATTAGTTGTCTCCAATTCAATCATGTCTATCAACAACCTGTTTGTTAACATATTCAAAATAACGAATTCCGATTGGTCGGTTCAAAAATGTGTGTATCAACTGTCAAGGTCAGAGGTGAAGAATCAGGAAATCTGAATTATAAAACTTGCTAATCTGGGTTATTTCTGGTTTACTTTCACATTTAAGTTGTGCTGATGGTGTTTTCTGATGATTACTATTTGAATCTGTCCAAAGGTTTACCAAATAATATAGTTTGATATAGCATTAATCTCCTTTAATGGGCCTTTAAGTGTCATAGCAGTCGCGAAAAGGCGATCGAGCCCACGCTGAACTAGAAATGGTAGAGCGCATTACTACATACATAACACTCGACTACTGAGTTTATTCCAAGCTAATATGAAGGATGAGGTGTACACAGCATGTCAATTGACGTACATAACCATGCAGGCACATTTATGTACGACGTACATTTACTATAAATCGTATCTTTAAATTTAACATGTTTACGTTAAGCTCATAAGAAAATACCATTTCATCAACATGATAGGTTACATATTATCCTGTCAATAGTGTCATTTTGAGACCGATAACTAGGTGCCGTATAACATTTGTGATATCCGGCACTAACCATATAATACATGCACGCGACTAATCATGACGTCATAAGAACGATATGACGTCATGTTTACATCATTCTCTACTCATTTTTTTCCGTTTTTCTCGTGTTTTATTTACATTTTGTTTTTTAAAAGTATACATAAAGGTAAAAGGATAAATAAAATAGATGATTGGTGTCTTTGAATAGGAAAAGTTATCGGGCTCGGCATCGAAATATTATCCGTTTCGCCTTCGGCTCACCGGATAATATTCCTAAGCCTTGCCCGATAACATTTCCGATTCACGACACCAACCATCTATTCTCTATTTCTCTCCAAAGCAGCCATTTTGAGACCAAAGATCACGGATATTAATCAAATTTGTATCAAAGTATTCTTCGCTTGCTTTCTAAAATGAACAAAGCATTACTTTGTGTCGGAAAGGTCTAATCTCCACAAGGGTTTTCCAAAATGAATGAATAAAGCATGACATTGAAAGACTTTCATGATCATAAATGACAACTTAACAAAGGCCACTAACATGTCAAACAAGAATTCAAACAAACAGGTAAGTGAACTGCTTAATATAACGTTAATATTTAACTCTCCAAACTCAAAGTAGCAAAACCCATCTTATGGTGTTTCTGTGCAAAAATATCAAATTCGGATCAGCTTATACGTTCTACATGGACCGTTCCGGATCCGTTCGCTTAGACGTTATAAATGGTAGCTATGAACACGATATTCTAACATGGTGCGACATAGTTCGGCTAAAGAAGTGAAAGTTTGATTATTTACTCAAAATATGAATCAATAAAAAAGAGTCCGGCATACAAATGATGTTACATTCCCAGCGATCAAAATTCAAATCAAATTTTATATTTTTGAAATCCAAAAGCTTCCCAATATGATTTTGCCTTAAATATCATAGTAAATGTTACTCTTGTAGGATCATTTTATTTTACGAGCATCTTTTTCAAAGCTGTTGTCTGTTCTTTTTCTAGTTTGACTGTGAAGAATTTGAATCAACCAAACATTCTCTCAACAAAGGAAAGTAATGTCTTTATTGAAATGTATTTGCGCTCCATGGACATTGTGTTGTGTCCTACATAGTTTATTGCACATGGTATCATGTAAACATTTAAGTCAATGAGAAAAAACAAACAACATGCATCACTGCATTACATTGTATTTTAACAATACTGAGTCATAAATAAGCAGGTAAAACCTTTAGTAGAACAGGTTCTTTGTTGCATCGGTCGGTCTTTCAGGGAACCTTGCATGCTGCTCTATTCAATCCCATACAATTAATGACAGGTAAATAAGTGCAAACTTTCGTCGCTTAAAACTCCTTTGTGATCGCTGTGGCATGTGCACAAAAATGTTCATAATTAGACTAATTGCTTGTTAATTTCATTTACCTTTCTCTGTACCTACATACAGTTTAGGCACACCTGCCGACTATTCTAAGTTTAAGTAAAACAGATTCCAAACAGCTACTCTGACACTCAGATCGTCGAGCATACAATTCTTATAAAATTATACCATATTCATCCATGAGGATTCATGGAATGGATTAAACAGAATTTCAACATCATTTCAGTCATATAACGGCTTTTGTGGATTTTACCTGTCCTATGCTAGGCGTATGTTGTGTCTTACATATGCTCGCTCTGAAGGAAATCTCCCTGTTTCGCTGGTGAGGAATGAACCCACAACCCCGTGTTTCAGTTCCAAAACTTTAACCACAGGGCCGGGTAGGACCCAATGAAAACACTTAACCCTAAGGAAGCTGGAACCAACTTCATGCCCTTTGCAAATAGGTTAGATCACAGGCCAGCCGCCAAGCGACTGGCCTGAGATTCAACCTGTTTGCTACTCTGAGTATCTTTCCAGATCAAAATTGAGCCGATAAGGTTTTGCAAGAAGACGACACAAAATTTCATTTTGAAAATTTTCCAGTATTCTAATGGTAAATGCGCCACAAAAGGGTTTCAATTCATTATGACAACTGCATATGCACGACATTTTATCAATAACCATACAACAGCGAGGCAAGTTCATTGGTCTATTTACGGAATTGAGACGAATATCTCCTCAACATCTCCAGACCTCTTTTGACAAATTAAAAGCTGATTTTACATCATGTATGATATAGATAACAATACATAACAAAACATAACAAACTTCAAATACAGTTTTGAAATTTTATCAATTACAGTGTCATAAAACACATTGTGACCAATTAAAATGTCATTCGAGAACAAATTCTCATTTTGTCACAAGATCTCGGTCATCGGTCATAAGTAGAATTTTAAGAAAAAAACTATTTATGAAGTATCAGACATATTACCGATTCACAATGAAACGCATGACAAATGGGCGTAGTACGAACGGGTGACCAGAGAACGTTAACCGAAAAAACATGTTGGTGGGAAGTTCAAAACAAACAAACAAATCGTGCGTTCAATATTAATATTTGAGTACGGGATATTCCTAATAGATACGCCCGGGCCAATTAGCGCATGTCATTATATACAGGAGTTTGCGTCTAAGCCAATAAAAGAGGTCACCAGCGAATGAGAACTTTACATTATGAATAACCGAATTTCATGTGTGACACTGCTATGAAGAAATGTATTGTGACAAAAGAAGAAACTGTTCATTTGAACAAGTTCTTCTTTTGTCATTATGACTCATTTAATCTTTAGAGAAATCTATTTTGAAAGTGTTAAATAAAGTGCGGCACCACTTCAACGTTTCAGATTCTTCTTCACTCATTATTCATCAACCCGATGAAAGCGTAAACCTAAACTTTGAATTATGAATTTACCAAAAAAATACTCATGAAATAATATATAAACTGTCCAACAATTATCAAATGCTAACAAAATTGATCTAAATTATATAGAAAATATTGCGTAACCATTGTGAGTTAACATAAAACCGAAAATGTTTACTTAATGCAGACAGTAAATGGCAACAATTTGACAGAGAGTTCATGCATACCCACTGGACTTGAAGCTTAAGCCAGTGCATGTGTTATTGTTCTGCAACTTTTTGGACGTACGACCACTCGCAAAATCGACAGAGGTGTCCGAAAGAGTTTCGGACACCTCTGTAGACTTCGCAAGTGGATGAACGTCAGAGACACTGCGATAACTTTAAAGATATGATATTCTTCCTTGATGCAAATCCATTTCCCGCTATCTTTTTTTTTTCGAAAATCTAACACAAAATGATCGTTAAGTTTTGACTGTGACGTTTGCATCTTCAACAATATCTTCGCCCACATTGATACCGTGGTGCAGGGAACCGTCTTTAATCCACGCCCACGTCATTCGTTCCGTCGTGAAGGACTTGGCCACGTTACCATGGTGATCTATAACTATAACACCTCCGTAACCATGGACACGTTTGGCCATTTTTGCCAGGGCTGTGTCTGCGGCTTGTTGGACGGATATTCCTGTAAAACAGATTTGATTATCTAAGCTTGAATTAAGATATTTTGCAAGGTGTACACTTACAGTACCCTAAAGGAAATGGGTAGTATTGTATGGTGAAAAAGTAAAAAAAAACAAAAAAAAACACGTTTTCATTTATAAATAAGCATTTCCATTTGAAGAATCTGGAGTAAAGTTATTCTCGGGTAGAGCGTTCTTTGAAAAATTTAAAAATAAATCAAATTAACAAAATTAAAGTAACGAGTGAAAAATAACGGTTTGCTAATTAAAAATCGATAGATCTATTTAGATAATTAACATTGGAACGATTTTAACGAGTAAGAACTCTTCACAGGATAAGCAAAATGCTTATTAAATATTCATAGTTTTCCTTCTGATCCCTGATATTTCCTCAAATGTAAGAATGATCTTGTAACTATACCTTGCTTGATGAGAGTTGTTATCTGATGAGCCAGGACCACTTTAGCAATCGATTCTCCGTGCCCCGTACAAGATACCCCACCCACCTCGTTGTCTGCATAACCACCTTGTCCTTGAATACAAGAATGAGATATATTTACCATTTCTTTCACAACACTCAATTTTGAAGTTTTATGTTGCAATAGATTATAAACATCACAGTAACAAAGGATAAATTGCTCAAGACGAGAAATTTATCCTTTTGTCAACGTCGTTTCTTCCCAACATCGGAAAGAAAATATTTCTCCTTTCTTAATATCTTTTGCCGTTTTTTTGTTTTTTTCATAATGGAGTAGCACAAATTTCCATATGTGGGAACGGGTTGAAAATGTGTCATTCAATAATTTGGGTGCTTGGATTGATTAGTGTGGCCGATTCAAGGCAGAATCTCACTCAGTAGCTCAGTCACAAGGAAGATATCTTAGATTATCAGTTCGCTCGACTTCTCTTATTGAGTTGGAGTATGGAATGTATTTAGATAATATAGTTTAGTAAAGTCGTATGTACATTTAACCTTTAAAATTACCTCTAGAAATAGTTTGCTTGTTGATGTCACAATTAAACGGTATGTGATAAAGACAGCATCATTAACCCATACATACCTACAATAGGGCTATCCCCGACCCTACCGGGCTTTTTACAGGATATACCGCCGGTGGATGTACCGTACGCGATGTTACCATGGCAATCTAACGCTACGGCACCAACAGTGTCGTGCACGGAGTCGCTTCTGTCAAAGATAAAATATAAATGGTTTGATAACCAGTCTATATCAAAGCTTTTTTTCCAAAATGTATGTCTCGTTTTTTCCTGATCTGTGAAAAAAACCGCAATGTTGAGTGGGGGACAGTGGTTCAGGAGTAAAGCGTCGGCTTCTGGACACGAGGGTCGTGGGTTCGAATCCTGTGAGTAGCGGGATCTGCCCTGCAACCTCTCATTAATCCACATTCGGCGCGTGTACTGGTTATGTATCCAGGAAGCAGAATCGAGCGAGATTAGTTTAAGTTGTAATATTATTTCACAATCGATGTATAATAGACAGGTTAAAACTAAATAATATGAGGATAACTCTCGACAAATATAAGGGAACAAACTCGTATAACATTGAAACACAATGTTCAAGAGTTACGCCGCTTAATTTTCAATGCAATGAAGGTGAATAACTGCTAAAGATCGAAGATAAAACCCTATGAAAAGTTTTAAAAGACAAGAAAAACAAATAATATAATCATGGAATCAAACTCAATTCTATAGTTTAAAATATTGGTGACTTTCACGCATTCGTTTATTTTCTTGTTTCTTTGCTGAATGAATCAAGATGGCGAACTTGTGAACAAGAATGTCAGCGAAGGGGTGTTGTCACACACGACATTAAGTTGAACAGTTATACACTTTCCCCGATTTGGGACTTTTTGCTGGTAAAAATTGAAAGTTTGAATATCTGCAGTTTCTATGCGACGAAAATATACCATAGAAACAATGCATAAAAATCTGCATGACACGGCCAATTTTTCGTATTGACTCAATGTTTTTTTCCAAGTTATTTTACTTAAACTATGAGGTATCATGGAGCAACGCTTAAATCTTATCATTACTATCGTACTCAAGCTTTGACTGAGGCTCACCTTCCCCGAAATAAGGTCCCGACTGTGTTGCCATACTCCTTGCAAGTCGCGAGTTCCATCTTGGCCTTTTCGGACACCAGCGTGTCAGTCGGCACCCGCTCGATACCAACCGTCTCAGCAAACTGGTTCGCCCCTTGTCCGACCAACAGGCAGTGACAGGTCTAGAAATATACGGAAAAAATATATTTACATGTATATCCATCGTGTTAGAATAGAGTTTTCATGGCAATATCGGTTTTGGGGTTCAGGGGCGGCAACATTAAACAGTCTTTATTGCCCAGCTTGTCCGAGAGCCTGAACAAACAAGTGAAGTTTACTGACACTTACTATAGAACTATTATTCGGACGAATAGAGAGAAAGAATTGGCATTTACGGTCAAGTTCATTAAAATCAGATTTCGCCACCACGGGCTTGTCAACAGCTGCAGTTTTTTATTTGTAATATAGCCATCTACATGTATACGCACACCATGTATGTCAAGGAATTTTGTTAGGTATATGTTTGTAGTATTGGCCCGAGGCCTCATATATTGTGAAATTCAAATATCTATCTAAATTTATGTATCGCCCAAAAGTGAGATGTACGTTGGCACTGAGGTGACTTGTATCGATTTAAGTTTCATACTTAGTTTTCCTAAGAAATATGTGTTAATTCATCTCGAGAAAACCAACAGCGCTAGTTTTCCTCTCGATACATTTATTTCTGTTATGTTGGGAAAACAAACTTTTGTCATACATTCAAGTTCAAAAGTCTTACGTTCTCGAGAAAACGAACTTTTATTCGTGTTGGGCGGTGGAAATTTACCGTCCCTGCTCGCGATTTCACTCTCCTGACTAGAGTTATAAGATATTTGATGTTCTATTATTATTATAATGTCCCACCTTTCCCATAAAACCACTTGCTAGATTATTGGGGTTTTCATGTTTTACACCAATCATTCTCCTGACTGGAGTGATAAGATATTTGGTGTTGTTTGATCAAATCATACCTTTTCCATAACTGCCCGTGCTAAAGTGATGGGATTTTTGATATTCTGCACACACGCCACGGCTCCGGTGTTGAGCGTCTTTCCGTCCATGATGACCGAGTCCATTTCTACCTCTCCGTTTTGATTCAGCACGGACCCACAACCTGTATGTATATAAAAAAAAAATTATTATCTCAAAAAAGTTTTGAACGTTTTCTTTTTAATGTGTTATTTGAGTCTTCAAATCGCGTCAACAGTGTTTCAGTTATGTTGCAATGCCTGTATTATAATGATGGAGGAAGACCCAAAATTAAAGTGTCCAAAAGGGCTGGCCAAGCCGGGTAGAAAAAATAAATATATAAAAAATAAGCATTCCATAAGTCAGCAGGGTCGCGTTAGGATGGACCATAAACGTAAACATGGATAGTTTACGATTGTTTTCAATTTCTTTTGCATTTCTATGCCTTATGTTTCAGCACTAACCAACGATCAGTGTATGGGAATAATCAAAATATGCCCGTTCTGTCATTTAAGTAGATCACAAGCATGCTTTTCGTTGTTTCTTAGGGACTGGGTGTATCTTGAAATGGTATTTTCAATGACCTCTAAGATTGAGGTGATTGGGATTTCGCAAGTCACAGAATCAATTTTGATCATTTGAGGTAGATCCCAAAGGATACAAACAACCCCTTTTCCATTAAATGTTTTTCATGAAACAGAAAGTGTATTTAACCCTTAGAATGCTTGTTAATTTTCTAAAAAAAAAAAAGATTTGTCGTTTGCCTTCCAAAAATTTAATATCTGCTTATTGCTGATGGGGAAAGACACTTAGAGTAGCAAACGGGTTTGATCACTGGCTAGCCGCCAGGCCTGGATCCAACCAGTTTGCACAAGCATGAAGTCGGTTTAAGCATTATACATTGTACGTGTTTAGGATAAAATATATCCTGGGTCGAAAAGTATCATGAATATTTTAAATTTCCCTGTGGTTTCATCCATGTTACGAATGGTTGTTTAATACTGGATCTTATACCCACAATGAAAAAAAAGGGCTTAATTTCCCCCTTTTTGTGTGGTGCACACATGACATGGGTTTCATGATATAGCGTTTATATAATCTTCGTTTCCTCCATTTTCTGAAGAGATCATAAACAGACATTTACAAAAAAGAAAAATCAAAATAAGCTCTCTTCCTTTAGCCATGATGTTTATTGTTTAGCCTACGTTAAGTTGTGACTATGTACGCGCGCTCACTGTGCTCATAAATATTTATCTATCTATTTCAAATTCTTTCTGTATACCAAGTGTCCTCTCTCCACGATTTACATGTACTTATCTCGATATCCTTCGTTGCCGGAACATATTGTTAACTAGTATATCAATTTCCTTATACGTGAGAGATTATTGCAGACGACAATTAAAAACATACTCAAATAATTAACACAATTAACAACATGACTGATTGTTAAACTTTGGAGATTTTGCTGTCAATCGAGAGTGCTTTTTATGAGTAAGTTTTCCAAAAGTGGTTTGCTTTTCGTCTGCTATATTGCTGTTTAAGGGAAGACGACACAGTGGGATGAACTTAGACTAACTTCCTTATTTCATTAAAAACGTGCACATACCCACACATACCAACGTGCATGTTGGCGGACATAGAGTGATTCAAATTACACGTCAAGAAGTGTAAGATTTGTTAGAAGAGACATATTTATCAAGGACAACATTGTTTCATTCCAACGGGCTCTTATATAAATATTGCAAGCGTGTGGTCTTCTCTCACGTTAGAGGCTGAACAAGATCTTGGGCCTGTCTCAAAAATGCTTGTATGATAGTTTTCCGCGTAAACGTAAATACAAAGGGGGAAAAGGGTACTACAGAAAAGCGTTTTGATGCACTTAATGAAGAACCAAAAGCAAACAACTTTTGTAAGTTATCGAAAGACTATTTTTGTTGTGGAATTGGAATAGATGCTAATAATATAATATAGCAAATATACCCCGTCATGTAGGTTTCTAGTAAAGTCGTCTGCCGAAGATGCATTAAAGTGAGCAGATGTATTAACGGTTTCGAAACCACTACTTGACGTTACGTATTGTTGAAAGTCGTATTTCTTATGATTTTGACTAAGCGATGACTTTCTTACTAAAGTCTTTGTTTTTGCCACAAATTCCTGAATTAGTATGCTAAAGATGCGTATACATCAGCAGGAAGATCCAATTAGCACTCTGGGAAAAATGGGGGATACCTCAATATCTAAAAGAATTTTCTTTATGTGTTTTCTGCCCCAATAGTTCCTAAAGTCGTCTCCTGAAACACAGTAAGGTAACCAGATGCAGTATTGCGTTCATTAATACTACATTGTACTTGACTTTGAGTGTCTCATATATGCATAAACCACACATAGGGCTACAGTGGTTTGATCAATTCAATAGAATTGGACGATGATAGATTAACTTCATCACTCCTTCTTTGTATGTGATACAGGAATTTGTATTTAGGTGTTATACGTTGAACTTGAATGAACGCACGAACAAAAGAACGAACGGAAAAACGGACGGACGGACGGACGGACGGACGGACAGACGAACGAACGAACGAACGAACGAACGAACGAACGAACGAACGAACGAACGAACGAACGAACGAACGAACGAACGAACGAACGAACGAACGAACGAACGAACGAACGAACGAACGAACGAACGAACGAACGAACGAACGAACGAACACATTAATGAATGGATGAGTAATCTGAGTGTAAGTGAAGAATGGTATGATTATATTCGACTCACTCGGTAGAACCTATGTATGTAGGCCTATATACATGTACATGAAGCTATTTAGTGGTTATTTGCCTACCCATTACCTTTACCTAGCCGTCCCTTACTATAACTTCCATCTTATGACAGTGTGTGTGAACATGAATGTGTTTCCTGCAGAAAGGTAGGTGTTAACCCTTACCTGGCTGTTACTCTCTACAACATCCACTTAGATATTATAGGCCTTCATCGTCTATACATGAGTGGAATTGTATTCAAAACATAAAGTTACTTGTGAACGATACAAAATATATTTCTTTTATCCATTTTACTTATGATATCTTATTGTGTTTCCGTCTGTCTGCCTGTTCTGTTTGTTTCTTTTTTTAGATTGTTTTATTTGTTTGCTTGTCTGTCTGTATGTGTGTATTGTTCTATGTACACATGTTCATTAATAAATAAGTCCGTCTGTCTGTCTGTCTACCTGTGGCAGTCGGACGAACATAACAGACCCAAACTAAGAATCCTGGCATATCTATTGTTTGATAAAGAATTGATAAACAACTCACCGGCATCGAATGTGGGATCATCCTCGAGCACACAGATCGCAGCCTGTACAGCATCCACAGCCGAGCCACCGGACTTAAGGGCGTGGTACCCGGCCCGAGCAGCCCTCTTTATTCCCTCTCGGGAACATTCCATCAGATCCTCGGGTACCGTCCAAGCCCCACCGTGAACAATAACAACCGGAACAGACATGTTTAAATGATATGTAGATTCGACAGCGAATTGAGATATTTCTTATAAACCGAGTTAGTTTAACACGCTAACACATAATTATATTCCGGTTTTAATAACACAAGTTAGCCAAGCGCGCCCATTCATGAAAATACCACGGTTTCCTTAACCTTGATGATGAAATGTTAATTCTGTCTTCAAAGTGACCTCTGCTCATATTTTACCGCCAAATCGATATTATTACACTTCCGACAAGCCCGTCTGTACTATTTTTAGAATCATTCTAGGCGTATCGTAACCGATCGATAAAATCGCTGTTGAATCGTTTAAAAAGGACCCATCAGATACCTATTGTGAAGTATATGTACACGGATCAGCCCGCAATATATATATATATATATACACAAAACAAACGGCTCTGAGACGATATTTTTTTCTTTTGTCAAAGATCAATCAAGTATGTACAGTATGTAACAATAGGCACAACATTCTTGTCTATAGTTCTCTCATATTGATTAGAATTCCTACTCGCTTGCCAGAGGTACTTATTTGTTTGCAGACCTGTGACGTTTTTGGTATACGTACATGAAAAAAGCTTTGGATCACCTAACACTTACGTTTTGTTTCGTTTGTTTTATTTCGTATCTATATCACCTCAACGGATTTTCCCCGTTTAAACTCTCAATAATCATAGACGAAAGAAAACTCTATGGCTTAGATGCAAGGCTTGTCTGGCTTTTGTACCAACGGCATTCCATCAGTCAGCCAGGACTTTAGCTCTACTGTCCGCAGAGGGTTTTCCAGAAGCCTTACCCATTTCCATTGTCGGACAATGTTCGGATAAGACGGCTGATCTTCGGTTGTATTCTCGCTGCTATTCATCACATTATTCTAATTGGATTTTGAGGCAGACGATCAAAATAGCCTTCATAACATTTATTAAGAATTATCGGTAAAAGACATTCTGACAAAAGGATCAATTACTCATAAGTAGCATTGTATCCCTTTGACACAAAGGTTTCTTATGTCCGAAAAAGCACAAGAGGCAAATGAGGTTTTATGGAGTCAGGACTTTAATTCTGTGTTTATCTTTCTCTACCGAATACATGGGCGGGCTATAAATCAATCTTTCATGAATCAGTTTGTTTGTAGAGAGTGTCTACGTGGGGTGGCTTTACTGTACAAACTAATAAATCTTTATTGCATCACATGGCATGCTTAATTGGCATTTTCGGGTGAAGGACACAGGTTTTATTTGGCGTCGTTGTTAAGTTGGTTGATTTGTGACTCGGGACTCCAAGGATGAATCCCTTTTCACAGCGCTAATGTCGTGGTAGTGTCCTTTCGTAAGCAGTTCAGTGTCCTAACCAAATACTGGTAGATCTCGGGAAACTGTAATTCAACTAAAAACCTATTGAAATGGTGTTCAAACCATTTCGAAACAAAATGTGTATATCAAATACATTAGGATCATCCTGCGAGATAGGCTTTCATGACTTAAAACGTAAAATATTGTCTTGTGACAGTTTGCGCAGACTGAAAACAATTGTTCAGACTCCGAACTTCTGAGTTCATTAGCTCAATGTAATGTCGTTTTGAGGGTTTTTCATTCTTATAAACCCGGAAGGCATAAAGAGCCGGTCAAGATTAGCAAGAATTAACTCATGTGAAATAGGCTTTGCATGGTGCACATCTTACCAATTATCAATCGGACCCTTTTTTTCAACAGTTGCACGCTATGTGTAAGAATGCACGTCGTCTGATTTCTCAAAAGCGTGCGTCATTACATGGTCCGTATTGTCTGGTCGTTTGAAGTTTCAATATGTGTGTTTCAAAGGATTGGTGTAAATCAATTGAATCTCCTGTATAAAACCCTTTCCCTCGTATCAAACTTTGTGATTGGTCCAAATAATGAAAGTTACAACTGACGACAATGAATAAATAGGATAGTCAAAGATAATCTAATATTCTTCAAGATAATGAAGATAAGGCATTGTCACAAAAGGAGGAATTGCTCTTTACGAGCAATTCCTTCTTTTGTCACAATGAATTTGGTTGAGTATATAGTGAAGATTGAAGATTGGTTAAAGGTGTTTAATCTGGCTGGCTAAATCAATCTAGCCAAGCTCGTTATAACCATTCATACGTATTTCGGTCATATTGCGGTAGTCAACGCACCTGTTCATGTTTCCAACATAAACATACCAGGACTGCGCAATGTACTGTCGAAGTAGCTTGGTTCTCTCTCACATCAACATGCCTGATAAGTGATTTGAGAAGGATGCATCATTTTCAATAGACTTAATTGATCGTCGAAAAGAAAGTTGACTGAGCCGGGACTCGAACATGCTGAAATTCATTCATCTGAAACATAACATAAATTTTATTGGCATTAAACCTTACACATTTATAGCCATACAATTTTACATATAATTGTACATACAAACGCACCGTACCAGTTGACGATGGGCTACCATATAACCGTTCAAATCGGGTAAACGAACACAGATCAATGGGCGAAATAAAATTGACTAAGTATACTAAAATTGTAATGTGTGCTTTTTGCTCAAGCTGTTGGTAAATACGGTATGTATCATTCTCTTAGTAGATTTCTTTTGAGCTATTGGCCCTTTCGTGGGCTTTTTTGGGTTGCATTTTAGGGCTTTCACGGGATTAAAACCTATTACCACTTTGGCGTCGTTGTCACAACTCCACCACAAAAAGTAAAATGAACGGGAACAAATAAATATAAAGAAACTTTGGCATTCGTTGCTTTTATCAAGACTTTGATATATCAAATTATCTTACAAGGCCAATGAACGGTGCGCCTGGTGAACCTTTCACGTGTAAAACTAATTATTCATTCATTTATTTGCATTAACGTTTTGTCAGCAGTATGCACACTGTCAGTTGTGTCTTAACCCTTATAATGCTGAGTAATTTGCTAACAATACATGTTTGTGTTGTCTGCTTTCCAAAACCTTAAATATTTGCTTAATTTTAATGAGGAAAGATACTCAGAGAAGCAAACAGGTTAGATCACAGGCCAGCCGCCAATTTACTTGGCGGCTGGCCTGGATCTAACATGTTTGCATAAGCATGAAGTCGGCTCTAACACTATAAGGGTTAATATGATCTAATGTCGGATTAAACGCCATGTAAACCGCATATCATTTGTAAGTTGGTGTACCTGTGATTCACAGGTACTTCAACCCTAGCTCTAATATACATGTACTTGTAAATCTTTGGAAATCGTTATGTACAATGACATGGGATAATATGATATCTCTGTTAGAAGTTGAACTTACTTAGAACCATAGGAATATGTAGTTTAATTACAACAAGAAAACTATCAAATGGGATAAGAGGCTGTACCTGTTACAATTAATATGTACCTGTAGTTAATTTACAGCATCAAAACGAGCCCTATACAGAGTAGCAAACAGGCTAGCTTGCATGGATCCAACCTGTTTGCTTAGGCATGAAGTCGGTTCCAGCACTATAAGGGCTAAATGGCATTATATATGGCAAACGTCTCGATAAGTACAATGTTTCGTGTAATTGTTTTCTAATGCATACTCATCGTCTACTCTTTGAATATAATTGTCAAGTTTTGTAGCTTGTATAGTTTCGTATGCTAAAATTGACTAATGATAGGGCAAGCACATTTGTTTGCATTCAATCCTTGCACTCAAAGGCAATGGTCGCGGATTTTATCTTAAAATGTGTATGTATGTATGTATGTATGTATGCATGTATGATAATCATGACCAGCAATATAAACAAATATTTGTGGCAATTAAGATTATTTTTCAATTCCATCACATTTTGAAATATTGTCTGCAATTTCTTTCAACTTGGGATAGTCAAAAAATTGTCGCTTGTTAAAGGGTAAAGTGGCTTAATTACGGAAAACCATTATTATGGGTGCAGTCCTTTCCAAGTATTGTTAGATGACTCATTAATTGAACGTATGCCAAATGATAGCCTTGCTACTGACATTTTTATCTTGTTTCTGTTTCGAAAAGAATGATGATGTCATCTCTTTTTTTGTATTCATTTTTTTTCTTTAATTTTTTCCCAACCTGATCTTTGTCAAGTGGACTTAGAATGGTAAGGAGAAGGTTTATCCCATATTTGCTTTGCCCTTTCCCAAACAACATATTTTCAACTGTCCCAAATTGAAAGAGTTTGCAGACAACATTTCAAAATGTGATGAAATTGGGAAGAAATCTTCTGATAAAGTAGAAAACCTTGTGGGAAAAGAAAAAATTGCCCGTCCTTTTCCCACAAGGTTTTCTAAACTTGTCTGCAACAAAGTAGTCAAATGTCGTTATTGTTTAGGAAAGGGTTAGAAAGAGTTTGCTTCATTTAAATTCTTAACAAACAAAAACAAAACAAAAAAGTGTATTCATGAAGAAATGCATAAGACTTTGAGCGCATTATTCCTACTTTTCACATGAATCCATTTTGTAGTATCTGTTGCAAGCGATTCAACAAACCTTAGTGACAAACAGTAAAAATGGCCAGTGATGAGCAATTATTTTGTATGTGACGGTTGTTTCCTTCCAATATTTCAACTAAAATGTTTGGTTGCTTATAAATTACCATTGCCTGATATTTTCAACTTGAACTTTTGACAAAATTCCTTTTGTTTATTGAGGCAAGTGTGAAAATGTGCAAGGTATTGTATTCTTTTCTCTATTGTGTCATTGGTTGCCAAAAAATGCTGGTTTTAGTTTCGTTTTTCGTTTTTTTTTCTGACGAAATGCGTGTTGTACCCTTAACTTATCCATTTACAAACAAACTGCTTTAACCAATTCCCCCACGAGGAAATAAAATGGCCATTCTAAATTGAAAGCATTATCAGATGCCACAAAGTGTCATCAAAAGATACATGTACTGTATTCTCTGTGATACTGGTTAGACACCATCGTAACAAATGTACAATTTACTCAAGTTTGAGCAATTAATCCTATTGTCACAGTGTGACAGTGTGATATAGAACCGTCTGTTACCACACCGCCGCAATTTGTTATTATGAAAGTTGAACTACTCACCAGGGCGTATGGGTCAGTCTTTGGCTAAGTCTTTACATGCAAGTTGGTATATCAATAACAAATGATTTGTACTCTCACACATGTATTACTTCCTAAGAGGATGGTTGCAAACTGCATATGCATATGTATATGAGTAGGGTCATTATGTTAGGCCACTGACCAATCCCGACATGCATGGCTTTGATATAAAGAATATTTATCCGATTTGTACGCCGAAAAGCTTCCTATAAGTTTTGCGTGCATCTTTGAATAGTCAACCATACTGTTTAGTTCCTGGTAATATTTACGTAATCTTAAAGGATATGCATTACGCAATATGTTTGAAACAAACAATATTGTTGAAGGTAGTGTTAAACTGTAGAATAACGGTACATGTTCTTTGATATATATTATCAGAATATGAGTCATCAGTTATTTCTAGAACAATTGCGACTAATTGTTTCAAAAATAGTTACAGTGTTGTATGCCCCCTTTTTGTTTACTTGTGTATGATGCTAGTATTTTTTTAGTATCAGTATCAGTATACGTGTTGTGCCATACCACTTATAACAGTAATCTTTCCATGATTCAAGCTAGAAGTTTGACCATTCTTATAACTTTAATTATTCTTTAAATCCTGTGTTCTGAGTCGAAATGGGTTTATGTTGTACATTCAAAACACGAATAACTAAATGCATGTACTTTCATTTTGATAGGCATCCCTTTTTTGGAAATCTGCCAATCCGTAAGACATGGGGATATTAACGCTTGTACAACGGATCAAAACAGCATGGCCGTTCAACAAAATGATTGTCTTTGTATATAATCACGATGGTATTCACATTTAATTACGGTCCATACCGTTTCTATCATTAACTAAATTGGGTTTCGCTTTGAAGCCCTTTTTTTCAAAATTGTCTCAGTTATATTAAGCTCGTCAGAATACCAACTTTGTGTTTCCCTACCAGTGCTGCACAGTATTCTTTCCGAGTCATTGACTGTTTTCCTATATCAACATGAACGATCAGTGGTTAAAGATGGATAGGTCATATCTAATTGATTTGATAAATTGTTGTAAATGTACCCAAGTCGTGTATTGAACTCATGACCCCTGTATTCCAAGTCAGACACGTTAGAGCTCAATCATTTATGAACGGCTATGCAACACGTAGATATCCAGATATGGGGACAAGCCATCAATATGATGAATTTCTCTAACAGAAAGTACTTGTCAATCCCTGAAAGGAGTAGGTCTATAATTAATAGATGCAAATGTGTAATTGAAATACAATGATGAGATATAACCTTACAAAACAGGTCAACACATTCCTAACTAGAAAAATAGGAACACATGTCTTCCGGAAATAATTCAAAAATATATGATTCAACAGACAACAGCGCACCAAACACTCGCTGTCAGATTGGAGTACCTCACAAGATCCGTGCCGTTTAACTTGTATCAAAAAGCAATTGCCTTAAATTTGTAAAATATGATTAAGTAATTAACACAGGATAGTCCCTGTTCTCTAACATTCAATGAAAGTCATTGACATTCAATGAAAGTCATTGAAAGGTGCATTTAAAAACCTGTTTTTCTCAGAAGTACTAACGAGCTATTCACCGTACAGGTTATTTCTCTAAAAACGCTATCAGCCGTACACCACTACAGCTATTCGCCGTACACCACCACAAATGCTAAAATTGGAATTAATCCTCTAACAGTCTACACAGAGTGATGATTTTTGGTACATGGAATTGGGCGTTAATGAGCCTTAGATTGACAGCTCATCCGTGTATGTATATGTGTATTTGTCTATAAAAAGGATCCAAATGTCAAGCAAAGTTGCCTTTTCATTGGTACCAGGTACTCATTTTACATGTCAAATTCAACGATTTTGCGTCTCATGTCCACATTTTGAACTTAATAGCATGCGTAAATATTCGTTGGTTCATTTACAGTTTTCTACAGCAGTCAACTTTCTACGAATTTAGACAAAAAAGACAAAATTCCACACCTGCATCGTTTGTTTAAAGGTTATTCTTCGCTTCGCTTGGTAGCTATTTCCGGTGTCGTTGATATAGGGTGACTGTTGGCGTTTGCTTTCTAACAGACAAGATTTGCTTCATGAACTTTAAATGAATGTTTTCGACGTCATCAGCTCTATGAAAACCCCATACATTAGCTCCATACATAAGGATGGGCTGTACAAGTGTGTCAAACAATTTAAGTTTTTCGGTGGTATTAAGTGATAATTGACTTAAACCAGAATTTAATGCAAAAAGAGCTCTAGAAGCTTGTTCAGATAAGCGTTTCTGTGTTATATGAAATTTGCCATTATATGACAATGTAACTCCGAGATAGTTAAAACTTGTAACATTAATAAGGTTAAGACCATCATACATTAATTTAGGGTCTTGGCTAGGACGCCCATTTTGACATACCATAACCACCGTCTTATCTGTATTTACTGTAATACCCCATCTGGTACAGTACGACTGTAAATTGTTCAACAACACTTGTAATCCCTCTTTAGAATAAGAAAATAGAACTGCATCATCAGCAAAAAGTAATAGAAAAAGTTTAAGATTGTCTATAGACTAGTGATGTAATCATCGTTCTCTGATGAAAGATTTTCATACATATCATTGATAAACAAAATATATAAAAGAGGTGACATCGATTCTCCCTGCTTCAAGCCATTTGTACTTAAAAAACTTTCACTAACAGTTCCATTAGACCTAACACTAGCTCTAACATCTCTGTACATTGATTTTAACATATTAACCATCTTGGTTGAAGTACCGTTACTCAATAATTTGAACCATAAACCGTTACGATAAACAGTGTCGAACGCTTTACGAAAATCGATAAATGCGCAATATAGCTTTTTCTTCTCATGATTTAAAACTCTTTGAATGATTGAGTTTAAAACAAATATACAATCGATAGTACTTTTACCGCTCCGAAAACCGAATTGATAATCAATTATTAGACTGTTATTCTCTACCCAATCTCTGAGGCGTTTTTCTAATAATCTAGATAAATTCTTTGAAAAAATACTTGTAAGAGTAATTCCGCGATAATTGTTAACATCAGATTTATCTCCCTTTTTCGGAACTGGGACAATAACTCCCAACGACCAACTACTTGGATAAATGCGTGATACATATAGTTAAACAGTTTACATAACATCGGTGACAATGAGTGTTACCATTCTAAAAACATTTCAGGTATTAACAGATCGGCACCACCGCTTTTACCATGCTTCAATGAACTGATTGCTTTCATAACCTCGTCGATTTCAAAATCTCGATCGAGACAGTCTACAAATGAAATATTTGATTCGTTTGGTAGGGCATCATTTTCAATATTTACATCAAAAAATGCATTTTCGTTTGAAAAAGTTTCTTTAAAATGGTTAAAAAATTCGAGGTTAGATATGCTAATTTTCTCATAATCTTTCTTTCTGACCTTATTAACTTCAAACCAGAATTCTTTTGGGTTTGACTTAGCTAGTTTAGTCATTTTCGTCCTAAAGTTTGAGCTATAAGAGCCATAGGCTTTTCTCTTTATAGAGTTATAAAATCGTTTCTTTGTTAATAAAATGTTTGCATTCGCCTGTGATTTGTTTCTACGATACGCTCTATTCGCTAAACGATACTGCTTTCTAGCATAAAGACATTGTTTGTGAAATCATGGAGTTTTATAAATCTTTTTCTTATGACCATTTATTGTTTTTCCAAAAATGGACAACCCCGCATCATATAAACATTTTGAAAGCTGCTCTATTCCCGGATTAATATCTAAATTTCCCTGGATTATTTGATCTGTGACATCATTAAAAAACGATAAATGATAATCGACAAGTTCATTGAATTCATGTGACCTAGCGTGATCCCATACTATTTTATCAAACGTTTTGGCAGTCTCTGAAGTGAGCATAAAATTTGTTTTTATAGACAATTCAATGGGTACATGAGAAGTCACAGAATGAAAATCGTGAACTTCAAAGTTGTTTACTAAAGGAAACATACCAAGTGAGCAAATCGCATAGTCAATTAAACTGTGTCCTCTATGCGACAAAAACGTGCATGCTCCTTTTTTCGCGGCATTGCCAACGCGGCCGTTTACGATACGTAGATCACAGCTGGCACATAAATTCAATAATTTGTTTCCCGACTGATTGACAGTTTTATCAACGGAAAAGCGTTTTGGAAAATTATCATCAATAGATAACTCATCAATGGTTACTGGACTAAATACATTATCACAAATATCATAAAAATCATTCAATTGCCCACAGCGAGCGTTAAAATCACCCATAATAGAAACATAACCGCAGAGCGAATACTTTTGTACTCCCTTTTCGATGACTTCAAAAAAACATTCATCATTTATCTTGAAATATGGAGAAGTGTGTGGTGGAATATATACAAAACAAACATATACATCTTTATCAATACCGAAGTAGGATTTACACAATTTTATCCATAAAATACCATCTACATTCATGTTCTCTAAAATAATACCATTCTTTAAATGAGATTTATAAAACAGAGATATTCCGCCATGTCCCCGTTTAGCTTTACTACTCAATTTCAATTTTCTCGGGACGTTAATAGATTTATAACCCGGTATTTTATAGTCATCATTTTGTTTTTGCCAAGTTTCAGAGAAAAATAGTATTTGGAAATTTAATATGAATTTTAAAAAATCCTCGTCTGATAGTTCTTTAAACCCTCAACATTCCAAGCAAGTATTGATAGCTCACACTTTTCTCCAGACCCCTATGTTGTAGATGGACTCTCACAGTTTCTCGGTGTATAGAGTTTATTGTCGATATACAGTTTATCTCGCACTAACACGGCCCGTTTACCTTTCGCACGTGCATTCTGCATGACAGGCACCAGGTTTCGTCGTCGCTCAAGTACCTCGGGTGGAAACTGTTCTGTCACATTATAGGTGGTTGACCTTAAATTTGCTGACTTCAGAGCTCCTTTTACCTTCAATTTTTAATCGGTGTCTTTGAATTTAGCTACTACTGGTCGCGTTTTCTTTTTATCATATCTCCCAATACGATGATCATGAGCACGGTCAATGCTAATACACTGCTGGTGGCTCCGTTATCTCCAATTAGTGAAGGCGATTGTTGTGTGTTTTGGTTCTCCGCCATCTTGGATTTCCGTTTTGTCTTTTGGACGACTTTGGGTGGGGTAATCAAATCAGGCTTACGTTTTCTCCCCATCATATAAAGGTGTTATTTCTCTTAAAGTCCAATTCAATCTAGGTTGTAACTAACGTTTGTACTTCAGGTGTCCATCTTACCTCATTTATATCATATGTAACTTGTTGGAAGACCGTTTCTTGAAGATTTTTAATCTAATTTCTATTCGCTTGTAAAATGTGCGGCCATCACATACCAGGACTGCGCAATATACTGTCGAGGTAGCTTGGTTCTCTCTCACATCAACATGCCTGATAAGTGATTTGAGAAGGATGCATCATTTTCATTAGACTAAATTGATCGCCGAAAAGAAAGTTGACTGAGCCGGGACTCGAACATGTTAAAATTCATTCGTCTGAAACGCACCATACCAAATGACGATGGGCTACCATATAACCGTTCAAATCGGGTAAACGAACACAGATCAATGGGCGAAATAAAATTAACTAAGTATACTAAAATAGTAATGTGAGCTTTTTGCTCAAGCTGTTGGTCAATACGGTATGTATCATTCTCTAAGTAGATTTCCTTTGAGCTATTGGAGCTTTCGTGGGCTTTTTTGGGTTGCATTTTAAGGCTTTCACGGGATTAAAACCTATTACCACTTTGGCGTCCACCACAAAAAGTATAATGAACGGGAACACATAAATATAAAGAAACTTTGGCATTCATTGCTTTTATCAAGACTTTGATATATCAAATAATCTTACAAGGCCAATGAACGGTGCGCCTGGTGAACCTTTCACGTGTGAAACTAATTATTCATTCGTTTATTTGCATTATCGTTCTGTCAGCAGTATGCACACTGTCAGTTGTGTCTTAACCCTTATAATGCTGAGTAATTTGCTAACAATAGATTTTCGTGGCGTCTGCTTTCCAAAACCTTAAATATTTGCTTAATTTTAATGAGGAAAGATACTCAGAGAAGCAAACAGGTTAGATCACAGGCCAGCCGCCAATTTACTTGGCGGCTGGCCTGGATCTAACATGTTTGCATAAGCATGAAGTCGGTTCTAACACTATAAGGGTTATAGTTTCAACTAGCAATAACCACGCCTCGGATAAACCTCATTGGCTATGGTACCGCCACTGCGCATATCATCTAATGTCGGATTAAACGCCATGTAAACCGCATATCATTTATAAATTGGTGTACCTGTGATTCACAGGTACAGTGAACCCTCGTTTATCCGAACATGTCCGTTCTCAACAAAATGTCCGGTTTACCGTATAATCCGGATTAATGAAGCAGAGCATGTTCTTATTCACATTAAGACATAAACGGTCTGTATGAGCGATATATACTTATAACCCTTTAGCAAACGCCAAATTGTCGACCGTCCCAAATTGAAAGAGTTTGCAGAAGACATATCAAAACGTGATGAACTTCAAAGATAATCTTCTGATATGGCAGAAAACATTGTGGGAAAAGGAGAAATTGCTCGTCACGAGCAATTTCTCCTTTACCCACAATGTTTTCAAAAGTCGTCTGCAACAAACTGGTCCAATAATTCCGTTCCCTTACAATTTCGTTCGGATTGCGAAACATCCGGATAATCGGGGTCCGGATAAACGAGGGTTCACTGTACTTAAATCCTAGCTCTAATAGGAAACCGTTATGTACAATGACATGGGATAATATGATACATGTATATTTGTTAGAAGTTGAACAAACTTAGAACAAATAGGTATATGTAGTTTACTTACAACAAGAAAACAATCAAATGGGATAAGAGGCTGTACCTGTTACAATTAATATGTACATGTAGTTAATGTAATGCATGAAAACGAGCCCTATCTCTTGTACGAGCGAATCCAAGGAAAATCGTAATATATCTGACATACTGTTGACACATTGTTAAATCAAATGCAAACATAAACGTTCTAAAGAGAAGCGCTAACATAACAACCCTCAAATTTCAAGTGTCGACCTATGAATACAGAAGTAGAAGTTCGAATCCCGTTTTCAGGGAAAATTTCTAGGCTTTTTTTCTTTGACCCTTTGTTGCCCCACGTAAAATCGCAAACTGACAAGGCCTATCCAACCCGTGTGCGTCCATTTCAGTCTGTTGTTAATCTCTTATTCTATTCTTTATTACGTCGACGCATCTGCATGTAACGTCTTGTTTAACTATTGTGACAAAATGTTTAATTGCTTCTAATAAAAAAGTGTCCTTTTTACTGTGGTTTCTATCCAATGGTATACAGATGATGTATTTTGTTTATTTGTGCTTAATATTGTACTATGCGGTAGTTTTCAATAAGAACCAGCCACAAAGTCCAACATGGAAGAATTGGTCAAGTACTTCGGGCATATAAATCATTTTGGACAACCCTGCAAACAGCCTTGGTGCTAATATATCCATAATGAGCCATACCTTAGTTCAGGTGAATCAAAAATAAGTTGTAGCATAACGGGAAATTGTTGACATGGCGTTTAACCCTCCATGAAAAGCACATCTAAACAGTTACACTGGTTCTTATTCAATGTGTGGCTGAATTGCAATACATTGGTTGTCTGTCCGGATGTACATTTGAATATAAATGGTCTATAAAATGCAAAATTGACAAAAAAAATCAATTGATGCAGCGTGAAATACGTCAATTAATTGACAAATTAGTCAATAAAAAACCCCACAAAAAACAGCTTTGTCACTTCAAATTAGTTTATGCCAAAACCCGATCATTAACAATGCTGAAAATATTAGATTCACAACAAAAATCGGTCGACAGCTTAATGAGAAACAAAAGTATGCCCTCTATAGAGAAGAGTTCATTTCAGTGTTGCAATACGATGTAAAAAAAATCCTCATTTATTCCTACAGTCTTTGCACTCATCTCTAAATTTCATTATTCTATCTGCTGAAATGTGAAATTGTCGCACAAGTCTTATAACTCAGACGGTTGAAAGAATGACACAAAACGAAAAAAATAGATATTATGCATGTATTGACATTATTTACAATTAATAACTATACAAATTATATACAAACACATGTACACGATATTAAATGGAAGTTTTTCTTCCCCAAAACTGTTCAATTTGTTTTGTTATAAAGGGGGTTAGACACTTTCAATTGCCATCACGTTCCCTTGACGAACACTATCGAAGACAAAATGTAATGAGTTCTTTCTTTGACAGTGTTTGCTCATTAATCAAAATACGGCTAGTCTATGTAGAGAGCTTAGCCAGGCGACACGCTGAAACTTTGACAATTGCTTTCATTCTCAGAGACTTTTTCAGATATCATTCGATTAGACAAAAGGAGAAAGGTTCATTATATCAGAGCATTTTCTTTGCTGTAAATGTTATGTCTATGAAATAATACAGTATAGCGTGTTTTGATCGTATTAACAATGAGTCTATGTACAGAGTCCTGCTTGGGCCAGTAATTAAGGTGGTGGACATGTTTCTTGGGCTACCATGTTCAATCCCCTGCCAGCGCTGCTAGTTAATTTAGAGTGCCCTTTGTTAAAATACTTCATAGAGACATCAGTGTACTGGTCAATCACTGTAACACAACGTTCATTCCAATGAAATTGATAAACGAATGACACTATATTCCTTTTGCGAACTGAACCGATTGTGAGTCTGGTATCAAATGACCATATTTTACTGATTACAGTATATTTACAGTATAACCCTAATAGCTGGTTACATTGGCGACAGCACGAGCTATTTTAGTACCATTCAGAAATTGTTAACAGATAGAAAAAGAATTTATGATGGAAATCGTATGAACTTCAATGTCAAAAAAGACGTCTGAAACATATCCTCCTATAACTAACAATAATGGTTCTGACATAGATTCACCGAATCACGCGGATGATATCCCATGAGAGTCGGATAGTGCTTTAAGTATGTACGTGTGATTTTCTAAAAATTACCAGACGCAATTCTTAAACAATAACTTCTTGAACTGCTTCCATCGCATCTTTCTTCACATAGTTTATGTCACTATCGATTCCTGTATCTACTGATTCGACTCGTCCCGTCTTGAGAAGACGGTTTGAATGAGTGCAGGCAATTCACAAAAAATTGTAGAAAGTTAAAAGAAAAAAAAATTAAGAAGTTTTCTCCTGCTTAAATCAAAGTTCATCGTTATGTCGCATACATCAACTTCCTTTGTAATACCGCTTATACAAAAGTCTGTAGTTTTGCGCATCAAAGTCCGTTATTATGCCGCTTATATCAAAGTCTGTCGTTACATCAGCAACTTCTGGCAAGTCAACAATACACCGATTCTCTCAAGCTGTTTCACCATTGCATGTCTCATTGTTATTAAAGGTCTCCACGTTATCCTCGTCGACATCTATCCCATGATGCAACGTGTCGTCTTTAATCCACGCCCACGCCATCTTCTCTGTCGTGAAGGACTTGGCAACGTTGCCATGGCGATCCAGAACAATGACGCCCCCGTAACCATGGACACGTTTGGCCATGTTGGCAAGGGCTTTGTCAGCGGCTTCCTGAGCAGGAATTCCTAAAAGGAGGTGTGTTTATCGTTTAACACATATTCAATTAGAAATGTACTCGTACAACCCGTAAACAATCAGACATGTTTAAAACCAATACTTCCATAACAATAGTTGTGACCGATCAGAATTGAAAGCAAACGACAAATACAACATGGATCAATTTCTTTGTGATATTCGATGGAAGTAATTGTGGCATAAGAAGAAAGTAATCAAGTTCCAATGTCTCTTTCCGTTACCGCGATTCTTACGTTAGCTAAACCCATTGGCTGAAACTCGTCATTATCATACCTATGTAAAAGTTCCGCAGCATTTTGTAATTAAAATCCCCCAAAAAGTTTTCAGAGTTAATCGAATGCATTGTGTTCTGTGGTCTGTCGTTACTGATGACGTAGACCCCTGAACAAGATGAATCGAACTCGTTTTGAATGCACTCGGAAAACTTTGTAATCTTCGTTAGCAATTCTACGTCTGGAAAGCCGAGGTTCAATAAGCAATAGGATAACAAAATTTGTACCAGTCGGCCAAGAACCATCAAACTTGCAAATTCCATTAGAACCTTTCAAATGATATTTGGGTTTCTCAACTCAGAGGCATTAAGTCATGATTTCTAAACGATATAAAGTCTCATTGGTTAATGTGTAACAACGTTGAATACTGACCAATCTGAGCCATGAGCTATCGATTAGATCGAAAAAGCGACCCGTTTAGTAACAATAAAATTATTCTTATAAAAAAAATACAACTTGATCCGACTTTGAAACCTCTTTTACCTTTGAAAATTGCAACCATAAAAACTAATATTGTTTCAATTGTCTCTCCAGCCATAGAGAGTCGAACTAACGGAAACGTAGTGCGCTGACCGTCTCAAAATGACTGAATTACTGTCAAAAACGGCATAAAACCAGAAAAACAAAAAACAAACCAAATAGACGGAGTCCTTACCTTCCCGTATCAGTGTTATGATGTGGTGAGCCAGTACGACCTTGGCGATAGACTCCCCGTGTCCGGTGGTCGATACCCCACCCGCTTCATTGTCAGCATAGCCGCCAGCACCTAGAAGGAAACCAAACAGAAATCATTTTATAGGAATTTGATTTCCAACGTTGATAGCCGTGAGTTTAATCAAATACGTCAAAATTACGAAATGAAAATTATTAGGTTTTCTCGCCTTTTCTTGTTTTAAATTCGGAGATAAATCACGTCATACGAACGTTGATATCAAATATTCTATTTGTAGAAGGATAAAACGAATATTCCATAGTGCATCTGTAGGGATTGTGGAATAATGCGCATGTCCACTGGGTATCTTGCATACATTTATTTATAAGAAGTGGACAACAAAATAGATATGAGATTATGTCTTGTATCCAAAAACCCAATTCGTAAAAATCTTTGTGTATGTTTAGCAGCGCGCTGTACCGATATATTGTTTGGAAACAATTCAAAAAGGACCGTCTTAATTTCTTCTGTTTTATCAAAACTTCTGTATTCAGAATATAATGGGACAAGACAAACGTATATCGTTGTTGTTTTCTTTTCTTTACGGTATACAACATCAACTATACGTACCAACTATTGGACTATCGCCCACCCGGCCGGGCTTCTTACATGAAATACCGCCTGTAGACGTACCAAAGGCGATGTTACCGAAACAGTCCAGGGCCACAGCGCCTACAGTATCGTGACCGCTTGTCCTGGAAAAACGAAATATGATTTTATAGGTTGTTTGGAGTTTTTGACAGGAAACACCAGATTCTATGTACCGTTAGGCGTCAGTTTATTCCTTGATATTCAAGGAATTATCGCAAAAATCTTGTTCTTAGAGTAACAAATGTTAACTAATATATCTTAATATTTCAAAATGTGATATTCGTCCCAAAACTAAAGACTATTTTCAGTTTCTTTATTTCTAAGTTACGGAAAAAATGTTTTATTAAGAAGGAAAAAAAAGGTGTTGTGCCTTTCAGTGCGTTGATGGAAACCCTGCGTTATTGATAGTCGTACGATTTTTCTTGTTATGCGATGTTACCGAAACAGGCCAGGGCCATGGCAGCTTTTGTATTATGGCCCCTTGTTTTGAGAAAACTATTTTGAATATTAAAAGGAAACACCAGATTTTCGTCTCGTCTTTATAATCATGCATCCGAAGGAGTTAACTTTCTAACGCTATCATGAAACACGAACACAGTTTTAAATATTAAAGAATTGCTTTTTGATAGGGAGGTTTAGTTAATAAATAGGATCAGAGTAATGAATAGGGATTGTGAAACTTAGACATATCCTGTCAGAAAATGTGTTCATCAAGTATGTTCTCGACAAAAAAGCGATCAGAATTGAGTATCAATTGACTTTTCAGTAAAATACGATTTAAGGTTTGTATGTGACATCCATTATGCAATCAATGTTAGTTCTGGATAAATGTATGTTGTAGTGGGCTTTCTTTAAAAAAGGACGTAAACTCAGGGTAGAGTGTATGACGCCATAGTACATTGTATAAATAAGCTTCCTCGTGGCAAGAATTTGATTACTACATAGTGTAAAAACCCAAGCAGTATATTATTGCTTTAGTCCCTAAAGTTTACATGCCCTTCGTGGGTAATAATAGTTACGACATCAAGGAATTATAGTGACATTTCCTCATGCCAAACAGACAGAGAGATAAGAAGCTTATGTCTATTGTCTAAACCAAGTACACAAGAGCCGTTTCATACTGAAAATATTTGGCAAATAAAACCATGATCAAGTAAAAGGATCATTTTCTTAGTTGCTGAAACGATTGTTTGGAAATGAAGACGATACTATGTTCCCTTTTCCATCCATATAAAAAAAAAGAATATGTACAATTAACTCGCACAGCGCTATGATAGTACTTCTACAGCAACACCACATAGAGATCTTCGATTAAGCGGTGAACATTTATAAATATGAAGCAATGTATCCTTTCTGAAAACGCATAAATCATTCTTTGAGGAACTTCCTGCCCTTGTTGAACGATTTCCTTTTATGTCACACAGCTGCTTTTATTATCGAAATATTGAGTTTTTCTAAGTGAAGCAGAACCATTACAACGGCACTATAACGTCTAAATGTTTCACAATATTCGAACGTTAAAAGGACTACCCCACAGATCAAGAATTAAATATTGTTTTAAGAAAGTGTCTTCTAGAGATGAAATGATAACACAGATTTTTAAATTTAAATAAGACTAGATTATTGATACATTTCTCATTCCCTATCATAACAACGAGGCGAAGATATATTATATGTATGTCGAAGACTGACTTAACCGTTTTAAACGGTTTATTCAAACAGTAAGCAATGATTTGTATTGATATAAACCATAAACAAGCGGGGTATTTTAATATACCAACATTCCATGTGTCTCACAAACGACATTGCATTTATTTGCATATCTAGTTTTCGTCATACAAAATCATCAAACTATATAAGAGTTTGCCATTAAAGCACTAAAGGCAGGGACGCTTGCTTCACTCCTATTAAACAAAATTGATTTTTAATGTTTGCTACACACAGACTACAATCTTTGAAATAGTCGCATATTAAACAGGCGGGGTAATCACGTGACCAATGTTTACGAAAAATGTCCGAACAAGATGGCCGCGCCACAGGTATATTTGCTTTTTTCAGCAGATTGCTGTTGTTTTCCACTATTTTATATACGCCATGCTCCGACCACCAACTTTACGGTTCTGGTGGTTTATGATTATAATGGCGTAACGTCTAACGCTCGGTAGAGAAATCGCAGTAGATGGATGATGTTTTAGGTCATTCGCATCTCTCGTCTTGAAATTCTCTTCAGGGTCTTGGAGCGAATGACACGGCCGAAATGGAAACAACATTCACCGGCGGATGCGGAAAATTGATCGTTGGAACATGGGGTATAAAATAGTGGAAAGCAAAAGAAATCTGCTGAAAAAAAATCAGTCTTCACGTGTCGTCAACCGTCGACAATTTTGTGGCAACATAACACATGTGCTACATTTAGCTCGAAATAATAGGTCAAACACGTGACCTGACGCCCTGAGCAGACACATGTGACCTATTATCAGGAAATCGGTCAACTGTAAGTTCTTAACATATTTGTTTGTCTTAATATTTATGATAAACATTAAAGCTGCTTGTTCACAGATCTGATGAAATTCGGATCTTGAAACTTAGTTGCTTTAAAACTGTACACCAGCTTTACTGAAAATAGTCATCGGGAACAAACTTTGTTAGTAATGTTTAAACTATTACAATACTAGTATAAGGACATCATATTCATATTAGTAAAATAATGATATTAGTATTCGCACCTTTATTTTGAGAGCCTGTAAACGGTGAATTAAGATGTATCTAAATCAAAAAGCGTTACAACGGGTTTGAAATATAGCGCACACCGTCTGAGCATAAGTAGGTAATTCGCCAAATTCGGAATCAATTTCGCTTTCAGTGCCCATATTTCGTTAATACAATGCCGGAAACACCATGTTTCAACGATATATACTATTTTGACTTACATATTATCTCACGCGTGAACAACCAACCACCTATAACATCTATATCTAGACATGGATTAATAGGTAAGGCGGCATTCGCCTCTCAATTGACCCAGCTTATGGACAAAGTCTATAAATCCTTAATAATCACACCATAGAAAATATGTTAATTCGGCAAAGTAGTTTCCCTGTATAAAACTGTTTCGGGCAATAAAGGGTAAACTTTGAAAAAGACTTTAACCAGTTGTATTGTGCAGTTGTCCCAGTTTAAGATAATGGTAAACTAAATTGCCTAGTGCAAATATGTCAGTCTATATTTGGTTTGTGAATGCAGAACGTATATATGAGGCGTATTCCATTCCGAAGGTCAAAGTGCGCAAGACTGTAACAAGTTTCTACTTTTTTGAAAGAATCACTAAAGGTTTGCATTGAAAAGATAAGGTTTGCGAAGCGGCATTTATCTGAACGTCAACTTAGATATTCTGAAAAGTGCATAATTGGTATTGGCAATTTAAGCCGATTTCAACCAAATTTAATGAAATAGCGACATTTATTAGCCTAATTTTTCATTTGGCATGTTCTTAACTGTGTTTTACAACAGTAATACAGAGTTGATGATGTCGGTTTCTGAATTTACACCAATAATCATTACAAGAATACTAAATTCATAGCGCACTGGCTCTATAAAACAACGTTGAAACATAAAAACCTAAATCTAAAGTCGAAATTTTTATGGACTGATACAATGATGTTCGGTGTGAAATATCTATTACATTTAACATTGTTATAAGCGTCCATTCTTAAATCAGACAGAATGGTGGTATTTAAGGACGTGCTCAGTAGTTTTTTCTGCGCACTTCATCTGCACAGCCAAGGGAGATAATAATATGTTACCGAAGAGGTACTTACATAGCAGTCGGATAAACGTTTTTATTCGGATGAAATTTACTATAAGCAATTTTTTTCAAAGAATAATCATTTCATCGAAAAAACTGTAAGTGGTCATTACCGATATTAGATATTTCTCATGCATATTAAGCCCAAAGCTTGTATTTTTCAAGTTTAAAGTTATATTAGTCGTTTTTATAAATGTTTTTTTTTCAAATGCGGTTACCATGGAAACTGTCATTTTACAGAAAAAAATAACTCGTCAACATATACTTTTTTTGCATTTTTTATTTCAAGATTAAATTTTACTTCACATGCTGAAAAATAAGAAATTTCTATGAAAGGAATTTTGAAATATCTTCATTTTTATGTAATATGGATATCAATTTTCATTGTTTTTTGCCAAATACAAAAACTTGAAAACCTGATTTGGATTATAAAAAATGTCCAGATTGTAATAATTCTAAGTAACATTGAATTATAAAGTATTGAATGTATGAATACATTATCTTTGTGTTAATAAACTTTCCAGAAATTATTTTATTACCTTTGAAGATGGTATGGTCATTTTGACATTTTTCCCCAAATGGTTACCATGGAAATTCTCATTTTACCAAAAAACTAACTCGTCGACCTGCATTTTCTTTTTGAATTCACCATAAAATTTTGAATAACATATCAAAAATTTAGAAAATTCTATGAAAGGATTATTTACTTATAAAACTGTAGAAAATGTCCTTAAGACAACTTGCAGCTTCATAAAGACGCAATTCATTCAGAAAGCTCCAATAGGACTTGCATCCTTTGTTAAGATTCATGGAACCGTTCTTGCACTATTCAAGTGTTGCCGCTTAACCCATTACCAAACAATAACGACATTTAACCACTTTGTTGCACACGACTCTGGAAAACATTATGGAAAAAGGAGAAATTGCTCGTGTCGAGCAATTTTTCCTTTTCCTACAAGATTGTCTGCCCTATCAGAAGATAATCTTTAATTTCATCATATTTTGAATTATGGTCTGCAAACTCTTTCAATCTTTCAAGTTTGACGTTTTGTAAAGGGTTAAGACTATATTGATTGTGTGTTGCCTTGTCAGCGTTTTCTAAAAGTCCAATGAACTTCGATTGCCGACTTTTAAAGAATTTACCGTACGACATTTCCTTGCATAATCTTATATGATAAGCGACCGCTGCATTTCCAAAAGGTCATTTCGCCTTTATTTTCAAAAGTGAGACACATCCTTAAGGAGATTACATCGTGAATTTATGTTTAAAATAGAATGAGAATTGCGTTTCCGTTATTAATCATGCATCTCGGGTTTCATCATATAAGCATTATGCAATCAAAGCATTTCGCACTTTGTGCCGTGACACTTTTTGACAGTGAGCATTCACAAACTGCTCTCTAATGGATAATGTCCATGTTTATCTAGATAGGTATCCCACTCAGTCAGTAGTGCTGCAAAGTATTTGTTTGTTGTTGTTTCGCTCGGTGTCTAATTTATTCAACCAAGTGGTCTTATTCGTGATAGCCCATAAAGAAAATATTTGACATACAGGCGGATGTAAAAAAAAAAAAAAAGAAATGCGAGGATGCATGCAAACAACCGCTTTAGACTGATGTTCAATGCGACAAAAGCAATTCCCATTAGACTGGCGTTCAAAGCTACAAAGTCTCTTCTCATGCGTAACAATATCATATGCACCAAGTTATACATATAATTATGTTGGCTCTATTTACGTTGGTATCGTATGAGACATATATGTTAATACAACATGCAAGACCCTCTACCGAAAGTGGATCTCTTTTGACAATCATAACCGGAAGTCCAACACTATTTACCAACCTTTGACGGAATAGAGAATCCACGGTGTTGCCGTACTGTTTGAAACACGCCAGTTCGCGAATGGCCTCCTCCGATACCAAGGTCTCCAAGGGAACGGTCTTTATGCCAACCTCTTCCGCGAATTGGTTTGCTCCACGCCCTACCAGCAGGGTATGATCCGTCTGTGGATAGAATAAAGTGCTTTTTAAGTTTTTCAAAAACGATCAAAACAGCAGGAAATCAGACGCCAATTGTAAGTGTTCATGGCAACTAGAGGAAAAACAAGACGATGGTTGAATCCTTATTCGTACAACGAACTAAGTTACGGGATACTTTTTTAATTTGCATTTTCTAAAAGACCTCAGATATAAGGTATCACATTCTTTTCGAAGTTTATTTTACTTTGCAAAAAGAAAAAAACTATCCTAATGAGTTTGTTTTTTCAGTCGTTTTTTCCCTGTCAATTCATTTTAATCCAAAGACATTTTATTACTCAAATTGTAATACAATGTCAACTGGACTCTTAATGTTTCCATATCTGCCTTGCTAATGTTATGTGGTTTAAATGTTTCATCTTCACCACTTTTTATTTGATGTTCTATAATCACAAACCTTTTCCATGACCGCCCGTGCTAGAGTGATGGGATTTTTGATGTTCTGTACGCACGCCACGGCTCCGGTGTTTAGCGTCTTTCCGTCCATGATGACCGAGTCCATTTCTACCTCTCCGTTTTGATTCAGCACAGACCCACAACCTTCGATGTAAAAACGAACACTGTTTCACTGAAGGATACCGGATAATTGGTATCTTATAAAACTTGACCAAAAAACTTAAAAAGATTGAATCCGGGCCCATTGCCTTTGAGAGCAAGGAATGAATCCAAACAAATGTGCTTGCCCTATCATTAGTCAATTTTAGCATACGAAACTAAACAAGCTACAAAACTTAACAATTATATTCTGACGAAACAGTCTACGTATCGAGACTTTTGCCATATCTTATGCCATTTAGCCCTTATAGTGCGAGAACCGACTTCATGCTTATTTGTAAACATGTTGGAACCAGACCAGCTAACCTGATTGCAACTCTGGGTTTCTATCTTCATAAAAAATAAGCCGATATTTAGGTTTTGGAAAGCAAACGTTACAAATATCTTTTTTAGAAAATTACCCAGCATTCAAAGGGTTAATGGTTCGCAATTCCTTGAACTAAATAATCGAGGCTTGAAGCTTTGGGTTTGTGGAATCGAGACTATTTGTTACAAATATCAATCTTTAATATTGACTTATCTGCATCACACAGTGAACTATTTTGATAGACTAAAATAGGTTCTCTAGCTGTAGTCTAATTTGATGGTCATAATTATTTTCTTATAAAAGATCTTTCATAATATAGACAACAATTAACCAACCGGCTGCAATGATATCTGGTAATATATACGAACAATGTCCACAACGAAGCATAGCTAGAAAAATCCACTTTGGATTTCATGTCCCCTGTGGGGAACCCGGTTCTACCGGGTGACAGTCCAAGACATAACCACTGAGCTAAAGAGTCGGCTCAGTAACGCAGAGATTACTTCTTGTCCTGATTGATTGTTGCTATGCTGTAGAGAGTGAGGCGGTTACGTAACAAAATATAATGAAAAAAATACTCTCATGACGCTCAAATTCACCTTTTCTCTCGATCATCGTAGTGTTAATTTATGAGACATACGATATAAAACTTTGTTACTTTGATTTCCGCCTTTTTGATACCGCTTGTTGCAAGAAACCAAGTCAGATAGGAGGTTAAATCACCGCATTCGCCAACACTCATGACAGAAATCGTGCTTTGTACTTGAAGCTGGCAGTAGAGACGTAAGAAATGCCATGACAGTTGGCAAACGGTGTCTCTACATACGAGTAGACGAAAATGTCTTAGTAAAATTGACAACAAGAAAATACACGTCTAGTCCATCTATGCATATCGCCAACTTTGAATGTATTCGGCTAAAAGGATTGAAATTCATATCAAGGAAAGTATCCCTTCTGTTTTTTGGAGAAATAATTGGTTCTATATAAGGGGCTTTAATTGGTCGTCGTAAGTTGCTTATATGGTGACATTTTCCATCTACAAGACGCTTGTCATATCGAATTAGCACTGTTTAAAATGCATAACACAATCTATGAATGCATCTTGTGTGTGTAAAACATGTTGTTAACTTACATGGTATATCTGAATTAATTTAGAATTAATATTTAGAATTAATCCATGTTTATCGTACATGGATTAATTCTAATTATCGGCTTGGGTAATCAAAACCATATAAATTAGGGATGGGAACGAATAGTGAAATCACTATTCGAATATTCGACTAGAACTATTCGAATATATTCGAATATTCGATTTTAGAATTCGTTTTGATGTCCGAATGTCTGCATGTCCGAATACTAGTACACTAGTCCTCTGTTCAAACCTTTTGTGTATAGCCGATATCTGTATACATGTACGTGCATGCAATATCGGTGAGTTGACAAACAGGTTCATGGTCGTCTGTTTTACAGTTTCGTACGTCAAAACGGATGGATGCTTGCCATTCAAGTGATTCAGTAGGTTGGATGTTGTATTCTTGAATACAAAGTCCTGGTTACACAGGTTACATGTCGCCTTCGACTTGTCGGCAGAACGAGTAAAGTAATTCCAGACACGTGATGGAGACATTGTGATGTTTATCAAATAGATGTAGAAATTAGAATGAAGATAAGTTTGACAAATTATTCTGAAGAAAAATATACATGTACTTTCTAACACATTATTTGATTGGTCTTCGTGCATATGCAATCATGATTACGATTGGTTATTGAAAGAGTAATTGTTTAATTTCACGACAAACAAGTTAAGTGATTGGTTGACACTGACAATTGTCAATTAGCGTGATTGACTTGTTTTGGATAACAAGGAGCAAGTGCAGATCATTAAGGTGTTAGATTTAGCGGCTTAAAATCGACTATTTTCACACTTAGGAATTAATCGTTTTGCAAACTGTCAAAAGATGTGGTAATTTGTCACAGGTGTTTTACTTTGTGACATACGTTGTAAAAACATCGTAACTGCACCTGGGAGCTAGGCACGTTCTTCGATATTTGGGATCGGTTTAGAGGAAGAAAATGAAAATAAAACAACATTAATTTTTAATAAAATTTATGGTAAACATACAGTAATATGGGTTCATGGATATTTGATACCGTATTGTGTGTACATGTACTTCATAGACATAGCCCCGTTTACGTTGAAAGGAATGTGACAGATTGTATAGTTAGGGGAGTGCCTGCAAGATGTTACATGAACCAGACTTCGTACTACCTCTCTTCGCACGTTCTTTTACAAAACCAATATCAGAATTGAATCAATTCTACACTTATTAAAATATCAGTGACGAGTGGAACACAAGTAACGTTGCAACATTCAAGTAGCTATCGCGACGTTATCCACCCACCAAACCTTAAACATGCTTGATACATACTCAATGGCATACACGAACAATTCAGAAATCTTTTCCGATCAACTTATGTTTAGTCGAGCAAAATGCTGATCGTTCAGAATATACTCCCTCAACTGATTCATTTCAAATCTTATTTAGCTTCTGATTTGGTGAGCTTTCAAATGTTGTCAGAAAACACAGTTGTATGTTAGAATCAACAGCAAATAAAGAAAAACGAGTTTTTTTCTCTCTGGTTGGCCAATATTTCGACAGATGAACTGGTTATTTCTAATTTCTGCTTTAATGAGTTGTCAAATGGTGCCAGACAACTCGGATTGTATGTTACCCTCAAGAGCAAGGGCAAAAGACTACTTCTTCTTTCTGATTGGTCAATATTTGAAAGATTAACTGTTTATTTACAATTTCTAATTGTGTGCTTATATAGAAATCTCGGTTAGTATGTTAGACCCAACAGCAAATGAAAAAAAATCCAGTTTTTCTCTCTGGTTGGCCGATATTCGACAAATGTACTGTTTATTTGTAGTTAATGATTTAGGTGCTTATTCAGAACACCTAGTTTGTATGTTAGTCTCAACAGCAAGGTCAAAAGACTAGTTCTCATTTCTTAATGCTGATTTACCAATCACAAACCACAACTATCTTATTCCTCCTGCAGTTTGAACGTCAAAAATCCGTTATATAACTCACCTGCATCGAACGTGGGATCGTTTTCCAGCACCAGTACTGCTGCCTGGACCGCGTCGATGGCAGACCCTCCTTTCTGCAGCACATTGTAGCCGGCTCTTGCCGCCTTTTTGGTACCGTCACGTGACCCTTGTATCAGGTCATCCGGGATCGTCCAAGCGCCTCCGTGAACGATGATTACTGGCGTGTTCATGGTCCTCAGAAACTTGGGGAATTCAAACTAACGATTTTGCCTAGGTTCGTCTGGTATTATTTCCAATATTTCTTCTTTTTTAAATTAAATTCCCTGCTCCAATTTATTCAAAGTGTAGATCGAGACGAATGTTTTGTTAGAAAATACTGTTCTTCACAAAAGTCGTCGATAAATATTATGTTACCACTAAAGACGAATATTGAAACTGTTACGAACTGATATTCTCCAAAGCAACACTGTGTGTTATACCGCCTCAATGGATGGATGCCGACTGAAAACACCGAGTATTGCTTAATTCTGCAGTGTGACAAAACGCTATTCCCGGCTATGTATCAATACAATATCGCTTTTCAGTTAACGTGTGCTATGGTTATGTTTGTGTCGTTGTTGTTCCTGTCGATGACTTTTCATGTACACCGTTGACGTCAGATATGTGTTTTTCTCAGACTAGCCTGAAAATAATTAACATCTTCATAAGTTAAGGCAAAACGAAAAACGCATACAAGGGTCTTCGGTATGCATAGTATGCAATACACAAATGTGGCCATTTTATGATATTCGTTAAAAAAAAACCGCTAGACTAATCGATCCTAAAACAAACGAAAATAAGACCCTGTATGCCCCTGTTTTTGAGAAGGTTGGTCCATTGACTTGGTGTCTCGGGATCGAGCCCAACCGAAAGCTCTTTTTTCGTAGAAGTGTCCTTCGGCAAGATAGTTCATAGCTCTAGCATAGTACTGACGAATCAAGGAGAGCCGTCCGATAATTGAAGAAATGTTGAGTAGGCCTTATAACATATACGAGCATAAATCATGTGAATCTTGATTCCCTGAATTTACATATAACCCATGTGCACTCTTCATCCCATATTAGAATGTGCCACTCGTCCACGATGAAAGAAAAAGTAGACACAATATGCTAGCCTCCAAAAATACATTTGCTGTATGCTTTTAGGCAGAAACTGTCATGACAAAAGTGTTAATTGATCATTGATCTATAGTAGAAACTTAAAAGAATTATCATGGAGAAAGTGGTTTGCCTTTTCAATATTAAAATAAACCACAGAAGAGGATAACAACAGCTAGATACTCTTCTCATGAAGACTTCTGTTGCTTTCTGTATGTGTTTTGTTTGACATTTCGTGTTTAAACTCTATACGGTATGCGTTCACTTCTCATAAGGGTGCATACAGTTTTTAAAAAGATGGAATAACGAAATACAATCAAAGGAACACAATAATATTGAAAACTAAGAGCAAATTATCAAAACATATTCGTGTGCTTTGAGTATTTGTTTGTTTGTAATAAAGCTATCAAGCTTTGCGATTCGGGATGATCGACTCGGTGTCTTGTCTGTTAAAGCGTGCAGACATGCCGGGTTATATTCCCCTCGTGGAATATCTTCTATATTTAGAGAATTGATTTCCGCTCCCAGGTAATTACCTTCGCTCCTAACAGCAAACAACTTTCAGGGAAAACATGCTCTTACTTTTCTGTATAAATATGCGGGGTTCGGCATGTGCTACAATCCTTTACTACATATGAAATTTTGAGATTATGTAATTGGTCTAAATTGAAAGACACAGCCGACAAGGAAACAAGCCAGCTAAGATACTAGAAATATTGATATACATGTATACTATTTTCGTTAAGATATTGGATAGAAATCATTGTGACAAAAGGATAAATTGCTCATTCTGGGCAATTTATCATTTTGTCACAATGGTTTCTAAAGTCTACAGCAGCAGCTGTTTCGAAATGAGGTGTTTAATGAGTAAGGAGTCAAATGAACATCGTGGTACGACGCTTCGGATTAGTCACCGAAGTCTGAAAAGGCTGATCTGGTGTCGAGTTTTCTCCATTTTCAATTTTTGTGTGCATTGACCAACGTCAGCTATGTTTGTGTTTATTTGACTTTATTTGTCCAACAATTTGGTGTCATGGCTTAGAAAGGTAAAGAAGACTGAAAAATAATATATACACAATAAATGAAAAATATACTTTAGAAAAGTAGAAGATACATAAGTGAAATTGTCAATGATGACGTTGGTGATATTAGAAATACGTATGATGATAGACATCAGTCGGTAGCAATTGATGAACATTGTTCGTTTGAAGTTCATGACTATTTTTCCGGACAAAGACGGAATACGGCACATCACAGTATCTTAATTTGTCGACAGAAAGAATCTAAGCTGGTCAAAGGCGTCATTTACTTTAGTCTAAGTCTAAATTCGACCGACTGACTCTGAAATGAATTTATAGCATGCATTCCTGTAATTTACGCACATACCAAAAAGGTAAAAAAAATGTAAAGATATAGGTTTATAGTCTCATATCTATGCTAGGCATTTTCATGCGACTCTTACAATTACCTCCCCTGGGCGATAAACAGCCCGTTAACATATGGCGCAAATGCAGCCACGGCACACTGGTGTATTCCCTTACATGTACCCATGTATACACCTGGGTGGAGAGGAGCAACGTGGGATGCATTTCTTGCTCAAGAAAATTTCGATGATCCGGCCGGGATACGAACCCAGGACCTACCGATCACGAAGCCGACGCTCAACCACTGGACCACGGTTCCCATACTGTTGTAATGTTTGGTCATTTGGCCGAGGCAATTCACTTTCCCATGATTTGATTTCATACAGTTATGTTGACTCTGTCTCTTAAAATTGTATTTCCACGCTCAAATCATAATCTTGAGAGCATATCAACGACATAAGAAGATTTTGGTAGCGAACCAACGAATTTATTTGTAACGATGAAAGAATCGTTTACCTTTTTTCTACTTGAATCGATTTCTAGGAGAAAGATGTAATTGCTTTCTTGCTAATTTCCCGCTCGTTCTTATTTGTGCTATTCTGACTGTCTGTATTTAGCCCTAGTATGACGGGTGTCGAGTGCATATGTACTAATCTACTATGCGAACACTGCATAGACTTGTTCATGTAAAAGGGACATATTTGACTTTGGTTATAAATATATTTGTGCAGATGAAAGGAAACTCAACAAAAATCCTTTCGTTCTAGACTAGTTTCATTTACATGTATAACCATTAACCAAGTCACCGCTTTACCAACAATAGTTCTTAAAAAACGTCTGTGCAAGACTTGCAAACCCCAAATAAAGTATGAATAAGGTCATGGTAAACCTTGGATTAACTTTGCCGATTTTCCTTCTCTTGCCCTTCCCTATTCTAAATGCTCTAGACTAATTAAGGTGTCCAGATAATTTGCGTTTTCCTGCGCTAAATTATTCATTTCTTCTCAAAACCATATATTTGGTCGAGACGATTGTATGGGTATCTCTAAAAGGGGTTCAACATGTAACATAATGGTATACTGGATATCCATGGCATAACGACTTAAGGCAAGCTGTTCGGCACAAAAGAGCACACGGGACAGTTCCAAACATAAAAACTCCAATTCTTAAAAGCATACTAGCGCTCAGAAAAATTGCAAAACTGGGTAAAATGAGTTATAAATTATGATGAAATATATTAATATATAGCGTAAAACAACAGGATCATGAAAGTATAAGGCCTGCACTGATGATTATCTATTTTTCAAAGTGCTATTTTCACAAATTTGGTGCCCACCAATTTAACTTCATTGTTTACATTCGAGTAACATCTAAAATAGCAAAGAGCGCTTCGATTAATGAGTTGCGTTCACCTGCGTAGAAAAATCACGTGAAATACACAGAAATACTGTCAATTATCCAATATTAACAACGTGAACATTCAAAATGGAGAATTTCTTGGGTTTTAGTGGTTCCCGACGTTTCTCGGCTGACATTGTTTTATAGTTTTTACTCTTTTAAAAGCATTATGTGGACGTGTTACAGTCTCAATTCCTTTGTAAAAGGCAATTTAAAGTTAATTGTCAATTATTCTAGAACTTTCCCAATTTAAGTGTAAATGAGTGCAATTATGGTATTAAGTTAAACAAGACAAGATTAGAATGACAAAATTTTGCAAAACATAACGCCATTTTGTTGTGTGCCATCCTCCTTCCCCAATCCCCAGGAAAAGATATAAAACCCTTATTTGTCGTTGTTAGAAAACAATACCAAAGCGTCTCTGAACTAAGTGTTAGGTAACATATTTTCTATATATTTCATAAATGCCTATATACACTTGTTTGCCGCTCGTATTTCAACGTAATCAGTTCAGTGACCCACTAAAAATTCCATATAACGTAGACTGGCAGAAATCGGTAGCCTTCTTTGTTACTTAGAAGGATCAGTAAATAATTCATATGGATGCCTACAGTGACGATTTGCCATTGTGCTAAAACAGAGAAAAAAACCCTTGTAAATTAGGGAGTTTCCTATACGATCGTCCATTTGCGATTAGCAGTCTGAACTCATCGGGTTTATCCAATGAAAACAGTAGATTTATAAGGTCACGGAAATACCCGAGTATAATTCCAATTTCTATCATACAGGGAAGTCACGTGTTCAATGGAAAGGGGGTCACGTTCTGAAAGTTGGACACGTTCCAAGTTGTTTGTTTTGTAGTGGTGTTATAATGCCACGGTCCTTGGTATATAGTTTGACATGGCCAAGTTAGAACGCAACAATCCTGTAGAAAAAAAGTGCAACTCCACAATCGTAACATTTTGAAGAGCGTTAAAGTAACGCTGTACGCAAGCGCATCGTCACTTGCAGGTACTCTGATTCAGAGAAAAGCTTGCTTAGAAACCGGGATAACAGCGAGAAAAGGCAGACGAATATTGGTTGGTTGAGCTTCTTTAAACATCGTAGCTCTTTGACAAACAGACGACGGTCAGGGCCACCAAGCTACGTTGTTCTAATGTCAAAAGCTACGTTGTTCTAATGTCAAAACACGGTTTACTTTCCTCTGCGGAAGGCGATCAATTATGTAGATCTTCAGTTTACAGAACAGAGATACATGTAATCGAAATGTGATGACAGCAATGGATTATTAAACGAAAAACCGCTGTAGCTTACGGCCGTGTTTCGACTGGGTAACCGTAAACCAAAGTATTTTTTGATAAAGCCTAGAAAATAATATAATTATTTTTTGTTATTTATTATCAAGCTTCCCGGATCCGATACCGTTCCGTCATTAATTATTTCATTATTGAGGGTTCTAAACAAAGGGACTTTAACTTAGCAGGTTACCAGTTGAACCTCAAGGAAGCTGTCTTATAACTGAAAGCAGTGTTCAAATGGCATACAATCCTTATCCAAAGTAAAATATTAGTTTATATTTTCATGCATTCCATGTTTCTATAACTATCTATCTATCTAGTCCTCATCGCGCTGATTTGCGCATAAGGCCTTAACCAGAGTTCGCCAATGTAGTCGGTCCCTCGCCCATGTCTGAACTTGATCCCAGCTCCAATTTTCTTTCCTCATCTCCTTCTCAACTGATCTACGCCAGGTTACTTTGGGCCTGCCTCTTGGTCGTCGACCAATGGGTGTCCATCTAATGGCGACTCTTGGAATAGCTGACTCTTCCATTCTATGTACATGGCCAATCCAGCGCCATCTTCTATGTTTGATCTCCATGGAAAGAGGAGTTGTGCCTGTTCTACGATGGAGGTCTGCATTGGTGATCGTGTTTGGCCAGAAGATTCGGAGAATCCGTCTAAGGCACCTTCTCTGAAAGACATCCAGCTTGTGACAAATGGACTTTGTGACTTTCCAGGACTCAGATCCATAAAGCAGTACAGCAAGGACATTGGTCTTGAAGATCCGTTACTTGGTAGTGAAGGAGAGTTTTGGAGATTTCCAAATGTTCTGTAGGGCTGCAAAGGCTCCTCTTGCTTTAGACAATCTGGCGTTCACATCTTCCTCTGAGTTGCCATCACTCGTAATTTTACCCCCAAGATACACAAAGTCTTCCACTTCTTCAATGGCACTGTCATTGATGGTGACTGGGTTGTTTGTTTTTGCATTTACTTTCATGACTTTTGTCTTGTTTGAGTTGATATTGAGTCCTGTTTCTATAACACGGCTCCTTAAAACTCCCCATTGGACAGTTGACAGGGAAATTTGCCAAACCATAGCGATGATGCAATACCGTGTTGACATTCTAATACATTGTGCAGTGCGCTAAAGATATATATGTACTTATTCATAAGGGCAAACTCGGGTTTCAACGACTATAATGGAAGTACTTAGGCTTTAAAATGTCCAGATAAAAGGCATGTTTGTCCAGCTAACTTCCTCATTACTTCTCTAAACCGCTTTGTCACATTATGTAGACACTTATAACATGGTGAACTTCATACAGGTATATCCATTACCCTTTGAAATCATAGGGGTCTGGAGTTAACCTAGGGTCAGTTCTATATATACTACATGTATATAGTATATACAGTGCTGACCCTTGGATTACTCCAGACCCCTTTGATTGAAATAATGTGAGTAAAAAGTCACGATAAGCTCCCTCGTCTATACCAATGCTTAGTCCACGACAACAGAAGATATCTGGTTTTCGCATTTTGTCTATCTCTTATTGCCTCGCCTTTGGGTATTCTACGCACATACAACCACCAAGAAAGAAATCAATCTTTGCCGCATTGATTTCATATGATACCTTTTGTTCATTTTTTTTTTTTTTTTTTTTAAAGAAGGGTATCTAATGTCGCCTGTGCGCGCACAAGGAAAGAAATTTAAGCTCAGTCTAAATAAAGTAAAGCAGATATCTCGGTTAAATATTGGTTGGTAAAGTGCCAAATTTCCCTTACCCTATTCCTCCTTCAGTTAGTAGAAGTTGTCACCAGTCTCATCCAAACATTGCCCATAAACACAAACCCAGGCCTGAATGATCCAGTGTCCTGACGCAGATATCTGGATCATCCGATTTAATCCGCCCAAACCTAAAGCGCCTGCCTGACAGAAACTGATACTGTCTCATATTCCCCGGCTCCCGAGTCTTGTACTGAAAACGTTCTCTTGTTCTTACTAGGGAACTAAATCTCCATTGTTTGTGTGTTATTTTCTTTTACAGTTCTGTAAGAGCAGGGTTGGTAGTGATGCAATCTCTGAAGGCCCTAAATCTAAAATCCTGTACCTCTTTCTAATGAATGAATGATATACAGCATTTGTATTGTTCAGCATCTGTCTTTCTTTTCTTCTCTCTTCCTATCTTTCTCTCGTTTTCCTCCTCCTTTCTTTCGTTTATTTCTATCAATTATCATGGGCACTCTTAGTAAAAAAGGTTAGCCATAATTTCATCATCGGTATTATATTGATTATTAGAATTCCATTTAATTATACATGTACATAGATGTAGTCATCAACATAACAACTACCATCATCATTGTTTTAATACCACTTTTATCCCTACCAATATCAGAATTATCTATCTTATGTCATCATTATTCATCATAGAAAGGATCTCTTTGATCATATGTTGAGGGCTGTAGAAATAATGGAAAAAAGCAAGAAATTGCGGAAAGCGGCAATTTTCTAATTTTCTATTGTTTTTTGTCTTTTTTTTTTTTTTTTTAATCACATCATGTTTTTATCTCGGTGTCTAATACAACTGTTGTTCCATATTTCACTAAGTCTTTGTGTGCTTTCATTTCAACATGAATAAGTCATAAAACCCCGAGTCTTCAATGGATAAGAATAACCCTGCACACTCATGTCATTTTTTTCATTCCTTTCTTTTTTTCTTGCGAAATTCCTTAGCGTGCAAAGCTGTTATGTAACGCAATATCGAATTCCGAATTCCAGTACCGTCATTTCATTTTGAATGTAATCCATTAGATCTAACTCCCGAGTGTGTCATAAGTTAGAATTACCCTGTCCATTCATGAATGTTTCAAAAGAAAAACCTATGCGTGTAGCGCTATTCTGTCATGCAATATCGGATATGCGTTTTGAATACACTTTGTCAAAATAAGAATAACTTCACAAACAAGAAACAGTGTACAGTTTCGTCTCGGATCGACATGGTGTCACCATGGCAAATCTGGGCAGAAACTTTACACATAAAATTGCATACCCGATCGTGTAACTAAGCGTGCGCGTTGACTGAACTACGTCCATGCATTATTAACCCTTTCCCAAACAATAACGACATTTGACTACTTTAGAAAACATTGTCGGGAAAAAGAAAAATTGCTCGTGACGAGCAATTTTTCCTTTTCCCACACTGTTTTCTGCTCTATCTGAAGAATATTTTTTAATTTCATCACATTTTGAAATGTCGTATTCAAACTTTTTCAATGTGGGACAGTCCAAAATGTGTTGTTTAGGAAAGGGTTAAGCAACGCTCATAATGGTGCAGAATGCTGCCCTATTTCAAATTATTCACTTAAAAAATACGTCGACAGTGACATGTACACAAAAGTTTTAAGATTAATTCAGTTTCGTGTACTTGTGGATTGTTTGGTGCTCAAATGAATAAAACGAAGCGAAAATCATTTTAGTGCATAGAACAAAATTCTGATCGTTACCTTAAATGTTTACATCCGACCACGCCGCTGGTAAATCTCTTACTGATTGGATCACTGACGCACACCCTCAATTCTGATTGGCTTAGACATACACACCTCCAAAAACTGTTACAATGCTAGCTATGTCGGCCACAGAGGCTTTGTATTTTGAATTCTTTCTTATCGGGCAATTATGCAGATCCCTCTATGTTTATTTTGAGAACGAAACCATATGAAACGCTTCGTTCCCTTTACTTAATCCAAAGTTCGGAATTTGGCAATGTGTCTGTCCATTACATTTCACCTACTTATTACACTTCTGATTGAACGAAGAAGTAAAGAAACTAGTGTGACAAAAGGTAGGTTGCTTGTAATGAGCAATTAAACCTTTTCTTCTAATGATGTTTTTTCCCTCTTTTTTTATATCAAAAAGACAATAAAATTCATCACAAGTCCACTTACAGGACCACTTCATTACATGTCGTCTGCTTTCGATTTGAACGAAGTAAAGCTTCACAGTTCGAGTTGGAGGAATTTGAATAAAATTTTCTTCTTGAAACAACGTATCTGTGGTAAAATATTCAAGGCATGGATTCAGCATATCGAATAGAGTTTTAGAGAGAGAGAGAGAGAAGCGCTCGATCGTTTATCAAAATATGACATATGTCAAAATGTGAGTGTTAGTTCCTCTTTATTCTGCATATTTTGGACACCACAAAACTTGAAAGAGTTTGACGCGCAACAACCCAGTTATAAAATTTGGCAGGTCTGTGATAGATAAAACGTTCATAATATGTGTGGTGTGGTGTAGCGGTAAGTGTCAGCGATTTGTATCCAGACGTCCGGGGTTTGATCTCCAATAGCGCCTAATTTGATTCGGAGCGTATTTAGGCTAGACATCATTTCTTCGGGCGCCTAGTATCTAAACCCGGGCAACCTACCGACACAGCTTATATGACTCGGTCCATCTCTAATTAAACAAAAGGCATCGGTTTTTGAGGTGGGTCCTGTGCACTTCTTCCTGAGTATTTCGGAATAATAGTCTTTCACGAAAATTGAAAAGGTGTCTGAATTGCATTCGGCCACTTTTTAAAACTCCCTGAGTGATTGTTCGCACAGAGTACCGCGTAATCGTTATACAGGAACTATCTAAAGCCGATGCCATTTGTTTCCTTGGAAAACGGTTGAAGCATCAGAGGTCTGTCGGCAGAGTGTCCTCGAGCTTGAAAATAATGGTTTGAGACCTGGCTCAACTGATATTCATATTGACGTTAAATGAAGTCAATGTGTCATGAATTACTCTATATGTATCCCTCCAATAATTAATCTTGTTTAAATGGGAAAGAAGTCATCAGTTTGGAAAGAGTAGCGTAGTACAGGTGATGCAATACCAAAAACATGGAAAGAAGAGCTAACCTCCATAATATACCTGAAATACTATTGAAAATTCACATGATCCCAATACAATAGGGATGGAAAGGAGCAGGCAGAACAGCGAAATAAGTTTCTTAACGAGAACTAACAAAACAGAGTAAGTTGCATAGAAAAGACGATTTTGAATAGACTCTGTAAATTGTATATAAGCATAGGGTTTTCTACTGTTCGGTTGACCTCCAACGTTATTAATGGAGGTTAGCCTCGCTAAAATGCAGAGGCATGATTTTGGTCATGTTAACTCGTTCACTTATGTTGGTATTTGTAACTTTTTCAAATTGGAAGCTTTAGCAGACGAAATCAAGAAGCAAGAAAAGAGCCATTATGATAGTGGTGAAAAATATTGTGACCAAAAAATGCTCGTTTGGAGCAATCTATCATTTTGTCACATTGTTTTCTAAAGTCTTCAATAGATGTAGGTAATGAGATTGTATGAAGTAATGGGTTTAAAAGAGTTTATTCGTGTCTGGTAATATTCAGAAACAATGTACTTATGTACGACATCGCTTATCCTTTCCCTGAGGAACGCTTTTATGTGAACTTTAACTTTTACAGAACCATAGGTATATACATCTACGTCATGTAAAGGCCATATGTTGCAGCCCCGCCCACTTTTGAAATCCCTAGTCATACCCCTTCCAATAATGAAAATACAAAACCGGAAAGGCAAACTTGTAAAGTCATCTTTTATGGGTAGCTGACAATGCAGTGCATCTGTCTAAGTTCCATTTAGATGTATGGACTGTGTATAAACATGTGTTTGTGGGAACATATGCCTTTCAGTTTTACATGTGACTTGTAGTCAAGGACGATTCTAGCATTGCCATACAGACGTACCGTTTCAACAGAATCTTGTATCCACGCAAATCCCACACATGCTGATTCGAGACGAAAGTTTATGTAGTTCCCGTAACATTTCGGACCTTTGGTCGATGACGAAGTTTATAGAGGTGTTCGAATGATTTGCGGACACATCTTCAAACTTTGTCAGCGATTATTTGTCAGAGATGCTACGGCACTATTTCACGAGTTCTACATTATGACTCATTCATATCAGCAACTCCATTTTGAGTCACAGCAGATGTGTCGAAAGGCAACATACATGATTAAATGTATCCTTTGTATCATGGCTATGGCATATTATTTTCCATGGCGGAAACTTCCTTACACAACCGTCGGACTGTTGATTGTTTTATCCGTTAGTTATAACAAGCTAGTTACGAGTAATAAGGGTTTGGGCAATGTTTGCTTCTGTTGCTGTTTTTGTCATGGTGGATATTTTCTTACAAGACCATCCTACAGCCGATGGTTCTACCCGCTAGTTATAACAACAAGCTTGATAAGAGAAAACCCTAGACACACGACACCTCTGTGTCATTAATGTGACAAAAGCATGTTGCCAGACCGAGACTCGAACCCTGGACCTACGCAAACCGTGCGAATGCTCTGCCGACTGAGCTATCCGGCCTGCTTACATATTTAACACCACCTTGATGTACATCGTTATCCCTACGACATAATCCCCCACACGATTTAAATCTTTTTGAAATCTTCTATGGTTCAGCATTCGTTTGTGGGATAAATCTGGAGTATCTTTCACAATAGGTCTTATGGGTCATTATCGTTGGATGCCAATGTAACCAAGGTGAGAAGAACATGCAGCCAGACCGGGAGTCGAACCCTGGACCTACGCGAATGCTCTGCCGACTGAGCTATCCGGCCTGCTTACATATTTAATAATACCATGTAAATCGAGACCCCTTACTACAACTATATGTAAGGCGTTACTCTGAGCAGATTGAAAGAATCGAGTGTTATCTTTTGAAAAACCATATTTTGGAATATTTTGACTTCGATAGTTATCTAAACTGATATCAAGTATGGTTCCTTTGATATTATGCTGTTGATTAAACAAAATGTATAGACATAAAGGCAAATGAAATTTGCGGTCCCGAGGAATTCAAGACCTTGTCCGTATTGCTCAGCTTGTCCAAAAGCCTTAATAAACAGACACGTGAATGTTTACTGAAATTTACTGTATACGGACAAGATCTGACAAAAGGCATTTGCAAAAAAGAGTTCAGATTTCGCTACCCTGCTCTTAATCAACATGTTTTTTTTTTGTTTATTTCTGCAATAATAAAAAAGGCACATTTTACATTTGCATTTCGGTTTTTCCCCCATTTTGTATTTCCTTATCCAACCAATAGTCTGACGATGGTTCTACCCAGTATTTAGCCTCGGTTCCTTGTTCTACCAGCGTACGCAGTGAGCCGGGTATCTTGTTTCTCGGATGATTCAAGCTGTAACTGTGTTTTAGAGAAAAATATCTAGTCTTGGTCATTCGGATTAGGTATCCTGTGGTCTTGGCCCGTGCGTTTACAGATTCGCTAATAGCAAAATACCTGAAACACTTATTATGTTATAGCACAATCAAAATGAGACTTCTCCAAAACATTTTTATTTTGCCAAATTGTATAATATTGGTCTAGTCTAAACACATACAAAATATACTAAGATATAAATACACATGAAAGTATCACAGTACATAGAGAAATAGATAAGTCAGTCTCTGAGAGAGAAAAAAAAACAACAGTTGTTTTATTCATCTGTCTAAATATTACATCTTAGACGAACTTGAATAATTCCATTTATTGACATACACTGATGCATCCAAAAAATGTCTTCATCTATTGCCAATCTTTTTTTAAGCAAACAGAGTGAAAAAAAAAAATTGTTGCCTATAAGGCACCTAATGGCTTGATACGCGCAAGTCATTCAGAAAGCTCCTTATAGGAGAATGAGCTTTCTGAATGACTTGTTACTGTATCACGAAAGCCTCAAGCTAAATAATATTTTACACACAATTTAAGAGTGGTCACTTAACCCATTACCATACAATCACCACATTTAACAACATAGTTGCAGACGACTCTGGAAGACATTGTGGGAAAAGGAGAAATTGCTGATAATGAGCAATTTTTCCTTTTCCCACAATGTGTTCCGCCCTATCAGATGATTATTGTCCAATTTCATCAAATTTCAAAACGTCATCTGCAAACTCTTTCAATTTGGTACAGTCAAAATTTGGCGTTTGGTAAAGGGTTAAAAAATAATTGACTGCATATTGTGAATTTCAAGTCTAAAAAGGTTAGTTATATTTTAAAACTAGGGTTCATTTAAATATAAGAGGAGATTTGTTGAAGACTGTGTTAACCAACAAAAATAAATAGAATAAATTAATCTTGAATTAAGAGTATGCTCAAAAGCATATGCTTGGTTTCACTAGAGAACGTCTATATTATTATAAAAAGTATACATGAATTAAGAAATTTGTCCAATTTAGGTTAATATATGCGTCACAATAGAGGACTAGAGCTTAAAAATAACATAACAAAACAGGTCCCTTTAACACTTAAATGAAAATCATTTACTTATAGAAAAGTTGGAAAAAAATCCTCAAAACATGACTAGAACTGTCATTAAACAAAACTATTCAAAACATGAAAAGTGTGAATAAAGTCCTAAAACATGACTAGAACTGTCACTTAACAAAATGATTTTTGTCATGAGAAATGTGAATACAGTTCTCAAAAAATATCAGAGATGTTAAAAAAATCTTGAAAAGTGTAAATATAGTTCTAAAACATAATAAGAGCTGTCATTCAATAAAAAGGATAGTCTTAGATAGCGTGAATAAAGTTCTCAAAATGTGATTGGAACTGTCATCAAATAAGTTTTTCATAAAAGAAATGTGAGAATTAAGTCCTAAAACATAAGAACTGTCATTAAACAAACAAAAAAATGTCATGAAACATGTGGACAAAGTCCTCAAAAACCCCCAGAGATGTCATATAACAATATATTTTTAGACATAAAAAGTGTGAATAAAGTTCAGAAACATAATAAGAGCCTTCATTTAATAAAACGGATTAAGTCATGAAAAGCTGGAATTAAGTTCTCAAAATGTGACTACAGCTGTTTGAAACTGGCAATGCTAGCAGTGTAAATGGAATCTTTACATGCCACAAACATTTAATTAGAATGCAAAGCATGAGTTTGATTGTTCTATAACCTATATAGAACTAGTTATATGATGAAGAATAGGCTTGTTACTTAAACTGCATTTTTTATTACTTCATATTACGGTGCTTGTTCACAGCTGTGAGAAGATTTCGAAGTTAAAAATCAATTTCTTTAAAACTGCACAACAGCTGTACTGATATATGATATGCACTGAAATATAGTAAATGGAAGCAAAATTAAATCTAACTTAATTTTTTTAAGTGTGTATACAGTGAATTAGCATGTATTAAAATCCAAAAGCTTGACAACGCTTTTGATATTTACCACACAGGGCTTTTTTATATTGAATAACAGGGGCCCATGAAAGGCATCTTCCCAATTGGAAATTTCTTTAAAATCATGCAGTTTTCCCAAAAAAACAAGTCATACCAGCATTTAGGCTTCCCAATTCAGCAATTTTAGCGATACAGTTTCCCAAATTCAACAGGCTTGGGCCTCTTCCCAATTGAAGGAAAAAAAGCCCGGCCACATATAAACTGTACATACTTTAGATGAATTGATGCTATCTGAGTTAGCACTTTTGATTGTATATCAAACAAAAATACAAAAACCTTTATTTCAACAACATTTTACTTTGACTTTCAAACTTTCTCTTCTGTAAACAAGCACCTTTATCCCATTGAAATTCATATGTAGAGAACCTAAATCCTTTGTCCCAGTCATATTGCTTTGTATCATGTTAACTTAAAACCAATTATCAGGATAATAGAACATCAATATAAAACTGTATTCTTGATTGCTTATTAATGAAATCATTTTGACAAAAAAGTCACTCATTGAATGCTGATATATTTAAATGTGTCAACAATATAGGAAAAGAATGTGGAAAAAAATGTAATGATATGTAAAGGCTATCACAAAGAGACAATGAAAGCCAATGAATTTTGAAAAATAAGGAACAGATAGGGGTATTGATTGCTGGCTGTAATTCTATTTGGATTCAAAATCAAAGCTAAACATGGTAAAAGAGTTAAAAATACTGAGTTTACTTGTGAGATGAGTTTGGATTTCACACTGAAAACAACAAATATTCTCTTATACACTTTCGTTTTATCTAGGAATGATCTTTAGTGTTTTCAGCTATAGTCTGAACTTTTTTTTCCAACAAAAATTTCATTACTTACTTAGAGAAAACAATATGAATAAATTCATGAAGCTTTTTTCTTTTACCATGCACTTCTTCAAAAAATTATAATGAATGAAACGATTCAATAATGAATGAAAACAAAAAATTCAAAGTGCACAAGCCCTGTAATTGTCTAAAAACTAGAACTGAAGAAGAAAGAGGTCAGAAGTTCAGAACTCTAGCATGAGGTGACTTAATCTGCTGAACCCTTTACTTCGCAGAATTTGTTCATCTTTGTATCATAATGATATATTCTTTTTAACCCTTTCCCAAACAATAACAACATTTGACCACTCTGTTGCAAATGACTTTAGAAAACATTGTGGGAAAAGGAGAAATTGCTTGTGACAAGCAATTTTTCCTTTTCCCACAATGTTTTCTGCCCTATCAGAAGATACTTTTCCAATTTCATCACAATTTGAAATGTCGTCTGCAAACTCTTTCAATTTGGGACAATTGAAAATGTGTTGTTTGGGAAAGGGTTAAAGCATCTCCTGAAATATCATGTTGAAAAGTTAAAAAGTTCCTTATAAAAATTATATTCAAATTATATTACATTCAAAATGAATCTGAAAACGAAAAAAAAAGAGACAGACACAAGGTGAAATGGGGCATTATGTTGTCCTTCCTTTTTAAACTTCATTGCACATGTCCAGCCCCACAGTTTAAAATTTTAAACTATGGTAAGTTTTTTCACTTCTTCTGTGAAAGACTTGCTATAGTCTTGCAGTGAAACCCAGTCTTGCACTGGACCAAGTCGTTATCTATAAAAATCATGAATGACGTTATGGTTTAAAAAATAACAATGTTACATGTAGTATTCTTGTTTGGATAGATCAACACTTTCAATATATCTATCTACAGAAAAAAACTATTTTTGAAAGCAAGAATGTCACCCAAAAACTGTTAAACTGTGAAAATTGATTTACATGTAATCAAACTGTATGTTCAAACATAGCATAACACTATATAATCATGACTGTATTATGCCTGCTTTGTCTATAACCAATGTTTCAAATTCTTATTTTCACAAACTTTTAATTTCACAACAATTTACATCCATTTTTAGATTAGAGATCTATCAAAAATTACCGAAGCGCGCTGGTATAAAAGGATATGAGGCACCTATTTAAAAAAGTCACATGATACATGCAAACTATGAAGCTAGAACAACAGCAACTAAGAGTGTCACGTTGACATTCAATTTGATTGATCCCCTTTTTCCTAATTATATCAATCCAATACCATAAAATAAAATTCCTTCTCATTGGATCATCTTCTGCAGTTACCTCTGATTTCAACCAGTTACTAAACAATTATGCGGGAATGAGTTAAGATGTAAAAGAAAATTTCAATAAATGTTGACTTATTTTGACCTCAGACACATTATGTCTAAGCGGTTAACCGTTTACCAAGCATAAAATTTTCAACAGTCCCTAATTGAAATTTTGAGTTTGCAGAAGGCATTTCAAAATGTGATGAAATTGAAAAATAATCTTCTGATAAGGCAGAAAACATTGTGGGAAAAGGAGAAATTGCTCAGTAAGAGCAATTTTTTTTTTCACACAATAATTTTCTTGAGAAGAATAATTCCAACAAAAAACAGCATCTGTAGTTTTCACCAACATCAGAGAAAAGCACCTGTTAAAGTTTGATGCAGAGTTGTACAATTAGATAAGAGAACTATTCAAGTTTACACATATGAGAAAATAAACAATATCAATGTTTCTTACATGGAAATAACATATAATAGCATAATACATTTGACAAATCGTAAAACAAAACATGAACACAGGTATATTACAAAATACCACCATAGAGCAATGAATGAGTGTCTATAATACATAGTATCATCTTAAAACAAAAAACCAATCATGTAGTTAGTATCATAAGATCTATTTCCCATTTTTCAATGAGCTTTAATGATGTGTCAACAAATTTTCAGTTTTCTAACAGCTCTCTGCCAGCAGAGATGAAGATGGAGTACAATCAAGAAATAAAATTTATGTGCCATTTGATAAAATAAAAAAAATACAACAACCAAACTGTCGCCATAGCTAACCCTTTAGTGACCAATGGTTAATTTGATCATTATCAGGAAATACTAATTTCAATCTTTATTCAAAAATGGAATTCAGAAGTGCAATTATTTTCACCTCAAAAATGGACAATTTGATTGGACTTTGATCTTTAAATAATTACTTAAAAGCTATGAAACAAATTGCCTTATTTTTGTGTGAAGCCCTTGAAATTTATTTAGACTTTTGGGACAGATAGCTGGGGCCCGTTTTACTAAACAACTTACGGAAAATGTTTGCGTAAGTCATAATTGATAAACATGGATAGTATCTTCAATGAAAGTACAATGTTGCAATGTGGCACTTCATTGGAAACGTCTCGGAGAGACGATTCCAATGATGTGTCACTTTGCAATATTGCTTCGTCCAATATTGAAATAAGAGGAATTGTTGTTTTAGACTTACGCAAATCTTAAGCGTAAACTTTTTAGTAAAACGGTGCCCTGATGTGTAGTTCTTGTAGTCATGGTATACAATTGAACCCTCCTTTGATCAGCATGTGCTGATACTGTGTTAAAATACAGTCTAACTTGTGTTAAGCAACCACCCTTTTAAGCAGCCAACCTGCCTTAAACAACCACTACAGCAAGTCCCATTGTTAGATTTATACTGTACATCAATTTGTGTTAAGCAGCCTACCTGTCTTAAACAGCCAATTTACTCTGTCCCATAGGCTGGCCTCTCAACACAAGTTTGACTGTACTTAAGTTTGTATGTTTCAATTTACGACTTTTGCAATATGCCTGCTTATATTCAATAAATGTGAGTAAACCTTGTATGATGCTCAGGCAGCCTAAATTACTGGATATTAAACTAATTGCATTGTATTAAAGGTAAAGGTAGGGGTTTATAGTCTCATATCTATGCTAGGCATATTCAGGCGACTCTTACAATTACCTCCCCGATCACAGTGCTCAGAAAAATTCCGATGATCCAGCCAGGATACGAACCCGGAACCCTCCGATCACGAAGCCGACGCCCAACCACTGGACCACGGTTGTTGAAGACTTATCTGTAAAAGAAATCTTCTCAACAAAACAATGAGAGTTTTCTGTATGATGTACCGCCTGCATTAAGCTGTCAACCCTCTTAACCCTTTCCCAAACAACAAATGTTCGACTGTCCCAAATTGAAAGAGTTTGCAGACGACATTTCAAAATGTGATGAAATTGGAAAATAATCTTCTGATAGGGCAGAAAACATTGTGGGAAAAGGAAAAATTGCTCGTTACGAGCAATTTCTCCTTTTCCCCACAATGTTTTCTAAAGTCGTCGACAACGAAGAGGTCAAATGTCGTTATTGTTTGAGAAAGCGTTAATTATAACATTTCTGTCATCTTTAATTGGTCGTTTAGAACAAGACTGACTGTATTTCTACAGAAGAATCATCACATGAAACAAATGAGTAAACACACAAATACATGATAAATACATATACATGTACAACATATGGCTTTTCCAAAACACAAAATATCACTGAAAACAATATAAAACAGAATGTATAAACTTATGTAAAATAAAACAAATTATTGAATAATAGTTATTCGTATTGCACCTAAGTGAAATGTCAATCTTGCTTCAAGCGACCACAGTAAAAGAAAACAGAATCGTGGTAAAAAGGACCACTAAATTAAGGCCTAAAAGCGATGGCAGTCATTAGCCCTTTCCCAAACAACAGATTTTCGACTGTCCCAAATTGGAAGAGTTTGCAGCTGCCATTTCAAAATGTAATTGGAAAAAAATCTTCTGATAGGGAAGAAAACAATGTGGGAAAAGGAAAAATTGCTCGTTACGAGCAATTTCTCCTTTTCCCACAATGTTTTCTAAAGTCGTCTGCAAGAAAGTAGTCAAATGTTGTTATTGTTTGGGAAAGGGTTAAGAAAGCTCCAGTTGGAGCTTTCTGAATGACTTGCATCCTGTTTTAAAATAGGCTTAAATAACTTTTCATGCAATATTTACTATTGGTCGCTTAAAACAACACTGAGTGTACAAAAATATTTCATAGATATGACAGGTATGGTTATCTTGGCCCTATTCCTATATTCCTTCATTTTGATACATCAGAAACAGAAACTCCATAATATCATTGCAATGATAGAAGAAATTGCTTTAAAGGGACATTTTTCTCCTTGTGAAACAATGATACTTTTATTTGCAGGCTAAGCATTTCAAATGTTTGGTCAAGTCGATGAAAGTACCCTTACAGCAAATAAAGAAATTGAAAATAATTAAAAAAATAATTATTCAAAGTTAACACCTACTTTTAATGAAACTTAAGATTAATATATTTGTCTTGACCCCCCAACATTCTCAAACAGTGAAACTAGGATAAATCCCACAATTCCATTATGAATGTTGAGAACATAATTCTATATCAGGATGAAAGAAATTTCATCTTTGAAATGAAGTCAAGAACAATGTTGAAGGTTCAGTGTAAGACTACAGTAAATGCTTCACAAACATGAAGCACTAACTATAGTCTTGTATTAAATCCTCATCTTGACAAAAACATTTCTTTGTTGCATTTTGAATTGCATATAAAACACTAATTTGTATACATTTCTATTACACCATTGTATAGGTTATCTGTTAATAGAATGTAATATACAAGAAGGATAGGGTATAGAGTTGCAAAAAGAAATATGCTTGAATGAGCATTTCTTCCTTTCCATATGATATTAAGAAAAACACATAAATATCAGAGATTCTTTGGCAAAGGTTATATATGAATGATCTGAACAAATCCCACAAAATGGTGTGAATAGCCCAATATACAGTATTCAATAGAAAAAAAAATTATAAAGAAATTGATGATTTTTTTTGTTTCTCTCATTTACGCTTTTGCATTATTCTTCTGTTAGTAGAACCCAGAAACCTGGATTCAAAACATTACAAAACAAAGCTTTATCTTTTTGAATTTAAAGGCTTCAGACTATTTTAGATTTTCATCTCAAGGAAAGTTAAATGTGTGCATATGAGCAATATCTCTTTCCCAAACAATAATTTCCAAGTTACTTTCCATCATTTCATGGAATCTTGCAAATTTGGGATTTCAAAATCATATACTTTTGAAAAGGGATAAAGAGCAATGGCTAAGAAATACACCTGTATCAATCAAAGTAAAGTCTATATAGTGATATTGGTTAAATCTTGATAAATTGAGGAACCTTCTTGCGTTGAGGAAGGTGGAACGGTTTCCGTCTCTATAATCGAGATTGGTTCCCTATCTTCATCATCAACATTACCCCAATCCTCTTCGTCTGGTTCCCTGTATGTTTGGTAATTTGTACTGGCCGTTTCTGCAGACTGGGAAACAGCTTCATCATAAGTGGGTGGGCCATAGGGAGGGGGCGGTTCCTCCATACTGTCAATCACAATTTCTATTGGAGATTCCGTGTAGTAGTCACTTGTGGCCTCCATGTAGCAGGGTGGTAAAGAGTCATTGCAGAAACTGAAAGAAAGGCATAAACCCATTACCAAACAACAGTGACGTTTGACCAGTTTGTTGCAAACGAGCCTGGAAAACATTGTGGGAAAAGGAGAAATTGCTCTTAATGAGCTTGTTTTCTAAAAATAGATTTTTATGTTGTCTGCATTCCATAACCTTATATATCTGCTTAATTTTGATGAGAACAGATACCCAAAACAGCAAACAGGTTAGATCACAGGTCAGCTGCCAATTTACTTGGCAGCTGGCCTGGATCTAAGCTGTTTGCATAAGCATGAAGTCGGTTCCAGCACTATAAGGGTTAAAGGTATAATGTCATGTATCAGATATCACCAACTGATCAATAATGATCAAATTGGAAAGGAGTCAACCACTTCAAGAGAAATCAATTCATGCTAAATGTTTACCAGTCCTGAGCATACCTGCCAAGGAAGACTTAATTACTGAAAATGGCGTAAAAGTCAATCATACTCATTTGTTGATACACAAATGACTGAAGGACTTAAGAAAAACTGCCCCTAGCTGACAACATTTTAAAACATAATGACAAAATAATGAAAAAAATTCTTAAGCAAATCATATGCAAATTTTCCTTTATAGTAGCTATGGTTTCAACATCAATAATCAAGTTTGCAGATATCCTTGACTATACCTTGTTATGTCCCAAGTGAGCTGGGCAAGAAATCCTGTCATTGGCAAATTCCCTTATCAAAACTGAAGTAAGGTTCATTGCTTTGAACTCATAAAATAGATCGAAAAGTAATTATCAGTTCTATTCTCATTAGCAGGGGAAATAATATGAACAATTCTGTTTAAAAGTTGACAATTTGTTGTCTCCCTTTCAATCGATACAAAAGAACCAAATTATGCCATTGGTTCAGTGAAGTCCAGGGATAGTATATGTAAATTAAGAGCAATTTCGTCTTTTCCCACAATATTTTTCAGAGCCGTCTGCAACAAACTGGTTAAATGTTGTTATTGTTCAGTAATGGTTAAACCAAACAAAAAAAAACTTACCTCTGGCGACTATGACTTCGGCTATGAGATCTCGGTTCACATGTGACCGTATCCATGACGATAGTAAGAGTATCATTCTCGTGGTCTCTCTCTATCACCATAGCTGCTGTTGGTATTCCAGGCGGCGCTGCCTGAAAATGGAAATATGAAGTACAGGATTCAGTCCCTTATAAAACAATACACAATATTGTGGAGGCTTTGTTGAACTTGTAGTTTTAGAGGACAGAACCCATAAAGCCCCCGTCATTGTGGGTTTCAACCACTTTAACCCTTATAGTGCTGAAACCGACTTTATGCTTATGCAAACAGGTTAGATCCAGGCCAGCTGCCAAGTGAATTGGCGACTGGCCTGTGATCTAACCTGTTTGCTACTCTGAATATCTCTCCTCATCAAAATTTAGCAGATATTTAAGGTTTTGGAAAGCAGACGACACAAAAATCTGATTTTACAGAAATTACCCATCATTCTATGGGTTATTTGTATATTCATGTGATGTGGTTTCCAGGCTGATAAATGGGTTGTCAGTGGTTCCATCCTGTTTGACCAGCCCAAATGAGCATGTTTGAGGTGCTTGTTCACAGAAGGAAAAGTTTGAAAGCCAAAATAAAACAATGTTGATACAATACAGGTATGTAACTTGATATATACAATTAAAAGTAGCTTTTGGAAGCATCATTTACTCAGGAAGTTTGTAAAGTTTATATTCAGTATATCTCAAAACTCTAACTCACATCTAAAAAAAATAACCAATTTTTCATTTATCCCATCTTTTATCAGCTGCTGTTGCTTTCAATTCGAATTAGCTACAAATTCTTGTAAGAGGGATTTGACTAAATCAAGATTGTAGAAAGTTATGATTTCTTTTCGCAACTAAACATGTATTATCATCATTACCGGGTATTTTGAAATATCAATTACCTTAATCTGACACAATTACAACTCCTGCTTGAGAAGTGTGTTCAAAGCATTATAACAAAAGAATATCAGGTTTTATGTATGGTTATCTTCATTTTGTCACAACACTTGTAGAAAAGCCATCACATTAAACTGTAAGATAAAGCCATCTGTGTATAATCAGCTTAATCCCCTATTCCAATAAACCTTGTGTTACAATACATACATGTACAGCAGAAATATTTAGAAACCACTGTGAAAAAAGGATTTACCCGGATTAACTGCTTATAAAAATGAGCAATCTATTTATTTGTCACACAGATTTCTACTCAATATCATAAAGATCCAAACATTGTGGAGGTGATATATTGACTGGTCAATTTGCTATAGGTACATTAGCCCTTTGGATGCTAGGCAGTTTTCTGAAAATAGATTTTTGTGTCATTTGCTCTCCAAAACCTTAAATCTCTGCTTAATTTTGATGAAGAAAGATACTCTGAGAAGCAAACAGGTTAGATCACAAGTCAGATGCCAATTTACTTGGCGGCTGGCCTGGATCCAACCTGTTTGCATAAGCATGAAGTCGGTTTCAGCACTATAAGGGTTAATTAGAAAGTCCTACCTCTCTATTTGCCTGCATGACTTTGCGGAACATGAGGAACTGGCGTAGAGCACACATGAACTGTAACACTGACACCACTATCATCAGCATGCCCAGCATTATCAACCCAGCACCGAAGAAATCATTCACAAAACCTGCAAAATAGGGAGACATTAACGATGGAGTTTATGATTTAAAAGGGCATTAATTAATTGATAAATGTGAGCTAATTGTTGATATCTAGAGTTTTAGTAAGTAGGAGAGGGTCATGCTTGGCCTAGTGGCTAAGGAAACGGTCTTAGAACTAATGCAATAGTCTGTGATATCAAAAAGTGAGAACTATAGAATTGTCTTGGTTATATTTGGAGAAACCATTGTGATTTAAAGAAATATTGCTTGTTATTTATGAGTAAATACTCCTTATGAAACAGTGATGTATTACATCTTTTTCTACATGTGCGATTAAACAATTATAAATGTTGTATGACATCAGTCAATATATGTAGGGACCAATCGCAACATGTACATGGTTAACATTTATACTTTAATTCAGATTGAGTTTTATTTCAGGATACGACCCCTAAAGATCAATATTTTCCATTCACAATTCCATACATAGAGGGTCAAAATCCCCCAAATTAGAAAAAATTAAGGGGTCAAGAGAAAACCCTGTGTCTTCCTAACTTCTTTTCTGTTTTTCCTTATCCTATATTGTGGGTAATTTACCCTGTTTGTTTATGCATGCAAAAGACTAATTAATCCTTACGATGCTGGGTAATTTTCTAAAAATAGGTTTTTGTAATGTCTGCTTTCCAAAACATTAAATATCTGCTTCTTTCTGTTGAGGAAAGATACTCAAAGTAGCATTTAGTTTAGATTACAGGCCAGCCGCCAATTCCTTGGCAGCTGGCCTGGATCAAACCTGTTTGCATCAGCATGAAGTTGGTTCCAGCACTATAAGGGTTAACTCTCAGCTATGTGGACATTTGTTTTGCCCTTGCATAAATAACGCATGGCATACACATTAAATCAGTATAAACTAGAAAGTGTAATGAATTAGCATTAACAATGGGGAGTGTTCATTGCATGAGTTATTAGAAATCTTTGGCAGGAAGCAGATAATCCTTTCCGGCTAATGGACAACTTTCGAGAAAGCTTAAGATTATTGAAAACAAAAAAGTGGAATTTGCTCATCAAATTTTGTCCCGGTGAATATAATTTCCTTGTTAATTGATAGCAAAACCATTTCAATAAAAAGAAAATTGCTTGTTAAACGAAACTCATCCATATCATGTCACAAATATTTCTTAAGGTAAAAATCCCATAATCCACCATTTTGAAATTCATTCTTTCGGTGGATTACTTTGGTCGTTCTCAGTAAACCTTGGTCTGGGCCAGAACTATTGCATTGAACCAAATAGTTCCAGACCCCGACTGAGGTTAACCGAGAACGACCGAAGAAATCCAGCGAAAGAATGAGTCTCAAAATGGCAGATTATGGGTATTCTACCTTAAATCACGATTGGATGGAATGGAATTGAAGGATCATTTAAAGGTTGCAGCAAAATACACAACATCGGGAGATAGTTTACAACATAACATTGAAAAAGGAAGATTTACCCAAAACTGTCATAATCGTTCCTGTTACAAACACAAGAATTGACATGGTGAGAAAGACGACTCCTTTCAGTTTGAATTTCCTCTTGTTCCGGTTGGACAGTGATGAACTAAATGTCCGATTTCTTAAAATGATTCCTGACCTCACAAGTACCCCAGTTGATGAAAACATTGTGAAGCCTGTTGGCACGGTTTTATCCAAAGGACAACTTCTTTACTTCCTGGGACCAACCTTTGGTTAATCTGTTGAAGATGATAAAATAATTGTGACATATTATAAGCTAAGCAAAAGTCCTCAATAGCTCAGTTGCTAGCAAGATTGCTTTGTTATACATTGGTCCAAAGTTTAAAACCCTAACTCTTGAGATTGTTCTTCCAATTTTGTCATTGTCTCATTTGTTTTTTGCCACTAAGCAGTTGGAATTACGTTGGTAAGCAGTCAGCAGCTTGGAAAAAATATTGTAAGGTATATTTCAAGAAATACCAGTGGCCTAGATAGTTGCAACCAACCCTGACCACTAAGATTACAAAATGAGAGACATACTCTTGAAATCCCCATAAAGCTTGAAACAAATCCTTTTCATTTCCTGGAGCAATTGAAATTAAACTATTGTGAAAAAGAAAATTAAGTTGTTTCAAGTTTTATTTCCACTTTTGCAAAAACCTGCTATAGTCTTGCATTCGAACCAGCCAAAGCTTTCATTCTAAATTAACTAGAAAAAAAATATGGAGACATGTTAACAAAAATATGCACTCTATGTTTTCATAATTGTAGGTCATAAAAAATGCTTCTTTTCCTGCAAATGATGCCTTTTCCCACTGTTAATCTAATTTCATTCATAAGAAATCAAAATGATGGTTTAGCTAGAGCCCGGGTTGTTTCGAATGGGGTGATCTCAATCAAATTTGGACAGGTTTACCAGTAACTTGAACCTGGTTTAATATGCCCTTACATTAATCAAGACACTTGATCAATCACATCTAAGTGTTATAATCAATAACAAATCAGGTTGATAGAAAAAAGATAGCCCTAAAATATTCAAAGTGCGACCAATCAAGATAACCAAACCAACCAATTAGTGCTGAAATATTTAACTACTAATTCGGGGCACTGATTTAATTAATGTGATTTGTAACATCTGCGACAAAAGACAAAAAAGGTTTTACAGCATAGTTGTTCAGTCTTCATCCTAACCAACTTCCTTGAGTACTCGGATAAAAATCCATTTTTGGCAGGGGTACAAGCAGATCTTACCACGTTAACCTGAATAAATTCTACATCCACAACATATGGACCAATGTCATATAAACATTCGAGCCTCGTTTATCTGGACACCTTCGTTCCGAGGAGTAATGTCCGTATTAACGAGTATTCCGGAATAAAGAATCATTGAGTTCCCAGAAAAAAATATTTACATTTACGCTGTGTATCATATTTATTACTATGAAGTCAAATATACAAAATAGTTGAAAATGATTTCCAGACATTGTCTCCTGATCGCTGTCTATAGAGCGACTTAGCACCTTTTAAAAACTTGACTTTCTGCATGTGCAGATGATTACAATTAGGTAAGACAAGTTAACTGACAGAATGACCAATTTACAAATAATCAACAACTTTAATTTGTACACTTGTCACATTTTAGGATCAAGCATATGTGCGAGTTTGCAAAAGGTGTGAATGTCTGATAACCGTATCAGAGCCGGAACGCGGATTTTCCGGATTAAACAGTACAATTAATGAAGGGAAGGACCGTTCCCTACAAATTCTGTCCGGATGGCGAATAATCCAGATAAACTACGACCGGATTATTGAGGCTCGACTGTACCTGTATTAACAGTATGTATATATATATATCGTTAATACAGCTATATATGACATAGGTCCCTGTGATCCGTGGTTGTCAAATGCCTTTTCAAAATAATCTTGTCAGAAAATTCTTCCGCTACTTGTGTTGTTTTAAATGTTTTACATGACGGGAAATATTGCTCTGTACAAAAATATAACACTTATTCCTAATTTTAATCAAATGATTTAACTATATATTCATTAGTCAAATGTCGTATGGACTTTTCAACAATATACACTTATAAACTCTCTGTGACTAACGTCTTCAGAAGAAATATTCCTCATTGTTACAATGGTTTTTTTTCGTATGTATCTAACATCACTTTTCATTTGTATGAATCTTTGTTATCAGAATCCATAATGGGATCCAAAAAAATAAAATTAAAACTCACTCTTTTTCAAAATAGGGTCTTTATGTCGTCTGTTGTAGGAAATATCCCATAGCGGCCCGGCATAAGTCATTACCAATTCACGTTGAATTACGAACGGTCTACAGTAGCTATTGAATGAATGGCGTAAACATCTTCAGGGTCAAATAAGAAGAAACGTTAAATTGTTGAACACAGCAATCGTGCGAATCCAGTTACGTCATATGTATTTATATGAAAAGTGAACACAGATCGTATTCCGCTTGCCAATTTATGAGGGAGATTTCGTGAAAAGTATAACATAAACCATTATCCCGATCTTTTATCAAGCACTTAGCTACTGTCTTCAAAATGAAATGTTTTGGTTGCGGAGGCTGGATGGACTGTTGTTGTTGTTTTCAATTAGGGTTTTATTGGAAGATTATTCGTTCTTTGTATGTTCGTATATTTACTTTTCGTTCCGAGTTGATTTCTTTTTTCTTCTTTGACCAAACAACACCAAAGAAAAGAACAAGACATCTTAATAAAACAGAAAACACACATCTTTTATTATTGTTTTTCTAAAGCATTGTTGTCTTTTTTCATTATATAAACCATTATGATATATATAACAACAAACTGTCCGCTACTACAAAAAAGCACAATAATATGATTATGTCTGGCTTGTACTAGCAATTTTGCAAGGTCTACCTAGATGTTATTTGAATCAATTTGTTCAAAATAGTTTGTTAATGAGCATACGTTCATTTTTGAAGCGTTTAACTCATTAAACAAGGCTCCAGTGAGCCAATTTATCCTTTTGTCAAATTATTGTTTTTTACTAAATATGGATTTTATTTTTTTCCCTAATTTTATATTCTGACATAACTTTTAATTTAGACTTGCAATGATTATGGGAAAATGGTTTTATTGGGAAAGGTGTAGTCAAGCAATAAAATTTCTTAACTTCTTCCACAAAATGTAAACATGAAGGCGGAGCTAATACAGACGAGAAAAATGACGTCATCCAAGGGGAAATTATTGTCAGTTCTTTCGCCTTTCTGTCATTTCGGATAAAAAATAAACGGAAAAATCTCTATCAAACATAGCTTAAATTTTATTTCACAAAATCGGATAAAAACTCAATCGCTCGTTTCTTTAATGAGTTTTCAACCGCCCTGATAAATAAACGTAACAGGATAAAAATTTCCCATCATTCACGTCAAGTGCACGTGACGTCACAAAGCAAAACACTGGACAGATTGACAGGAGTCGTCGTAGAACGTACATGTTGATTTTCTCCTTCGTTTCTGCCTTCTGGGTATCCCATCCAGGGAGGTGAGACCCCACGAAATCAGCATCAACATACTGGCATCGTCGTCGGAATCCGAGGGCGGTGGTTCTACCCCTCCACCGCGGAAAAGACAGAAACTCTGTGTCAGTATGCAGACTAATGGCTGTACACAACACAATGGGGAGACCCAGGCGATGGCCGGGGCTTCTGTCCAAAATGGGACCTGCAACGGTGATATGGACGAAAAATCGTCTGCCCAGAAACCGCTCTCGAGTTCCGACATGGATATAATCCGGCTGATTGGACAGCATTTGCGGGGACTCGGGCTGAAGTAAGCTCCGGTTTCACACTTGATTTTGTAAACAAATAATTTTTTGTTTTTGATCAGGATTTAATTGCGTCAAAGTTTTACTTTGGAAATAGTTACGATTGTGCTACCTTAGATAACTTGTTGATTCTACGAAGGCTGAACATTTAGTAAAGAAATTGTCCTTCAAATTCTAAGCGGATATGGACAGGTACAATTATAAGAGATCACTTTACAGTGTTTTCTTTAATGCCAGGGGTCATCTCAAAAGTCATCTTTTCATAAGAACTGTCATTTAATCTATGGTATCTTTGAATACATGGCCATTTCTAGAAATCTGCAGGATAATATTGAAGTGGCTGCATCAAGTCACTGTTCTTACACTGACATTTATCTCAATGACAACTACTCCAATTAGCATAATTTCCATAAGATAATCATTAACAAGGTTTTCAAGGCCAGATCTATGTGATAGTGTATTTGAGCGGTCTATCTGCTCAGCTTGTTACAAACACATCAATGATAACACTTAATATATTTGATTTTTACGCGCTCATTAATTTAACTTTGTCACATCTGAGTACAGGAAAATCTTATATTTACTTAGTCCAAACAGGACCAAACACCAAGGCTCACTATGTAATGGATGGTTTGTGGCTGTTTCCTTGGCTTCACCCAATACTTCTTTACTCGGCTTAATTCTTGGTCCAGGGATCATCTTCATGTCATGGCATGTTGACCTGAATGACCTCTCTTGTTCCTTGTAGGTTCCTTTCAAAAGCCTAATGAGTTATGTGGCTGAAGTATGCAGAAAATCTTGAAATAAGAATATATTTATATTAATTTTCTTGACATGGACATCTATCAAAGGATATATAGGAAAAGCAGACAATATCTGTAGAATTTGCGCTAAGAAAATATTTGTTTTTCTTTGTATTTTTCAGTCAAACAGCGAATGAACTGATAGCAGAATCCGGGTGTATGCTTGAACATCCAGCCGCTGCCAAGTTTAGATCACACATTATGAATGGAGAATGGAGCCAGGTAAAGTGTAGTGAATTTTATGAATGACCAGAGTATCATATGAATTAAGTGTGCTCAACTTATAAAGGGACTTAACATGCATGACTTCAGTCCCTAATCACACTGTACATACGTGTTTACACTTCCTCATAAAAACAGAGGGAAAATACATGAAATCAGACCATATGTCTCTTTGTAAATACTTTTCCTACATGCTTCCAGAATGTTTGTCTGAAATGTGTTGTGCATGAAATGCAATTTTTGAGATACAAAAGTCCTTGTTAAGTTTTGACAACTGGAGACTTTGAAAATGAAGCAGAAAGTTTTATAGAAGCATTCAATTGTAAAGAAGATAATTTTATAGTAGTATTGTTTCCTTGCATGATAGTGAACGACTGTTCAAGACAAAACCCATTTGCAAGTCAAGACAATACCCATTTGCAAGAAGAATTGGTTTACAAAATTTCATATATAAAGATATTACGATTAAGGAACGGTTTCACTTACTTGTTGATTTTAACTAAAGGTCTGTTCATCCTTCTATATATAAAATAGCAGTTTTGCGAAAAAATATGTTTTAAAAGTCCCGCTTTTATAGGCACACAAAGACTTGTCTTGACAGGACAGTTCTGATTGAAAGCAAGGAAGAATTTTGGTAACAATTTAAAATGTATAAATTGGTTGTGTATTTGTAATATGTGTAATATTACTCTATAAGAGTATGGTATTAAATGTGATTGTTCATAACATACCACAAAATAAAAATATTTGCCCAAATTGTACTTCTAGATTAGAAGAAAATGAGTATCATTTTGTACCTGTATGCTTAGTTTTCAGAATCCAGAAAAAAAACATAAAAAGGATTATGAAACATGGCCATCGATACAAAAGTCTATTAATCATGTGTCTTCAAACTGCCCTGTTGAATTATTAGGCTAAATTTGTCTACTTTGCAAGTAAGCAGATAAACTACAACTAGTAATTCATTTTCAAAAGAAGATAATGTCTTATGAAAAGGAATCATTAGTTGAAAATATACTTCCTAACTTCTTTGGCTCTCCAGCTAACATCAATGCTCTTATACCTTCTTTGACATGAAATAATTGTATTATCTGGATATTACTATAAACTGTCACTGTTTTTGCAATAAAGATAATGTAATGTTATTCCAGGCTGAGTCAGATTTAGATGACCTGACATCTCTGGTGGAGAGTAACGATGGAATGATGGTAATGTAACTTATGTAACCTCATAATACATTTTGCTTTACTTTGCCACATCTGGGTACCGTTTTACTAAACAGTTTACGCTTAAGATTTGCGTAAGTCTAAAACAACAATTCCTCTTATTTCAATATTGGGCAGAGCTATATTGCAAAGTAACACATCATCGGAATCGTCTCTCCGAGACGCTTCCAATGACGTGTCACATTGCAATATTGTACTTTCATTGAAGATACTATCCATGTTTATCAATTATGACTTACGCAAACATTTTCCGTAAGTTGTTTAGTAAAACGGACCCCTGCTGCTGAAGTCTTAACAAACCACTGCGACAAAATTATAACATGCCCTTAAACAAGTAATTTATCATTTTACTTTAGTAGTTTTTACCCAAAAACATAAAGAAATGGTATTTTTGTCTGGGATGTTTTGTGATTTTAGTGCTGTTGCTCTTGTTTTTAAACAGTCAAATATTTCAAATGGATATCCTTTTCTCTCTACCTTTTCTTCATCTTCCAAAATGAAGAAGTTTGCTGAAGACAGTTGCTATTGAAATTGATATTCCTAAGGTAGGAAAACATATTGTGAGAAAAGTAGAAATTGCTCATGTGAGGAAATCCTTCTTTTCCAACAATAATTTTGTAAGTTTACTGAAGTAGGTATAATTGCAAAGGTTCATTATAACCAACACAAAACTTGTCACATTTGTTCTCCTGAAGAATACAACATGGCAAACTCATATATTTTGAAACATAAGTAAACTTGAAGACCTAATCTGCCAAGGGTTTAGAGGTTTCTCACACAGATAGAAAAAATAACATTTTTCTAGTAAAGAAATGTTTCACAGTGTTTAGATTTCTAACTTTTTCGGAACTTATCTTTTTTGTGTTAGCATGCTCATTTGTTATTCATTATTAATTTGTGCTCTATACACCACCATTCCTGTATTTATGCCTTCTACACTATCCTAACCTCTATGATGCTTGTGTATTCCAGCGTATGCGGTTCTTAATACTGGAGCAGAAATATCTAGAACTGTTGGAAGATAGCCATGCCATGGACGCCCTAAACTGCCTACGCCATGAACTGACACCACTCAAATATAACACTGAAAGAGTCCATGAACTTAGCTCGTAAGTTTTGTAAAGGTTTTCCGGATTTCAACTGTTTGATATATGTATTGTTATTTCTGTTTCCATGAACTTAGCTTGTAAATATTGTGAAAATTCTGATTTACATCAGCTGATAAACAGTTTGATAGATGTAATATTTGTCTAAAATTTGTTGAAAGTGTTACTATTGCTAAATAGAACTAGAGGCGCTATTTTGCATGTGCATTTATAATATGGTTTATAAAAAACCTTAATTCTTTTGCAATAAACTGGGGTAGTGGTCCCATATTTCTGATATTGTATTCCTGAAATTTTGACTTTACTAAACTACAATATTCAAATTATTCTGGTCATCCTGGATTGCAAAAATGTTTGCAGACAACAGGTTGAACTTCATATACATCAATAAGATTCATTTAAAATATGCTGTTTGTATGTTCCTCTGTTTTGATGTGCAAATGGAAGTACCATATTACATTAAGTTTATTAAGCAATGACAACAGCAATCGATGTAATTTGAAAAGACACTATGAAATTTGTTCTTTTATTCATAGATACATTGATATGAAGTAATCCAGTGGGATTATTTTTCTTTATTGTTAAACACATAACATGAAGTGATCTGATAGAAATGTGTTCTTTTCTTTATAAATACATAATGAGAATCAATCAACTGGGGGGACAGTGGTGCAGGGGCATAGTTTCAGCCTCTGGTTCCTAGTGTTCCAGGTTCGATCCCCATTAGCAGGGACTAACCCACACATTAGAGCGGGAACTGATCATGTATCCAGGAATCATGAAGAGTGAATTGAATAAGGTCCAAGCTTCTGTCACAGTCTATGTGAAATGAATAATTCTTTACACTAATTCATTGGAGTGATATTTCTTCACTTTCAGATATATAATGTGTAGCAATCCACAAGATCTTCATGAAATGTCCAACTGGCCAGGTAAAGGTCCTCTAACCAGACACAAGCTTATAGAAAAACTTCAAGGTATGTTGATTGTGTTGTATATACAACGGTTAGGTACTTTTAAAATGATTTCAAATGTAAGATATTTCAATAAAAATGGTCACTTTGTATATTATTTTTAGTTTTCACTTTGATTGACTTGGGTTAGTAGAAACATTGTGCCAAAATACAAGAGTGTTAATAATATTGTTACTAATGAAGATTGCCAGTATGAATCAAATGTAAATTACAATGTTTTTTTTGTGCAATTGAGGAGATTTTTTTTTGAATGAAGGTAGGGGCCTCCATGGCATTGTGGTTAGAATACTGAACTTTCAATCACATGGTCCCTCTCTGTGTGGATTAAAAGCATGTTGACAACATTTGGATTCTCATGAGAAGGAGTTTCTTTTACAAAATGCAAACAATTTAGCCTGGCATGACCAGCTCTTATGTGCAGTTGAGTATGGGGTCTTCTTCCATCACTAGGAGCCGGGTATCGCAACATAACTGAAATAACTTACACACAATGTAAAACTAATACAGATATTATAAATGAATTTGATGGAGGAGTTGGCTGATTAATATAATTTCAGCTTCATCTCACATTGTTTCTTATATCATTTGCCACATGTCAATAGTTAGATATAATATTAATTACAGCATTCCTACCTCCATCGGTGATGCTGCCACCACGACGGTTGATGACGCTTCTAACCCAGGCTGTTGAGCTACAGAAGGACAAATGTCCGTATCACAACACCAAAAACACAAACAGTCTGGAGGATGTCTCCCTTCTACTGGACCATGTCTGTAGCAAGTAAGGGACCTTTTGTATCTATGTTGGAGCAAGAACGAAGACAATGTTTGCTGTTTCATTTGCTTCTTCTCTTATCTCGAAACGGAATCTGTTTTTGTATTGGTAATTTCCTATAACATCATCTGTTTGGAATAAATTTTTGTCTAGGAATAAATAATTTTTAGCACTTCTAGAATTGATCTAACCAGTTTATGTAATTTTAGTGAAATAAAGTTGGAAATATTTTGAAATTTGTTGCTCTACACAAAGGAATGTCATGGTTACTCGATTGATATTTTTTTTTGAGAGTTGATTGTTGCATTGAAAACATTTAGGATGGGACTTGAATGAGTTTAATTTTTAAATCAATTTGGAAATGATTAAAGCTTTGAATTATGTTTTACTCTGCTAAACTAAGTCAAAACTGTTTACCTTGATATAAATGAAAGACCATTTTAGAAAATGTATCTGTTTTTTTTTTTCGCATCTTTTACCGTTTCATAGTGACTTCATTACTTTCTTTGGTGGAAAGGTTTTGAAGTAAACATTTTATGAATTGAGAATTATAATTACTTTGTTTATTTTTTTTTCAGGGAGCAGTTCCCATGTATATCAGTACAGGTCCTTAATGATCACTGTGATGATGTCTGGTTTACCAAGTTTTCACCAGACGGTACCATGCTCGCCACTGGATCCAAGGATGGTACGCTCATTATATGGGATGTAGATATGGTAAGTTCCCTGGCCAGGTGGTTAGAGTACTCGGCTAAGAGTGCTCAGCTTGAAGTCTCCCTGGGATTGTGGTTAAAGTACTCAGCTTGAAGTCACAGTATGGGTTCAAATCAAGGTAGTTTTCAGCATCACTTACTGAAAACTGATGGTTCTACACATCTTGACCAACCTTGGTGTGTAGTTAAGTTAGAGGTCTTTGGATACAACTGAGAATTTATTGATGTGATGTAAAACAGAAATAAACTAAACAAAACCTTGTTTGTATTACCATAGTATTATTGAACTGGTATGATAAGTTGTATATTTGTCTTTTCCTTTTAACATTGAAAGATTCTTTGGAGTAAGCCATTCAAAGTGTTTCCCTACGATATAGTGGGCCAGTTAGATAACGGTTTAATGCCTTCTTTTTCTCAAAACTGTGAAGTACATAAGATTCAACATTTAAAGAAAAAATTGAATTTGAAAAACTTTTTTCTCATTTTGTTTTGTTATAATTTTTTCTTAAGATAGACTGAGTAGCTGCATACTGAAAGATTGCAGGATTGTCAGATGTGTACAACATTTTCCAATTTTCTTGAGGTTTTATCAATGTATTGTTTTGCTTCAGGAATCTGGCACAGTAAGACATAAAAAGACATTTGAGAACCATTCATATGGTGTGTCGTACATTGCATGGAGCCCTGACTGTACACATATCATCGCCTGTGGACCCGACGACTGTTCCGAGCTCTGGCTGTGGAATGTTATGGTAGGCAGGCTTTTTCATGAATTTTCAATAGACATAAACCTTTGGATTTTTAAAGGGAGTTCTAAAGCAAGACTCTGCAGAGCCCTGCCATATATTGGTGAAATCAAGGAAAGATGTGAAATAACAAAAATACTGCTGATATGACATTTAATCCCCATATGAAAAGAGAACTAACTTGTTATGGTTTTTCCATTAATCAGACTGGGGATTTGAAAGTGAAGATGAGCCAGTCCCCAGAAGACAGTCTAACCAGTGCATCCTGGCACAATGACGGGAAGAAGTTTGTGACAGGTGGGGTCAGAGGACAGTTCTATCAATGTGTGAGTATCAGTTCTATTTACCCATTCACCAATATGCTTTATCATCACATTGATATCAAGTTTAAATAAAGGATTGTTCGGGAAAAATAACTGATCCAAAGCAAGGCATGAGGTTGGTTTTGACATGAATCATTTCTATGTCCCATCACAATTTTCACACATGATTAGGAACTCCAGTCAGTTTATAGTTAAATTCCTGCATATGGAAAATTTTGTCTGATCCAAATTCAAGTCATTTCTCCTTTTTGAAGCATCGATTTCTCAGGCAGAGGGGTCAAACTGATGTTTTATGGAATACATGTTTAACATGCAGAAACAATCTATGTTTTTGTCTTGCGATTTTAATGTTTTGAACAAGAATACTTTTCATGTTATTTTTACATTTTCCATAACTCCCAGAAATCTAATAAGTATCAGCTTGTCATTTGATAAAGAAATCCTCCCATAGTCTTATTTTAGTGGTGATGAATGCAGCGTTTTTTTTTTTTATGTTGGGAATGGATACGGTACCAGACTAATTGTGAAAGATAGCAGCATTTATCTCTATAATTGGGAACTTTTTAGGAATAACTTAATTAAAACCTAAGCTTTAGTGGGAAATTTGGAAGAAACAGTCAGTTAATTTGATTGGGAATGGGTCCTTTTTATGGTACTTAACATATAATGAAAAAAATCACTGTAATGGGAAAGCATTTCATATTTGGCCATCTCTATTTTCAATTACCTAGCACAATTAAACTGTAAATAAATTAAATATACTTTAATCTACATCAATATTATGCATGCTAGATGACTATAGCTGTTGGTGCACCTTCAAACCCAATTTATTCTTTCATGCAACATTTTGACATCTGCCGTTGCTTTTGATATGGACCAATCACAAAATCCCATATATATAAAGGAATGGTTGAAGTCAGACTAATCGCTTGGTTAATGCAGCCTCATCTGCTATTTGATATTCATCTGTTCAGATTCCAATGATGTTTATTTCAGGATTTAGACGGAAATGTCCTGGATTCCTGGGAGGGTGTACGTGTCCAGTGCCTGGGTTGCCAGGTTGATGGAAAACTAGTGTATGCAGCTGACACACATTTTAGAATACGTGGTTACAATTTCGACGAGCTCACAGATTGTAACATGTGAGTAGTTAATTCTGTGAAAAATCCAGCCAATTTTCTTGATAAATTACTTATGAATAGTTCTTGCGTGTAGAAGATTTGTTTGTTATTACCTTTTTCAGAATGAAATCAGGAGATTCAAAGAATTAAAGAGATAATTGCATGTTGTGTTCACGTTCAGATTAAGATTGAACTATGACTGTTGCATAAGATAGTAAGATGAGAGATTGATTACAGTAATTTCCCTCTGTAGCAGTCAACACAGAAATGTATCTCTGAATAAATTTTTGCTGTTGGTTTTCTTTATAATTGATGCATGGTGTATTAGCTTGCACTTTGATTGATCTATTATTGATTTGTTGTTATAAAGTGACTGCACAGAAAGAATTTAAGCAAGCTGATAATTAAATCTTAAATGCCATGTTGCGAAATTGATATGATATTTTATTTTGAGTTTTCCCTGTGCAAAGCAGTTGATTCTCTAAATCAATTATATATTACAGTATTATTAACTGTATTGTTGTCTCTCTTTACAGAATACAAGAATCACACCCAATCATGTCTTTCACATTAAGCGAATCAGGCCGTCTGTGTTTGTTAAATATAGCAAGTCAGGTATGTGAACTTTTCAAGAATTATTACTTACCATATTTAATTACTCATAGTAGGACTGTATCTCTCCTAAGATGGTCCTGCATGGCCCAGTTGGTATGGGTGTATGATTTGTGACTTGGAGGTCCCAGGGTCAATCCTCACAAGTAGCACAGAGAATTTTATTTTTGATTTGGCAAGACACCAGAGTACTGGTGAAATCCAGGAAAGCTGCTGAAACTGCTGTGTCCAAAGGATAATTTGCTCCCAATAAACTTGTTATGTTTTGTCACTATAGTTTCTTTTATCCTAATGCCAAAAAGAAGAATTTTTGTTATCTGTTGTTAGTGTTATCTGTCATTTTACTACAATCTGCTATACACAATCTGTTCATGAAAACATAGCTTGTGTGTTGATATGAAAGTAAGCTGTTTTTGGTGTTAAGTGCATATAGAAACTCTCTTTAAACACACTATATATTATATATGTTTATGAAACGATTTCTACCTCAGGGAGTTCACCTATGGGACCTAAAGGATCGTGTACTGGTCAGGAAGTTTCAAGGAGTCTCACAGGGGACGTATGCAATACACTCATGTTTCGGCGGGTTAAACGAAGATTTTGTAGCAAGTGGAAGTGAAGGTACAAAAAACTCATGTTTACATTTACATTGTTGTAATTACAGTCTATAGCAATTTTAAAACATTACCTATGTCATATCTCCAAGTACGATATGGGTTATAATTGTAAGCTTCTCTTCACAGGATTTGATTTTACTACAACACAAAATTCATACTTTAAACCATGTAATAGTTGAAATCAAACTTTACCCTTTATGGTGGTCATTAAATCATCATGTTATAAATTTCAGATCATAAATTGCATAAAGTGGCATATGTATTGTTTACCAACCACTGTTAATGGCATCCTGTATGGTACAGGTTTCATTCAGTAAGCTGTACCGTTATAGAAATTCAATTTAACAGTTCAATGAATGTTATTTTTCTATTCTTTGATAAATTTTAGAACAATTTGTATATAAATAACACAGAAGTGCAGAGGTAGAGCATCGGCCCCTTGTACCAAGAACCCAGGGTTCGATTCACCTTAGGCGAGGTGAAAATTGCCGGGACTAACTAACAAATGGACTTGAGTACTGTTTTAGGGTCCAGGAAGCAGTCATCGAGAGTGAATTTAATAAGCTTCAAGCTCCCATCACAATCATTGTAGAATAAATAAGTTTAAACTATATAGCAAATGCAGTGCAAGCTCCCTACCACTGGATAAGAATTGTAAACTCCCAATTGTGTTGTAGTAAAATTCATTGTCACAGTTAAATGGTAAAAAGTTCTAATAACTTCTAATAACTGTTCTGTGACCAATTTCAGATCATAAAGTCTATATTTGGCACATACGACGCGAGCTCCCCATCACTGCCCTAGAGGGACACTCTCGTACTGTTAACTGTGTTCATTGGAATCCCAAAGTGCCTCAAATGTTGGCCAGTGCTTCCGATGACGGCACGGTTAGAATATGGGGGCCCCGAGTAAAACCAAAACTAGGTAAGACCTTTACACAGGGTTTTCCCTTGACCTCTTATTTATGCAAATTTAGGGACTTTCGACCCCTTATATATGGAATTGTGAATGGAAAAAGATTATTTCTAGGGGTCAAATCCAAGTATTGGTAGGAGATTTACTATATAAGTTGGGGAACAGGGAAAACGCAGTTTATATTTTAATATTTATTTTAATCTGTAATTAACAAAATGCTCCAAAATAAATATTCATTATTTGTTTAGCATATGAAAGATTATAAAAACCTCAGACACACAAAACAATGCTGACATTGCTTTCACTAACGTTAGTTAGAGTTTGCAGAATGATTCAAAATCTCGTGACTGATTAACCGAGGGTTGCTGTTTCTAACTAGGTGTAATTGGTGTCTTCCTCTTTCACTGACTCTGTCTTGCATGGCCCAGTAGTAAGGTGGCAGTCTTGGAACTCGAGGTCCTTCAAGCCCCACTGGTACCTATGGTTTCGTGGGAGTGTCCTTTGGCAAAACACTTCAGAGGCCTAGCCTAGTACAGGTGAATCCAGGAAAGCTGCAAGATAACTGAAAGGCATTAAACCTTAATAATCTACGAACAGAGCCAGTGATATGACTTGCCTTTTAGTTAAACATATCATTTGAGTGCTTCCTGCAGGCAGTTATTACAATGTTGTTTTGTTATTGCATATTTGTTGTTTATTTCATCAGCTAAACTCATGCAACAAATGTAGACAATTCTTTCTTGGAAAAACAATAGATTTTTCTGTTAACAATATATAAAACACAATAAACTATGTCTGAAATTCAATGGATTCATAATTCTAGGTATTGTCTGAAACTACTGACAATAAATCAGTTTCCTCAATATTAAATGGTATAAGCATTTAAAGTGTGTCCAAACAATTAGGACTATTATGGTAAATGTAACCCTTATCAACATTAGCAAATCTTGCAAAGGTAATAATAATAATTTTCCTGATAGTGTGTCATCAGATTTATTTGTTTGTTTCCAGGTACCAACAACAACAGCACTAGTTCATTAGAATCTGGTCGCAGTACCCCAGTATAACACAGACTCGTACTAGGTGACTCCAGCATTTCATCCAGAATCCTCCCCATTACCTCATTAACGCTTATTTCTCGCATGTGATCCAGTGTTGAAAGACAACTTTTGGCAGGATAGATGTCCCAGGACAAAGAGTATCTCGCATTTCTTAACTGCTTCATTTCTTTTCTTAAACCTTTTCCTTGTGGTTCTCATTCAAATTGTTTGATAGTTGCCTTCACAGACTCCTTTTTTGGTTGGGATCAAACTGTCACACCAATGGATTTAGATGCTTTGTATACTTTGAACAGCAAGGAATTGTTTTTTATATCATAGAAAGTTGCAAGCTCTTTTTGTTTATTGCTGTTGTTTATGCGTTAACACACAGCTATTGACAGCACTTTGAGCTTTACAAGCTTTACTTGTATTATATATGACCTTTTTTTTTGGTATGTTTGTCAGCAGGCTTCTTATTTTAGGAGGGGCCTCTGTGGCCTAGTTGTTAGAGTATAGAACTTGAAACCACATGGCCCCTCGTGGGTTCAATCCTGGTGACTTGGATATTTTGAGAGGCAGTCTCTCTGCCGACTTACGAAATGCCGATTGTTCTGCCTCGCTTGACCAGCATTTATTGCCAATGGAGTATGTGGTCTTCCTCCATCTTTAAGAGTCGAGCACCACAAAATAACTAAAATAATGTTGATGCGATGTAAATTAATTTAAAAACTTAGTTTAGGCATTTTTGTTAAAAGGCATAAAAACATTTTTTCTTATTTTTGATTGTTTACTGAATTGGTTAGTTTTGAGTTACTGGCAAAAATACCATCAGAAAATGGCGAGACTGGACAACTCTAAAAAATTGCTTTATTACTTTACTTTACCTCACTTTAATACCTCATCGGCAGATGTCTTAAAGCCAATAGTTAAATATGTCTTATGATCAAAGCATCCTTTTGCCACAACTGTTTTAACGTAACATCTTTAAAATTATGAAAAAAAATTTTATTGGTGTCATCGCAAACTACCATATGAGGGAATTGGTTCAACAAATTTTTGCTGATCACTAAAGTTTACTTTGCTACATTTGAAAGTTAGCTCTACATTGAGAACATTATGACCAAATGAAGAATCTTTCATCAGGAGTTTTATTTGTGTACGATTGTTTTCAAAAGTTGTCTTTATACTGTATATGAAAGGAATAAGCAAATTCATAAGGATGCAAGGTTACACCTAAGAAGGTTTCTTCTAAAAATACATCATCATGTGCGTAATTGATTATTTATTTGTGCTCTGTATATATGTTGGCACTTGGATGGTTTACTGCAAGAGTATAGTAAGTGCTTCATAAACAGCACTTACTATAGTATTGCATTGAACCCTCGACTTGTTTTTTTGTGTTACAATAATTATGAAGACGATTTGAAGTGTGTGTTTAGAATGTTTTTGTAGTCCTATCAGTTTTTTATACCCACTTGTACGAAGTTCTATAGAAACTCAAGTTTTCATGCCCCTGTATCCATATAGCAGATGGCCTTTTCTTTTTGGCCTATCTGTTTGCATGTCTGTAATGTGTGTTAACTTTGTCTATATCTTTCAATCCTTTTCATAAACGAAGGAATTAGTTCAAAATCCTTTTGTAGCAGATGGTGATAAAGAAACATTCTTGAAAAGAGAAGATAAAGAAACATTATTGAAAAGAGGAGATAAAGAAACATTCTTGAAAAGAGGAGATAAAGAAACATTCTTGAAAAGAGGAGATAAAGAAACATTCTTGAAAAGAGGAGATAAAGAAACATTCTTGAAAAGAATAAAGATGCAGTTTTGAGGAATATTGGTGTCTAAACAATGGGGTGGTGACAATTTAAGGTTAAAACCATAAAGTGTTACATGCTTTACTCCATGATACCCCTTTGAATAGCATATCCTGTAGAAGACTAAAAAAACCATTGTAACAAAAGGATAAATGGCTCTCAAAGAGCCATTTATCCTTTCCTTACAATGGTTTTTAAACTTAGTATAGTAAAAATAAGGTAAGATTTTCCTTTTCTATTTGAGGGAGTGCGTTAATCAGTCTTTATAAGCCTTCATCAGGCAAAAATAAAACAAAATAGGATATACTTATAAATAGCAAAACTATCGAATGACAACTAAAGTCAGTTTTGTGAGAGAGTGACCACATGTGAAAAATTTTAGATTAAAGGGGATTGAGTGGTACAGTTATTAAAAAGGCGTTCTTATAAAAGTTTGGTAAAAGGGTTAAGAAATTTGTGGAAGTTATGTAGAAAAATTATGCTCATGATTGTTATCATATATGAGGTAAAAAACATGGAAATGAGGAAATTTTATGGAACATTCTCTTTTTTGTTTTGTTTTAGAAACATCATTTTATTTAAAAACAGGTTTTTCAATACTTAATTGAAAGGGATTTCTCAAAATGAGCATTTTTGTTTCTGAGAAAAGTTAAATCTTTGGTTAAGCATTTGTAAATATATTGTTTAAATTATTCAATCAAGGACAGATTATAAATGTTTCACCTAATTTATGTAAAAAAAAATTTTTTTATTAGGAATAGGTAGAAAGTAATTTTCTTTTAACTCTTAGAAGGCTGTGTAATTTTCTACAAATAGAGTTTTGTGTCATCTGCTTTCCAAAACCTCAAATGTCTGCTTAATTTTAATGAGGAAAGATACTCAGAGTAGCAAACAGGTTAGATCACAGACCAGCCACAATTAACTTGGCAGCTGGTCTGTGATCTAACCTGTTTGCCTAAGCATGAAGTCGGTTCCAGTACTTAAAGGGTCAACTTGAAAAAAGATGTATCTACAAACAACAAATATTCATAAACCTGCAAGATTACTGGTTGTTTATTTTTGCTTGTATATGTTTTTTGTTTTTTTCAAAATTCTCATGTTTCAACATGGAACTCTTGGAACTATAATACACTAGTAGCAACGCCATGTGGAAAAATTGTGATAACTGAAGAAATTTCTTGCAGATATCAATTTTTTCTCAATTCTTAATGATAATTTCCCAATTTCTGAGTTGGGAACGAATTCATACATGTAGTTGTCAATTGATATTCTCAAATTTCGAGTTGAGAACAAATTTTTATTCATAGTCGTTGATATATGCATGGCTTTCATGTTTGGGCAGTCATTCAATTTAAAAATTGATGCCGAGTTAAAGGAAATATTATTGATTAACTTTTTATCCTTTGGCAAGTTTGGTACAATGCCAAATTGAAAGAATCATATTCATATCAAAATTGGTTGACATCTCTCTATTTGAATTGAATTTATTGTTGAGAAATTGCTCACATGAGCAATTTTTCCTATTTTCAACAATGTTTTCAAAAGTTTTACACAACTTGTGAAGAATATATGTAAAGTTATTTGATGGATTTGTAAAGAAATAAGGATAGGGTTATGGTTTAAATTGATTTATGGTAGAATAGAAAGATTGATTGTATGTCGTATTCATTAATGACAGGTCATTTAATTGTATCAAATACTATTATCACAGCCCTTTCCCAAACAATAACGACATTTGACGACTTTGTTGCAGACGTCTTTAGAAAACATTGTGGGAAAAGGAGAAATTGCTCATAACGAGCATTTTTTCCTTTTCGCACAAGGTTTTCTGCTCTTTCTGAATAATATTGTTCAATTTCATCACATTTTGAAATGTCGTCTGCAACCTCTTTCAATTTGGGACAGTCCAAAATTTGTTGTTTGGGAAAGGGTTAATTGTATCAAATACTACTATCATAGAGTACTTGCATTTGGGAATGCTTGTGTGTAATATATATGCTTTTTGTTTTTTAACTCTTAATTTTATCATTATTGAAAATACATGTATTTTAAAAGGAAAGATTAAAATTGAAGCAAAAAAATAAAGTAACACATAAAAGGAAAAATTTCTTTGTTGTTCTCAATGATCCCTCTGGAATCAATGTATATAGATGTTTTAGGTTGGATTGACTTTTTGAATTTTATGCCGTTTTCTCCACTTTATCACAAAGGATAGGCAGTGGCTGCAGTGAAAGAGTGTGTGTCGACCTCTTGTACTGAGGGTCCTGGGTCTGATTTTCATTAGCAGTGAAGTGAAAATTGCCGGGACTAGTCCACTAATCTGTGCGAGAACTGGTTTAGTATCCAGGAAGCATTCATTGAGAGTGCTTTTAATCATTTTCAAGCTTCCATCACAATCAATTTGAAATAAATGAGTTTAAAACTTAAATGTTAGACCACCTATAGATTCTCTGGTAAGGAAGACTATTGGTGAAGGAAAGACTCCAACTCTAGACCCTTGTAGTAACCCTTTCCCAAACAATAACGACATTTGACCACTCTGTTGCAGACGACTTTAGAAAACATTGTGGGAAAAAGAGAAATGGCTCATAAAGAGCAATTTTTCCTTTTCCCACACTGTTTTCTGCCACATCAGAAGATTATTTTCCAATTTCATCACATTTTGAAATGTCGTCTACAAACTCGTCAATATCTTTAAGAAAATGTCTTTTTCTCCCTATGCTTAGTTACCTGATGATGCTGTTGTTTGACCAACCGTAGATTTCCATATGGCGGAATGGATTACCGGTAGATCTTTTGCAAGGGTTTGAATGCTGGTTTAACAATTTTTGGGTTAAAGTAAAGCACTGGTGGGCATTACCAGTTCTTGGTTAGGACATAAAGTGTCTTACCAATGGACACTACCATGAAGGCTGTGGAACTCGAACCCCAGACCTCTGTGTAAGAAATCTGCCACATTTACCACTTGGCCATGTAGGACCCACACAGGAATGGATCAAATCCGCCTGCTGCAATAAAAAATAACTGTAGGATAATCAGAATGATCCAGATGTAGATATTTCATTCCACAGTTACAGCTTGGATCATCTGAGTTAACTGTAGCATGCTTTGGTGTGATAATACATATTTTAAGATTCTTTCTTTTCTTTGAGTAGATTACGTCATTTCCAACTATCATTCAGTTATAATCGCCAAGACATATATTCATACTTCCAGGTCAATCTACTGGTATAAGGATAGGAGTATTTATTTATCTGTATGGGGTTTTACATCACAACATCATTTCAATTAAGTTGCGATGCCCAATTCTTATTGATAAAGAAAGACCCCATACTCATCTACCATTAAGGCTGCCCAAGCCGGGTAGAACTATCAGCATTCTGTAAGTCAGTCAGGAGACTACCAGTACTTCTCTTGAAAAACAAAATGCCATAATTGGGATTTGAACCCACGCAGATGGGCCATGTGATTTCAAGTTTTGTACTCTAACCACAAGACTAGGAGTAGATGTTGCCATAGGTTATTCCGTCCCACAATTTAAATGATTAGCTGCTATTCAAAATCAAACCAGGGACATCTGGTTTCATATCACATATTGAGGGTTCAGTGCAAGACTATAGTAAGCAGGCTTGTAGCTAGTGCAAAATGAATTATACACCAAGTCATGCTGTAAGACATTACCAGAGGCGCAAAGTGCCGAGTTGGTGAAGGGTGTAAGATTACCCTTCCGGCTGAACGGGTTATGGTAAGTTCTCCATGGCATTTCATCATAATTCTTCAAATGGATTCACAAAATATACCACTTGGCCACTTTAAATTGTTCATTATCTCCAGCCATGTATACGCATGGCGTATTGGCGTATGGCTGGCTATGTGCTTGGTATGTATATATATGTATATATGGGTTTTACATAACATCAACATTATTTCAGTTATGTAGCGATGCCCGACTCTTAATGATGGAGGAAGACCCCATACTCAACTGCCCATAGGGGCTTGTCAAGGTGGGTAGAACCATCGGCATTCCGTAAGTCAGTCTGGAGACTGCCTCTCATGAAAATCCATATCCCTCTCAGGATTTGAACCCACGCGGAGAGGGGCCATGTGATTTCAAGTTCTGTACTCTAACCACTAGGCCACGGAGGCCCCTTATGTGCTTATAGTCTATCAAATCTGTGAAGCACTTACTGTAGTCTTGCACTGAACCCTCCATATGATATTCACTATAGAACCAAGGACTCTGGTCATAGCCTTATCATCTCAATAGGTTCTGTGTCTCACATGAAATACCGGGGTCTTGAATTCAAGACCCAGCTCTGCCAATAATTTTTCTGACATTTAATGAAGACATTGTGAGATGACTCATTTGTATATCACAAATGATCAATTATGTAAATGTCGGAAAGCAGTCAACCACTAGGAAATAATATGTCAAAACAGATGTGGGAACCATTAAATGGGTACAGCCTTTACACTTGACTCTTTCAGACATTACATAATTGCATCTGCTGCGGTATGTTGCAGGAACCATCATAACTAAAAAAAAATATATTGCTCAAATTTGACAGTTTATCCTTTTGTTACAATGGTTTCTTCAAAACCATAAGGTGATTGTTATGTTATTTTTTCGACTTTATTACTGTCATCTGCTGTTGAATTTGAAAAGCCACAAATTCCTCAATGAGGAAACTCAATTTGTTGTCTAGAAAACTTATTCAAGCATGTTAAACAAAAGGGTAAAAACATGGAGGTAGATAAAACAAAGAAGCAATTTTAACATGTGCATTTATTTATTCATTTCTTATACATATCAATTGTATATCATACAATATATATACTTTTTTGAAATTTTGTACAATCTATACAAAAGTTAAAGTTAAATAAATCATTTTAAATAATGTATCTTACAGTGAATATTTATACTTCAATCAAATCCATTCTTTTCCCTGCATGTTTAATATTTCTAGACAATAGATCAACCGATACCTATATATACTAGTATCACAATATCACTTACTTTTAAGGTGTTTCTGTTATATTACTAATTCTATTTCACCAAATTTGCAGCAGATCTTTGTTATTTTCATTAAATAGAATATACTCATGATATAACAAATTGTTGAAGAAACCAAAAAAAGAAATTACTCTTTACGACCAATTTCTACTTTTGCCTAAATAGTTTTATAAATATTCTGGGTACAGTTTTATCAAATAACTAATGGAAAATATTTGTACAAGTCGAAACCGATTTAAATGGATAACACCTTAAACAAAAGTACAATATTGCAATTTGACATGTCATTGGAAGTGTCTCCGAGACAATTCCAATGATGTGTTACTTTGCAACATTGCTTCGCCCTATTTTGAAATTAGAGGAAATGTTGTTTTGATTTTAATAAAATCTTAAGCATAAAATGTTTAGTAAAATGATACCCTGATGCAGGCACATTAAAATCAGTATATGTGATGCAAGGGATCAAGATCAAGTGTGATAATACATTTTTGAAAATGCCTTTCATTACACCAATTACATGTATAATATACGGACTCAAATCAAAGCAGTGAGGACACTTGCAAAGCCATTGTGACAAGTAGTGAGGACACTTGCAAAGCCATTGTGACAAGTAGTGAGGACACTTGCAAAGCAATTGTGACAAAGTAAAGAATTGCTAGCAGCCAGCAGATTCTCCTTTCATCACAATGATTCCTATCAAACATGACAACAGAACTTCCATTCATAATATTTCTTACTTGGCGTCTACTTTTGCTTTCAATATTAAGAAGCGTCTGATTTTTCTTCCAATTTGGACAAGTGACCAAATTCCATATGGGAAGTAAGGTCATGGTAGTCATCAAGTTCATCTTGCCTGAGCTATGGCATCTTCAGTTAAATTTTTTTATATATATAACATTACTCAATATGAGCAAATTTCTTTGATTGTTTCCATGGTACCTAATGTCACATTGTATTTGTTTTTCATTAATCATACTTAATAATTCTCTTTTACTGTTAACTTTCAATTCAGACCAGATACAAAATACAATTGAAAAAAATATTTTAACAAAAAATGCTTTCCAGAATTAACTGTGATTTTTTTTTAAACTCCTATATGATTTTCCATAGAATTGATAAAAATCTGTCACACAAGACTTTTAACCTTTAGAGTGCTGAAACTGACTTCATGCTTATGCAAACAGGTTAGATACAGGCCAGCCGCCAAGAAAATTGGCGCCTCGCATGTGATCTAAACTGTTTGCTACTCCGAGTATCTTTCCTCATCAAAACTAAGCAGATATCTAAGGTTTTTGGAAAGCTAATGACACAAAAATCTGTTCAAAGAAAAATATCCAGCATTATAAGGGTTAAAGGTCAAGTCATGCTTTGACAGAAGTCCAAAATACAAACATTTTGCAAAGATTTACATTTCCCCATACACAATGACTATGAGGTTCAACATGATGAAGAAGGCATCGATAAATGAATAACATTCTCAATAAGTTTACCCTTGGCCCTTTTAGGGAATATATATATAGACTTTTATTTTACATATATAACAACCAACATCATACCATCAAATTGGCAGTATTAGCATTTACCCATATACACATCTAACATGCTGACAACTTCTATACCATTTTCTCCAAATATACATAACAAGCTACTTCTCCATTTGTCAGTTCAATCCAGAATCACAAAGATTTTTCTCTCATACTACATACATTATTGTCATTTGTCTATGCTTTCAATTTGGATCATTGACAAAAATCCCATATGGGTAGTGTGCTAAATCCTTAAACAAACAATTCCACCATCTTTATAGTAGACAGTTTAATAATATCTTTTTCCTGCAATAGTTTTTTTGACATATAGCATTGACTAAAGAACAAGTGTAACATGTTCCTTTAAATTCTGACTTACTTAAACTTATGTCGTCAGTCTTTTGTAGGAAAAAGCAATTCTAAAATGAATTTGTTTAAATTTCATCATATTTCCATAAGGAAGCGTTTATCTTTCAAATATGATTAAAACATCAGTATATCAACAAAACCATTCCATTTCATAAAACATCCATATCTTTTAATAAACCCATGACCCTCTTCCCTCCTTGAGGAATTTAAGAGAACGTTTAATAAAACAGATTACGAGGACGCAAGACCAAAACAAGTGCTTCACAAACATGAAACACTAACTAAAGTATTGCGCTGAACCCTTGACTGAAACCATAAGATTAGTTCTGGTATAGGTGGGGCATCTATACTTTAGTGTGGCGGATCCAGAAGGTTTGATTAATATTTTGAACATTCAATTTAAATTTTATCAACATCTATCAAAATGAATCTTCCTGTGGGACTTATATGTGTATAGAGATTGTATGAATTTGTGCTTGTTTATGCTGTATTGAGAGGAGTAGGTTCTTGATACACATAGAAATATATATTCATTTCAATAACCCAAGATATATTGTGATAAGTTTTTTTCAAATGATTTATATATCCTATAAGTGTTTGCAATACATAAATGCTTTCATAAAAAGCGAGTCATCTGCGGTCATCAAAGGAAACAAAACTTGCATACCCCATAATGCTCATTGGTGGATGACATGACAGCCATTTGCCTGCCCCTATATTGTAATATAACGTAGTGGTAAGTGGAAGGAATCCAGACTACACAGCCATTTGAATTTGTTTTTTTTTTTTTTTTTTTATATGGGTTTTACATCACATCAACATTATTTCAGTTATGTAGCGATGCCCGACTCTTAATGATGGAGGAAGACCCCATACTCAACTGCCCACAAGGGCTGGTCGAGGCGGGTAGAACCATCGGCATTCCGTAAGTCAGTCGGGAGACTGCCTCTCATGAAAGTCCCTATCCCTCTCAGGATTTGAACCCACGCGGAGAGGGGCCATGTGATTTCAAGTTCTGTACTCTAACCACTAGGCCACGGAGGCCCCTTTGAATTTGTTTAAAGAGATCAATCTTTTGTGCCCATAGAATGCAACCTTACATAAAGCTACCATACAAAACAATTAATTTTTCACCAATAATGTATTATTATATTATATTATTTACTAATATACTTTTACTAGTTTAATGACCATTGTTACATTGGCAATTGAAGGCAAAAACACACAAGGAGGATGTTTAAAAAAAAAAAAAAATTCTCTTATCTACTGTACCTATTAATAAGACATTTTCTGTAATGAATTTAGCAAAAACATATTTCACAAAAGCAAAGACATGGTAAAAGAGAGCAGAAAGGTATGTCTTCTGAGCAAGTGAGCCAAGAGATCTCAGTGCTCTAATGAACAAATGGGACAACCTATGTCAGATCTAGAGCTTATCTGTGACTGGTAATCTTACAACTGGCGGACCTTTACGCTGGCTCATTCTGAAACAGGCCCCATTCCCCAGCGCAGCTCTAGAGCCATTACCTTTTCTGAGAAGGGCGCCGTCCATTTGTTGCAAACAAGTCAAAGTATCTGGAAACAATGCGGTAAGAGGTTGATGGCGAAAATTGGTGAGTTGGGCATGGTCATGGAGGACGACAGCCATATCTAACATGAAGAGTATAACAAGCAAACAGGCTATACAGCCAATAAACCAATCAGTTGGTTTACTCTGGTCAAGTTGAAAGCTGGGATGATAAGGATGAATATGTCAGGGATTTAGTAGAGGCTATAAAGAGTGCCCATCAGACTGCCAGAGAGAATTTAAAGATCACAGTAAAAACTATCAAGAGGGATTACGACCTTAAAGTCTTGGAGAAATCCTACAAAGTTGGGGATGCAGTTAATGTGATGGACACTACATTCATTAAAGGAAAATGCAGTAAACTAAAATTGCCCTGGAAAGGTCCTGGCATTATTTTAGAACAATTTACAGAGGCATTGTTTAGAAAACAAGAAGGGGGAAAATATTTTTTTTAGCTTATGTGTAAGACAATGAGAAGTCCGGCGAGGGTACGGCAAGTCGGAAAGAACTTAATCCCCGGTGGGAAAGGACACATCCATGCTCAAGTACCATCAGCAAGGTCTAGGAACAAAACAACAATGATCAAAGTAAATCTTATTAACTTAAATAATTGCAAATATATTCATATAATTATTAATGCTTCATTTTCTTTAGGTTATTACTATAGAGTTGAATTACTGTTACATCAATATATCAGCCATCTAATGCAATGTATTTTTTGTTTTGTATCAGGATGCAATAGAAGCATCACAGAGACGGTTCACTTCTGACAGCAGTATTGTAGAACGCATGGCAGACTAGGTGATCAAACATACAGACATGGAGAAGTGGAACATGGATTTCATCGTTAAAAAGGTCAACAGAAAGATTCAGAAGCTTCGCCCCAACGACCCAAAAGAGGTTAATTTTGAGGTAAAAAAGTTAATTCTAAATGATAGTTAATTATTTCTTATTAAACTTTTACTCATTGTTATCAGCTTTGAACAAATAAGTAATGTAAACTATTTCTTTTTTAGTTGAAAGAGGATTTCCTTCGGGACAACTTCTACCATGGAGAGGTTTGTGTGGACGAACATCGTCATCTGATATTTGCCACTGACGAGCAACTGGCTGTTCTTAAGAAAGCAAAACGTTCACAACCACAGAGTAGTATCGATTTATTGACAAACTTTGTTACCTCTAATCTGGGTGGCCACATACACCATTACAAGGACTCTTTCCTTAGTAGTGTGGTGTAACAAATTGGTATAGTTTAATATCAACTATTGATCTCTAAACATTTAAACAGTATCAGATTATGACATAATTGGCGAGGAATATCTCCAAATTGAATGGTCAGAAAACCCTTCCTCTGATATGGCTGAAGAAATGGACATTCCTTTTGATTGTTTATTGTCGGTCAATATCATACTTCACTAACCCAGGTGCTGGCAGTTCACATCTATAGTTCATCCTAGGGACCATTTAGGACAACACATGTCAGGTGCAGCACAGGGTCATGACTATGCAAGATAAAGAATAGAAAATACATCCTGCAAAGTATTAACAGTTTATTTCATTGACTTGACCATTCATCATATGCATTAGAACATTTGTAATCCTTTGTATTTTTGTTCAAAGCATTACAGAAAATCAACCAACTATGCATCTTTAATAATTTACATAGTTTCAGATTATGACGAAAGTGGCAATGAATATCTCCCAATCGATTCGTCAGAAAGCCCTTCCTCTGATATGGCTGAAGAAATTGACATTCCTTTTGATTGTTTATGACGCGGTATTGTCGGTCAATATTGTACTTCATTAACCCAATTGCTGGGATTTCATGTAGGGATGTGGTCACTTGCAGATAAGTATTATCTATATATAGAATATGCATGCAAATGACCACTGCCCATAGCACTACTTATCAGTCTTTGATTAACCTGTAAAGAAAAGACATGTTACCTCTTTGAGTCATATAACGAGGGTTCAATGCAAGACTATAGTGAGTGCTTCATAAACATGAAGCAATTACTATAGTATTGCACTGAATCCTCGATAAGTGATGGATGCATGCAGACCAGTAAGATAAGTGCATACACGCATGCAAGAGATTAAACATCAGCAATCATAGCTAGCTGCCCCTGCTGCCCATCAAACCAGGATGTGATGGGGAACCATGAACAGGTGAAATGGTCCCGTAAAAGTCCCCGTAAAAGGGGTCCACAAAGCTTACATGAAAAACCTTCAGCAGTGGAGCATCCATTGCTTCAAATGAACAGACTCTCCGGCAGAACACACTGAACAAAGTTGACAGAATTATGAAACCTACTACAGCGACCTTGGTATAAAGACAGCCATTCAATACATGTGCCTTGTGCACAAAATAAGGACGCTCAAGAAAAACCTTAAACATGTGAATATAAAAAGAGTGTCATAGGATAAAGCCTGCACTTGTAAACTTACTGCATGTATCCAAGTTTGTGTGTGCCTGGAAATGGTTGATTTCAGGAAGACGTCCTACAGAGATAGTCACTATATCATATCCACCACTAATACAAAAGCCAATATAACAAAATGCCTCAAAGGCAAACATGGACTTTGCCAAGAACAGTCATCAGCCTGTTTAAGCCAGACTCGAAGTTCCCAACAACTGAACTCGGCAAAGTAAACGCATATCTGACGCAGCACGATCAAAGGTTATATAATGAACATTTTTTGAAACATTTCCGGATGTCTCCAGGAAATGATTGTGTGTTTATCAAGTCCAGTTGCCATGCTGAGATGAAGAAGAGTCTATGCTACACTGTTGATGTCAAATTAAGCAAGGACGGGTCTGTTATAGAAGCCCAGTGTGAATGTGCAGCTGGAATGGGGCCTCAAGCTCATTGCAAACATGTCTGTACAGTACTGTATGGTGCTGCCATGTTTTGTAAGAAAAATACAATAAAAACAGAAGAAACATGTACCCAAAAATTACAAAATTTTCATAAATGCAAACCGTATAAAGGGAGTCCCCTAAAGGCCTATTCATTGAAAATACCAGGTGCAGATGAGATTACAAACATTGACTTTGACCCAAGACCAGTGCAGTATAGAAACACAGATAATTATCAAGATCATTTTAGAAATACTTGTTTGAATTTTCCAGGTATTTCAAAAATGCCAATATTTTATTACTAAAATAAGTGATGCAAAAGTTATTGATATTGAAAAAAAAAACAATGGGTCAAAGTTCCAATGCTTTGTGGAAAGAAGAGCGTACCAAATGCCTACCATCTTCTATGTTTGGTAAAATATGTAAATCAACAAATAGGACCGATAAAGACAAGCTAGCCAAATCATTAGTTGAAATAAGAAATATTAATGCTGCACCATTAGAGCATGGACGTAAACATGAATCGGTTGCATTATCTCGATTCATGGAAGGCTGAGGCTGTGGGGGCAAGCATAAAAAAGAACAGTGTAACATATTCAAATCTCGCTAGAAAAGAGAAAATCTGGCAACAGCAAATAAACACTGCCGGAAAAGAGGCTGCAAGCACAAAGCTTGCATGAAAAACTTCAGGAGTGAAGCATCCATCCACTCAAGTGAAGGGATATTCCTGCACAACACACTGAACAAAGTTGACAGTGCTGTGAAACCTATGCGACCAGTCTATAACTACAGATGGCAGGACACAATCTGCAAAGGCCATCCCTGACTACTACAGAGACCTTGGTGTTAAGCCAGGACTTTACAACAAGTACCTTGTGCACTAAATGAGGACACTCGTAAAAATCTTTAAACAAGTGAATTTGAAAAGAGTGCCAAAGGATAAGGACAAAAAAGCCTACACTCTAAAACTTACTGCATGTATCCGAGTTCATGTGCCCCTTGAAATAGTCAAATTCAGGAAGACATTCTACAGAGACAGTCACTTTATCAAATCCACCACTATCGTGATAGCCAGCATTACAAAATGCCTCTTCGGCAAGCATGAACTTTGCCAAGAACAGTCATCAGCCTGTTTAAGCCAGGTATACAAACACCTACCATACAGATGGCCTCTCAATCTGAGTGTCACAGACTTGAAGGCAGTGGATCTGAAGCCAAAGAAAGTATTCCCTGGAAGTGGACTCAGAAAAGTCAGCAAATTATACAACACCAACATGTGTGAAAGTCTTAATGCAGGCGTGTTTAGTTATGCACCTAAATCTACAAGCTAAACGCATAATTTCACTGGACTGTTTCATTCTGCTTCCCACTCCCGAGTAGGACCTGAATTGAGTACCATTCAATTAGCTAATGCCGTGGGGGCAAGCATAAGAAATAACAGTGTAACATATTCAAATCTCGCAAGAAAAGATCAAATCTGGCAACAGCAAAATAAACACTGCCGGAAAAGACGCTGAAAGCACAAATGTTCATGAAAAACTTTAGGAGTTGAAGCATCCATCCACTCAAGTGAACGGATACTCAAGCAAACACCCTGAACAAATTTTACAGTGCTGTGAAACCTACGCAACCAGTCTATTACTACAGATGGCAGGACACAATCTGCAAAGGCCATCCCTGACTACTACAGAGACCTTAGTGTTAAGCCAGGACTTTACAACAAGTACCTTGTGCACTAAATGAGGACGCTCAAGAAAAACCTTAAACAAGTGAATTTAAAAAGAGTGCCAAAGGATAAGGACAAAAAAGCCTACACTCTAAAACTTACTGCATGTATCCGAGTTCATGTGCCCCTTGAAATAGTCAAATTCAGGAAGACATTCTACAGAGACAGTCACTTTATCAAATCCACCACTATTGTGATAGCCAGCATTACAAAATGCCTCTTCGGCAAACATGAACTTTGCCAAGAACAGTCATCAGCCTGTTTAAGCCAGGTATACAAACACCTACCATACAGATGGCCTCTCAATCTGAGTGTCACAGACTCAAAGGCAGTGGATCTGAAGCCAAAGAAAGCATTCCCTGGAAGTGGACTCAGAAAAGTTAGCAAATTATACACCACGAGCATGTGTCTTAATGCAGGGGTGTTTAGTGATAAAGCAACACCCACAATGAACCCCTATAGACAATAACCAAAATGGCTGCCAATACACATTTTTAAAATCGATCCAGGATAATCTAACAATACTCAGTCAACCGACAATGTAGAATGGTAAATACTATTAAAATTGTATGTTTAGACATTCAAGACAGAGTGAAATTAACCTTGACCTGTGTTAATCATAATTTAACATTAAGATAGACACCAACAAAGCATTTCCTAGTAATGAAAAATAGGTAAAGCTGTTAGAGAAGAGGGACCATTACATATGCTTAGAGAAGAGGGACCATTACATATGCTTCTCACAGAAATTGGGGGCTCGTCCGGGAGATTGAACATTTCTCATTGGCAAATTTAATTTTGAAACAGATAGATCTATATTTCAGAAATTTAGATTTACAGTTTTGAATATTGTACTAATCAGCAGCAAGTAAAAATGCCATTTGACAAAAACAGTTCTGTAAGTGATCCTTCCCAGGAGAAATTGAATTAAGCTAAGAAAACCGACTTGCTCAATCTGGCTAAACATTATGGCTTATCTGAAATTAAGTCGTCTATGTGCAAACAAGAAATTTTGAATACTTTGGTTCAATACTTCGTCGATGAAGACATTTTGGGAGACGCTGCTCTTTCTTTAATAAAAGAGTCAGAATCAGATTTAAAACTGAAAGAACTTAAAATTAGACTCGAATTTGAAGAAAAAGAGAAGGAAAGAGAAAAAGAAAGAGAAATTGAGATGCTTAAATTGAAATTACAAGTAGAAAAAGAGGAAAAAGACAGAGAATTGGCATTTAGACTAAAAGAAATGGAAATTTAAGAAAGAGCAGATCGGTCAGCTGTACCTCCTAGTTTTGATGTCACAAAAAATATTCGGTTAGTTCCTCAGTTTCAAGAAAAAGAGGTTGATAAATATTTTTTGCATTTTGAAAAGGTAGCAGAAAACTTAAATTGGTCCAAGGAGCACTGGACTTTGCTGTTGCAAAGCGTTCTTATTGGTAAAGCTAGAGAGATCTACACGCAATTGTCAGTAGCACAGAGTTCCGATTATGAGAAAGTCAAGGAATTAATATCAAAAGGCTACGAGTTGGTCGCGGAGGCTTACCGGCAAAAATTTAGAAACTGCCGGAGAGACGCGGGACAAACTCATGTAGAATTCGCTCGTACGAAGGAACAGTTGTTCGATAGATGGTGTTCATCTAAGAAAATTGAAAAAGATCATGAAAAATTGAGGCAACTGATGTTAGTTGAAGAATTCAAAAGTTGTATTAGTAGTGATGTTAAATCATTTATGGATGAGAAACAAGTTGAAGATTTGGAAGAAGCTGCTCGTTTGGCCGATGACTACTCTCTTACTCACAAAATCTCGTTCAATAATAGGCCCAAGCCCGCTCCTGCACAGATCAGTACTAAATTTAGTTATGGGGTTTCCCCTGCGGCACCTCATAGTCAAAATCATCAAAAGCCAAGGTCACCAAATGAAAACAAAGGTCAAAACCGCTTGTCTAAACCTTTTTGTAACTATTGCAAAAAATTAGGACACATTGTTTCTGACTGTTATTCCTTAAAAAGGAAACAGCAGTTCAATGATCAGTCAAAACCAACTGGTCTCACAACATCAAGGTCTCAGTCTAAGTCTTGTATCAAACATGATACTGTTGAAACGGTCAAAAAACCCAAGTCCGACTCCATTATGGAGATTTTTGAACCATTCTTAACAGAAGGTTCTGTGTCACTCAAGGGTGACTTAAACCCACCTACTCCTATTAAAATACTAAGGGATACTGGGGCTTCCCAATCTCTTATCCTTATCTCTTATCTCAATCCTGGTGCAAACAAAATAGAGTATTGGCTTATGTACATACCATTTCAAGCAAATTAAAAGAAGAAACAAATCATCATGATAAAAAGATTTATTCTAAAATTGAAAAATCAATTATATCTGGATAAAAATTTGATTGCTTTAGTATCTGTGGATACTAGGCCAGCTTCAGTTGAATTGCATCATCATCCAAAAGGACAGTGTGACAAATTCCATGAATCTGTGGATACTAGGCCAGCTTCAGTTGAATTGCATCAACATCCAAAAGGACAGTGTGACAAATTCCATGAATCTGTGGATACTAGGCCAGCTTCAGTTGAATTGCATCAACATCCAAAAGGACAGTGTGACAAATTCCACGAATCTGCGGATCCCAAGGCAGCTTCAGTTAAATTCCATCACAAAAGGCAACAATGAGAGACAAGACTTTTAAGACATGCTGATAAAGTCTACACAATGCTTCCAGGGGTCCATACACAAAGTACAAAAAATGTAATTATCTGTTGTAAAATTGGCCTGAGGCCTAGAATACTAAATAAAGTGGGATTTTAATGTATTGTAAAAAGTTAAACACTGCTTTTAGAATGATAGAATGTTTATTTCTACACTTTAAAAGTGACATATTGCTTCAGTTTATTCTTTTTGTCACAAGAGAACTGAGGTAATCGTTGAAATAAAGCCTGAGGTAAGAAAATACAAACAATGCAATTAAATAGAGTTAAATACTACAATTATTATTACGAAAGAAAATTAGGTAATTAAAAGGGACATAACTCTGATACTACCCATTTGTTATGTTTGCAAGTATGCTCTCTGTTAACCCTTTCCTCACAGACAGGAAGTTAAAATTCTAATACTCTCTAAGAAGGAGGTGCATTTTGTTCTTCCTTTTCAAAACTTTTTCTTCCAAGGAAGCAACATCCTTTCAAGCAGAGTATAAAAAAGGAAAAAAAAATCTCTCAATATCAATATTAACCTGAATCATCACTTCCACAAAATGTCAGGAAGGGGAAAGGGAATAAAGAGGAGAACAAGACTAACAGAAAAGGTGCAGGAGAGACAGACAAAAAAGGGATGAGGAGAAGATGGAAATTTTCCGACTTTAAGAAGGAGAAACTGCTGTTCCTGAAAACAAGGGTTACCAATTTATTGATTTTGAAACGGTAATAAAAGAATCAATGCTCTCGCCACATTCTGTTAACTTGAAAATAATGGCAATAATTAAAATATGCATTGATGAGATGATGATGCCTGCTTTGTATTAATATATATTCTGTTATTTTTCTATTTTTTTAATTACCCTTATATACATACAAATTAAAACTGGATGGTTTACCTTAACGATGGCATTTGTGTTTAGGAATAACCCACAGGATGCAAGTGATCCAAAAAGGTAGAAAAAGAAGAAAACTGGAGATGAAAATAGCATTAAAAATGCCGACGATGGCAGTTCGGTAAAAGGGACATCCAAAAGGATTCAATCGAAAGGAAAAGAACCGCAAAAAGTTGCAGAAGATAATGATTCTCATATCCTTTAATGTCTACAGGATTTTCAAAAACGCCAAGTTGCGTCAATAAAGTGGACAGCATTTAGAGTCGTGTAAAACAAGTGGAAGAGGCCCAGCTGAACGGCTTGGAGTCAGTTTACTATAATGATGACTGATGTTTGTGATTACGAGGATTTTAAAGACTGAAGATGACAACGCCATTAAGGAATGGGGTGCAGGAAAAGACTTGGTGATCTGCATTTTGAAATGACAGACATACATCAGTGTCTGGAAACCAACAGCCTTATCTACAGTGCGGGCGCAATTGCTTATCAAAACTGCTAACGAAATTTTTTTTTTCAAACTTCAAGGATTTATTAAAGTTACTCAAAATTTCTGACAAGCCACATTTAGTGTGGAATATTGAGACCTGCATCCCATTTACACACAGACCAACTAAGGTGATTGCTGAGACTGACATAAAAAATATACCAGAGTGTTGACAATAGCCGAGAGAAAGACTGCCTGGCAATTGTGAATGCTGCTGGTCATGATATTCCTATCTTTGCCAATAGAAAAAGGAAAACTCACAATAGTATTTATACTTACAATACAAATGAAGGTATTCCTGGAAGCGTTTACACATACCAGGAAAAAGAGTGGATGGAAGATTACACTTGGTGTATTATTGTTCAAAAAGCATTTTTTGAAACATTGTGGACAAGAGAGGCAACAGGTCATTATGTTGGATTCACATTTGTCAAGGCCTTATCAAAGCAGCTAGGGAAAACAGCATCACTTGATTTGCTTTTTCCCAACATATGATTAAAAAAAAAGACACCAGGGTGTGTAGGAAAAAAACATGAATATTTTTCAGACTTTCATGATTATCTAATTTTTCAGAAAAGCCACAATTACTGTTGAATATTGATGAAACCAGCATACCATTGAGGCACAAACTATGTAAGGTTATTAAATAGACGGGCATAAAAAATATACCAAGGTGAGTAGGAAATACAGTGAAAAGTATTTTGATTGACCTGGGGCATTCTCAAAATTACAAAGCATTTTAGATAAGCCATAATTGCTGTGGAATATTGATGAAAGAAGCGTACCATTGACACAGAAACCATGTAAGGTTATTGCTGAGACAGGTATAAATATGGCGTGTATAAATTAAATGTGAAAAAAGTGTCCAGGTTATATGGATGGATAAGTGTATGGTTTAAAAGGATATAGAATATTCACATGTACAAGTCAGTTGAGTGAAGCCATTAGGATAAGTTTTGTTGCTGAAAATAATTCATTGCTGTCCACCTAATTGCCTGAGCCAGTTTTCATCTGTAAACATCAACAACTGTTTTGTGTGGTAGAAAACCATCTTATGAGCCATTTACTCAACAAAGCTTAGTTTTTCAATAAAAAGTAATTTGTCATTTATTTTTGTTGTTGACTTGTCCATACAATAAATGAGTTCCCTAGAAATGCCCTGATGAAATTACTATGGAATTGGATAATTTGAGGTCAAATGTTAAAAATATTCCCAAACACCTTCTGAATAATTTGTTACAATATAGCTTATGTCAGGTACTCGGATCTCTCTATTAATGACGCAGTATCCCACTTGTTAGTGGCGCAGTCTTCTAGGTCAACTTTGTGGTCTTTAGTCCAGCCAGTCATTGTCACAAACAGCTGCAGAGCCATGACTCTGCAGAATATAGAATAGTGTAAATAGAGATCCGGGGAGCGGTAAAAAGCATCTTCGGATGCACTTTTGTAGTAGACGTATCTTCTAGGCAAAAGTCGTTTTTAGACATATTGTAGTTTGCAAGGACCTAGTTGATCACTTGTTAGGTTTTGGGATAATTAAATACTTAACATTTTAAAGAATCGTCTTGTGACTTATATTTCCATAGTGGAACAAGTTGTATTTTGGCGCCTAAGACCAGGATAATACTTAATTAAAAAAATAATTAACTATAAAGAACTTTGAAACACAACGCAAACAACAAACCACTCTAGAAGTCAACTAGCCGTTAGACGACAAGTTCAGCAGACACGATCAATGATGGGAAAAAGGTAATCGTTTATTTTGTCTACTGATTCAGCTTTTATACTTTTTTTTGTAAGCATGTCTGAGGAACAACAACTTATTGGTCTAACGAAAGCTCTGAGCGAAAATAACCATCTTCTCCTAGGCAACGCCCAATGTCTGGAGAACCATTCCGGATAGTTAGAGATTGTGCTGAGAGAATCTCGGGTACCGCGGAGGCCCTTGAATTCCTCGACGGACGGGCAACGGACATATTGACAACGGTAGGCTACTGTTCCAAATAAAAATCTTTGACGGGAACCCTAAGAAGTTTGATCTTTGGATCAAGGACATTAAGAAACATGCATTCCTTTATAGGAACAACGACCAACGAACGCAAATCGTGGCATACCGGACGAGTAAAGGTCTTGTCTCAGACTATGTTAAGCGTTATCTTGAGTCTCCTAGTGACAAATCTTGGATTAATCCAAAACAAAATTTACAGTCGTGCTTTTCGCCTGTTATTGACAAACCGAAAGCGTTCGAGCAATTGGTAACGATTAAACTAAAGCAGAACGAAGGTGTTCTGAAGACGTCTAAAAGACTTTTTAGCTGAACACGTTAATGAGTTAAATTTTGTATTTCTGACGGGAGAGGGATTCGAATGACACCGCCCGGAAGATGAGGTTCACGCCACGTTGAGTAAATAAACAGTAAAACTAGCTTAGAATTCGTTTTATTTCAAAGGATGGTAAGGAATAGTAAAATATAGCGATAGCATTAGAACAGAAGGTATTCAGCTTTTCGCGGAAAGACTATTAAGCCTCTCCGAATCGGCTTATCCCAAAAGAAACTGCGCGATCGATGGCATTATCGAAACGCAATTTCTAAAGATTTTTCTCTGCGGGTTAAAGAACAAGTCTATACGTGCCCAGGTTGAGAGAACCCAACCAGCGACATTTGAACAGGCTTATCAGGCTGCGTTGCGCGAACAAGGAATACTCTTTAGGTGGGAGACTAGGAACCAATCTAAGCCAGACCAGCTCAACATGCGGCAATCACAATCACAAAACTTCCGTAGTGAAGCACCTATTGAAGTCGACCATGCTTGGAATAAGGGATACAAGTTTTGTAGCATTTGTAACCATAAGGGTCACACTAATTCTGAACACAGGCCACAATCCAGGAAGAACCCAAATAGAAATAAAGAGTCCGATCGACAAAGGGATGTTGAGTGTTGGGGTTGCAAACAAAGGGGCCATTATATGTCGAACTGCCCATACTTCAAAAAACGAATAGTGTCAACATATGTTAAAGCCGATATGCAGACACAAGAGAAAACATTAAGAATAAATTAAATGGGAAATCCCAATTCATGTATTGTTAAAGCAAGAAAACATATTGTAGTTTGCAAGAACGTAGTTGATCACTTGTTAGGTTTTGGGATAATTAAATACTTAACATTTTAGAGAATCGTCTTGTGACTTGTATTTCCATAGTGGAACAAGTTGTATTTTGGCGCCTAAGACCAGGATAATACTTAATTAATTAAATAATTAATTATAAAGAACTTTGAAACACAACGCCAATCTTAAGAACTTTGAAACACAACGCGAACAACAAACCACTAGAAGTTAACTAGCCGTTAGACGACAAGTTCAGCAGACACAGAGCAAAGGTCTCGTCTCAGACTATGTTAAGCATTATCCTGAGTCTCCTGGTGACAAATCGTGGAATAATCTTACACAAAATTTACAGTCGGGCTTTTCGCCTGTTATTGACAAACAGAAAGCATTCGAGCAATTGGTAACGATTAAACAAAAGCAGAAGGACGATGTTCAGTTTTTCGCGGAAAGACTATTAAGCCTCTCCGAAGCGGCTGATCCCGCGCGATTAAGGGGAATTTTTGAAACGCAATTACTAACGATTTTTCTCTGCGGGTAAACGGACAAGTCTATACGTGCCCAGGTTGAGAGAACCCAACCAGCAACATTTGAACAGGCTTATCAGGCCGCGTTGTGCGAGCAAGGCATACTCTTTAGGTGCGTGACTAGGAACCAATCAAAGCCAGACCAGCTTGACTGGCCGCAATCACAATCGCAACCATTAAACTTCCGTAGTGAGGCACCTATGGAAGTCAACCATGCTAGGAATAAGGGTTGCAAGTTTTGTAGCATTTGTAACCGTAAGGGTCACACTAATTCTGAACACAGGCCACCATCCAGAACAAATCCAAATAGATATAAAGAGTCCAATAGACAAATGTGGAGTGTTTGGGTTGCAAACAATGGGGCCATTATATGTCCAACTGCCCGTACTTCAAAAAAACGAATAGTGTCGACATATGTTAAAGCCCATATGCAGACACAAGAGAAAACACTAAGAATAAATTTAACGGGAAATCCCAATTCATGTATGGTTAAAGTAGGAAAACAAAACGTAAGGAGCCTGTTAGATAGCGGCAGTGAAGCTTGCCTTATTTCTTTCAAATTTTACAAAACATTACATAATAAATCACAATTAAAAAGGTGTGATTCGAAATAAGAATCTGTGCAGGGTGGGAAACTGCAATCTCTCAGAAATTCAATCTTCCATTTGAAATAAAAGGAGTACAATTCAATTTCAACTTTTATGTAGTTCATGGCATTAATAGAAGCATAATTTTAAGAGATGACTTCGTGAATGACTTGGGCACACATCTTTATTTTGACTTAGGCTTAGTTAGGATAAAGGGCGTATATGTCCCTATGATTAGCGATAAGCACATAAAATCGGTAGTTGGGATGAGCAGTAAAACAATAACCCTACGACAGATCAAGACGTAAATGCTCAGTGCACGCGTAAAAAAAAAAGATTGTTATGTTGCGAATCAACAATGTATGGTGTCCGCCATAAAAGACGATACCATTATAGATGAACCGGGAATCGTACTTACCTGTAGCGTAGTAAGGTTAAGTAGAAGTAATAAATTCCCAGTAGTAATTACCAATTACACAAATAAATATATCAAGTTAAGGAAGGGTTCCGTAATTGGTCAAATTAGTGCGTTAAAACAACGACAACAATAAACGCCATTTCAGAGCAAACTGAAGTCAAAGATATTCAGATATCAAGGAAAGATATCTTAGAACAAATTCATACTGATCCTGAATATTCAACACTAGTCAGTCGAATGGTGCTAAATAATTTGGATGTATTCGCATTAAAAGAAGTGGACATCTTTCCTTCGAATTTAGTCATGATGAAAATCGATTTTACTGACACTACTCCATTTAAATTACGACCTTACAGTGTTTCGGTCGAGGATCAGAAAGCAATCGACAAAACAGTAAAAGAATGAAGGAAGCAGGTATTATTTCTAGATCACAAGGGCCTTAATAGAAGCCCAGTAGTAGTAGTGAGCAAGAAAGACGGAGAGAAAAGGGTCTGTGTTGACTTTGGACGTCTGAATGCAGTCACGAAAGCATACGTCACTCGATTCCCAAGTTTAGATGAAATCTTAGTCAAAGTGGGTCAAGCTAAATACATAAGCACATTTGATCTAAAGAGTGGTCTCTTAAACGTTCCTAAGATCCTCAATCTCGGGAATACACTGGGTTTACCACCCTTACTGGGCAATATTATTCTAATAGAGCAGTCTTTGGGTTACGCAATAGTCCGTCATACTTCGTGGAACTTATGCAATGTGCGTTAAAAGGATTTGATGACTTTTGTGCTTTTTACGTCAACAACATCAAAATTTGGTCAGAAACGTAAGAAGATCACATCAGCCACATAAACACCCTCTTTGAAAGGTTAAGAAAACACCAATTGAAATCAAAGTTGAAGAAATGTCAGATTTTAAAAGCAAAATCCGAGGTGATGATAACCTCGTCCAGAATCAAACCCTGTCCAAATAAGGTTAAGGCTATAAGAACATTGGAACCGCCAACTAATGTAAAGGAATGTAGTAGTTTTGTTGCTCTATGTTCGCACTACAGACATTTCGTACCTAACTTTGCGAAGATAAGTGAACCGATCGTAGCATTGACAAAGAAACACGCTCGTTTTAAGAGGAACCAGGAATGTCAAAAAGCATTTGACTACATGAAAGAAAGCTTGACTGTTAGTCCCCTCTTATCATATCCCGACTTTAACAAGAAACTCATACTGTACACTGACACCTCAGATAGTTGTATAGGATCCGTTTTGGTACAAGAACATAAAGATGAAGAAACCGGTGAATTATACGAGAAACTGTTGTATTTTCTAACTCACAAACTTAGCTCGACACAGTGTCGTTGGAGCACAGTAGAAAAAGAATGCTACGCAATACATAACTCCTTAGAGAAATTGCATCATTGGATCAGTTGTTCACAGATCCTTGTGAGGACTGATCACATGCCGCTCAAATACCTAATGAACAGTCAGTTTAAGATTAGGAAAAATGCATTTTGGGCGATGACTATTGCCGCCTATACCATTGATATAGAATATTTGCAAGGTAGTCGAAATGTCATAGCAGACTTGCTGAGCCGAATGCCGGAAACCAGTCAGGGTGAAGACAGAGTCCGAACCAGAATTGGTAGCCAAGAAGCTCCGAGTAAATCACATTGACTCAAGTAAATTTGACCCAGCCAGGCATATAAACCAGGAACCACCACAACTTGACATTGAGGAAAAGCCCACTTTAACCGACCTTGATACGAAAACCAAGCAGTCACACGACGAAAATATTGTTATGCTCATGGAAAAATTGGTAAGTGGAAAACTAAACAAAACATTTAATAGATAAAAAGTTTGATTATTTTAGAAGGCATGCTTTATTTTATATCGGACGATGATGGTTCACCGAAACTAAGGTTGTACTTAACTGAGCATCTGGTGGACCTTGTGATGAAGGGATATCACGAATATTCACACTTAGGAATGGATAAGGTTTATGACAGTATAAAACGCAAATATTACTATTCGAACCTGTATTAACGCATACATGATTACACCTCAAAGTGTGTGACATGTCAGGAGACAACATTTTAAAGAATCGTCTTGTAACTTGTATTTCCATAGGGGAAGAAATTAATTAACCTCATTCATAAATACAAAGATGTTACAAAAAATATTTATTAATTAATCAATGTTCATTTTTAAATAATCGCTTTTTAATAAGGTGATATACTACTCAAATTAGTATCACTATGTTTACGTTTAAATTACTATATACCATTAAGTTAGAATCACTATGTTTACGTTTAAATTACTATATACCATTAAGTTAGAATCACTATGTTTTAGTTTGAATTACTATATACTATTAAGTTACAATCACTATGTTTTAGTTTGAATTACTATATACCATTAAGTTAGAATCACTATGTTTTAGTTTGAATTACTATATACCATTAAGTTAGAATCACTATGTTTACGTTTTAATTACTATATACCATTAAGTTAGAATCACTATGTTTTAGTTTGAATTACTATATACCATTAAGTTAGAATCGCTATGTTTTAGTTTGAATTACTATATACCATTAAGTTAGAATCACTATGTTTTAGTTTGAATTACTATATACCATTAAGTTAGAATCACTTTGTTTTAGTTTGAATTACTATATACCATTAAGTTAGAATCACTATGTTTTAGTTTGAATCACTATATACCATTAAGTTAGAATCACTATGTTTAGTTTGAATTACTATATACCATTAAGTTAGAATCACTTTGTTTTAGTTTGAATTACTATATACCATTAAGTTAGAATCACTTTGTTTTAGTTTGAATCACTATATACCATTAAGTTAGAATCACTATGTTTTAGTTTGAATTACTATATACCATTAAGTTAGAATCACTTTGTTTTAGTTTGAATTACTATATACCATTAAGTTAGAATCACTATGTTTACGTTTGAATTACTATATACCATTAAGTTAGAATCACTATGTTTTAGTTTGAATTACTATATACCATTAAGTTAGAATCACTATGTTTTAGTTTGAATTACTATATACCATTAAGTTAGAATCACTTTGTTTTAGTTTGAATTACTATATACCATTAAGTTAGAATCACTTTGTTTTAGTTTGAATCACTATACACCATTAAGTTAGAATCACTATGTTTTAGTTTGAATTACTATATACCATTAAGTTAGAATCACTTTGTTTTAGTTTGAATTACTATATACCATTAAGTTAGAATCACTATGTTTTAGTTTGAATCACTATATACCATTAAGTTAGAATCACTATGTTTTAGTTTGAATTACTATATACCATTAAGTTAGAATCACTTTGTTTTAGTTTGAATTACTATATACCATTAAGTTAGAATCACTATGTTTTAGTTTGAATCACTATATACCATTAAGTTAGAATCACTATGTTTACGTTTGAATTACTATATACCATTAAGTTAGAATCACTATGTTTTAGTTTGAATTACTATATACCATTAAGTTAGAATCACTATGTTTTAGTTTGAATTACTATATACCATTAAGATACAATCACTATGTTTTAGTTTGAATCACTATATACCATTAAGTTACAATCACTATGTTTTAGTTTAAATTACTATATACCATTAAGTTAGAATCACTATGTTTTAGTTTGAATTACTATATACCATTAAGTTAGAATCACTTTGTTTTAGTTTGAATCACTATATACCATTAAGTTAGAATCACTATGTTTTAGTTTGAATTACTATATACCATTAAGTTAGAATCACTATGTTTACGTTTAAATTACTATATACCATTAAGTTAGAATCACTATGTTTTAGTTTGAATTACTATATACTATTAAGTTACAATCACTATGTTTTAGTTTGAATTACTATATACCATTAAGTTAGAATCACTATGTTTTAGTTTGAATTACTATATACCATTAAGTTACAATCACTATGTTTTAGTTTGAATCACTATATACCATTAAGTTACAATCACTATGTTTTAGTTTAAATTACTATATACCATTAAGTTAGAATCACTATGTTTTAGTTTGAATCACTATATACCATTAAGTTAGAATCACTATGTTTTAGTTTGAATTACTATATACCATTAAGTTAGAATCACTTTGTTTTAGTTTGAATTACTATATACCATTAAGTTAGAATCACTTTGTTTTAGTTTAAATTACTATATACCATTAAGTTAGAATCACTATGTTTTAGTTTGAATTACTATATACCATTAAGTTAGAATCACTATGTTTTAGTTTGAATCACTATATACCATTAAGTTAGAATCACTATGTTTTAGTTTGAATCACTATATACCATTAAGTTAGAATCACTATGTTTTAGTTTGAATTACTATATACCATTAAGTTAGAATCACTATGTTTTAGTTTGAATCACTATATACCATTAAGTTACAATCACTATGTTTACGTTTGAATTACTATATACCATTAAGTTAGAATCACTATGTTTTAGTTTGAATTACTATATACCATTAAGTTAGAATCACTATGTTTTAGTTTGAATCACTATATACCATTAAGTTAGAATCACTATGTTTTAGTTTGAGTCAATATGTACCCCAACTCCTTTCTAACTAGGAAAACATTTTAAGAAATGGAATGGTTCTATCAAGATGTAAATAATCCATCAATGCAAATGAATTAAAATTCCCTTATGTTTGAAATAATGCACCATGCTTTAGAAAACTCCTGGTTCATCAAAGATTTGTCTATCAGGAACAAATTAATATGTACACAACCTAGGGTTAAGATAAGAAATTTTAAATAAAAGTTCTACATATCATATGAAGATTGATAACCAATACTCCTTTTTCTTGCTTTATTATTAAAAAATAATCATACCTTATGCAATCATATCTTTATTGTTTAAATTCAGTCCTGTTTGATGCTGCATGATTATATTGATGTGAAATAGAATTTCTTTTCAAAATGTGAGCATACTTAGAAAAAAAAATTGAAGGAAAAAGATATTAAGTTATCAAGCAACATTCCATTTTGATCCATCACATAAATCAATCAAGAGGAATTTGTTCAGAAATTAAAGCTTTGTATATTAAAGCAATGTTTTCTAAACAAATACCAGCTCCAATGCTTTCAAGTTGGATCAATTCTATGTATAAATAAAGCCAGAAAATTTAATAAAACATGACAAAAGAAATTATTTTCAGTAGGAGAGCAATGGCTATTTTCCTCTTTATGCTTTCAACACAAACTAGCTGCAACACTTTCAAATTGGATCAATTGAATAAATAATGGGGGAAAGGTTAATAAACCATTGTGACAAAACAACAATGTTCAGTTAGAGCAATGCCATCTTTTCTCTCTATGTTTTCAACACATACCAACTGGAACTTTTTTATTTGGATATATCACATACATCTATAGGGCAATGAGATAAAAAAGAAGACATTGTGACAAAAGAAGACATTGTCCAAGTGAGCAACATCTTATCCCTTTACCAAACACCAACAATAAGAACAATTATCCTTTTCCCACAATGTTTTCAAGAGTAGTCTACAACAAACAGGTCAAATGTCTATTGTTTGGTAATGGGTTAAGCCAATATGTTTTCAACAACCGTTAGCTTTAAAGTCATACAAGGATTCCTTGTAAATGTGATAATGAATTATTGATTTGAGAGAGTTGGTTTAACTGATATGAGGGAACAGCTTATTTCTCAAACTGTAACTAAAATAGCAGAGTAAAAGACCTCTCAAATCACAAACCTTTCTTGCAAGATAAAAAAGAGGTGGCAAAACTTGGTTTTGATTTACTTGTCTGTTAGTGCTAAATCTTTTCCTGTGCTTGTCTGCATAATGGTTACAAATCAAATTTTGGTAAAAATTCACTTGTATGTGAAGGCTTTTTGGACAAGCTGGGCAACACGGACGATTGATTTCACTACCGCTATATGAACCATCTCTCAAATTGATAAAGGATTTAGATATACAGGGTCCCATGTCTACTCGCCCCCTCATCACCGATATCGGGCTCGTAAACCTCATGCATGTGTACCTGACCCAACGTTGCAGTCGCCATGGCGATATCTGGTATCATGTCACTGAGCGTGCTTCTGGTGCTGCTGAGGGTGGCGCTTCTACTGTTGTCATGGTCACTGCATGGACTGCTGGACGGAGACTGAAACAAGGAGAGATCAGACATCAAATATGTATTCTTACTTTAAACTTATTTATCTTATGATTGTGATGGAATCTTTAAGATGATTAAATTCACTTTCAGTGACTGTTTCCTGGATACCAAACCAATACTGGCAACGGTTTGTGGGCTAGTCCTGACAATTTTCACCTCTCCTAACGAGGATCGATCCCAAACCCTCATTACAACAAGCTGACACTCTACCACTGCACCAATGCCGCCTATAGATAGGTTCTATGGCCAAGAGGATAAAGTACTGAACTTGAAATGGTATGACAACTCACAGCATGGGTTCAAATCACAATGTCAGCATAGATCTTAATTTTGTATAAGATATAGTTCAGAATGATGATGGTTCTTCTCTACTTTCCATGCCATAATGGATAGTTATGGAGTCTTCTTCCACCTATGATGAGTTGGGCATGGCATTATTACTAAATAGTTGTTAAAGCTATGTAAAAGCAAAATCAATCGAACAAACCGAAGCTTTTGAAAATCATCATACATAAAAAGTCCTAAAGGTGGAAGTTATTCAACTCCACCTCGACAAAGACTGAAAATAAGGGACGAGACTGGTCTCGTTATAATTAAATAAACATTTTGTAAAAAAAATTCAAGTCCTGCACTGCAAATGCCGTAAAGTGAGATAATATGGAGAAAGGGGTGTCAATAAAAGATTATATGATGCATGGAGATATAGAGAAAAGGTGGTTAGTGTATTCAATCAGAAATGTTATCAGGCAAGGTGTAGGAACATCATTGGGGTGAGCCGAAGGCGAATCGGATCATTTTTTGTCATGGGACCAAGTGTTATATATTTTGTGCCGAATATCACAAATGTTATACAGGACCTTGTTATTGGTCCCAAAGTGGCATTGGTGATAAAATATCTTAAACTTACTTCTTGTGAAGTTGCCTGGTTGCTGTACGATTTACACGGGGAGTTGGTCATGGGCGTGACACACTGGACAGGCTTCGTAGGGCTGCTCTGTCGATGTTTGAGCCGAAGGTGCGGACTTGATTGTCGCCGAGGAGGATTGACACGGTAACCTTGGTCAATGTATGACGGAGTAGGATTTTGGCTGTAATAATACTGGCTGTTCTGTAAGATTTCCACTGTCGAGTCTGGCAGACCAAACTCCCGAACCACACGCAGCTGTATTTGACACTTGATTGCCCTTCTGTCAATACAGGGTAGTGCAAAGGATCGCTGTATTTGTGACGTAGACTGAATTTCCTGCTCCCTTTGTAACATTCTCTGTAATGTGTCTGTACTTGGAACTGAATGAAGACAAATAAACCATTGCTTTAAAAAGTTTGACGTAGTATTTTCATCAGGCAATAGAAAATTACCAAACAAACAAAATCATGGTACAGAAAGTGACATGTTTCTGATTTATCATTTATCTATTGAAAAGGATTTTAGGTATAAAAATTTCAAGATAGTGCAAGTTCAATCATTTTCACAAAAGGGGACCCTGCATGGTCCAAAGGTTAAGGTACAGGACTTGTTTGTCAGTAGTCCAGAACTTTAGCTGAGTACTTGTTATTCTCAAAGTAAGCAGCAACATAAAGGATAAAATGTTGACAGGAGACAAAAAAAATTCAATAAGCCATCTGATACAAATATAATGGTCCGTATATCAGCATGTGTTTGTGTAATTGCTACAACATGAATTCATAACTCACATCACCAAAGGAAGAAATTTGGTTACCTTTTATTGTAACATATAATACATATTATAGGAGAATAAAAAAATAAGAAGCAAAATTTTTTCAGTTTCTGAAAAAAATTGCAAAAGAAACCTGAGCGCATGTACAGCCCACATATGAAGAAGAAAAAATGATGATGATGGAAGAAATGGGACAATCAAACAGCCATCGCTCACCAGGAATTGTGCCTGACACAATATCCATGCTGTGTACATGGGACGGAGTATATGCCATGAACTGTCGTAAATACTGTGGGTCCTCCACCATGTATAATGTGTCTGGTATGGACGAGAGGTGGATAGGTAGAACGCGGGACATATCACTGTCCTGGCCTGATGAGATGTTATCCTCCAATACACTCTGGAGAACAAGAATCGGAGAGACATGTTTTAGTAAGAGAAAAACATAATATAATTTGCTGGATAAGAAAAACTATCATAGCATATTGAAAACAAACCAGTATTGTCTTTTTCTTGCCATAACTGTACAAGTTTCTTGCACTATGATATCTTAAACAAGGATGCTATTTATATAAAACTTTAAAGCTTTGTTTTTTCATATCAAGGCATGAATAGTCTTGGTGAGGTAAAAACTCCATTATTATTACACTTTAGTATTTAAAATATGGATGCAATCAACACAAATTTTACCTTTGCTTCTTCATAGTAAGATGTATTAATTCACTGTACAAATCTTTTGCAATATGCTGTTTCAAATAAGAATGCGATTAACAAAAATCTAACCTTTGCTCCTTCATAGTATGATTTAGAAATTTACTGTAGAAGTATTTTGCGCTACGATCTTTTAAACAAGGATAATGCAATTAACACAAGTCTTACCTTTGCTTCTTCATAGTAAGGCGTGAACAGTCTCGGCCGGATGTAAATTCCACTGTTTTTACAACGCACCCACGAGGATGCGATGGAGCTTGACACGCCTTCGTCACACATCATGTGACTTGGAGGGTTGCTGATGAGTCCCTGTTTTATGGCATTTGTGAGTATGTCGCTGTTGTAAGGTATCACATGATCAATTCTGACCAATGGCAGCACTTCTGCAAGAATGTCTCTTAATTCGCCCTCATTTATGTCTCTCCGCTTCACACCTTTCTTACTAACACTGTGAGCCGTGTGAGTGAGTAAATTGGGTTCTAAAATAAAAAAAAAAATGTTCCTTTAAGCACCTACTCCATAACATGAAGTTTTTTTAAATTCAATTTTCTAAAATTACATATGACACATTCTTTAACGTTTATTCACCATATTTTTGCTTAACATTGATTGTGAAGGAAGTTTAAAACTGGTTCACAGTCACTCTTGATGACTGCTTCCTGGATACTAAACCAGTACTTATTGTCTTGATTATAAATGTAATTGACTCTCTGGTTAAACCATGAAAAAAAAAATTACTATAGGTATCTTCAATGGCAGAAAATTGGTTGTTGTACTTTACATATCAAGCATCAAGTATAATGTTTGCCCAAACCCCTAGAGACCGGATGGACTTTGCCATCTCTGACCAACCTCTTTTCTCTATCCTTTTCACAAGATGGTGTTCACCCCATTTAAGAACAGCTGCCAAGACATCCAACTCTCCTGCCTGAAAATACAAAAATATAATTTAGAAGGACTATCTCAAAATTTGTTTACTGTGATTTACAAATATACAAAAGGTAATTTTAACAATCCTCATCACTAAACAAATGACCGTTTTCAATTCCTTTATTTTAAAGTTGCTATGACCTTAATGAAAAACTGGGTTTTCATCAAAAAGTAAAACAAGCTTTCAAACCTATCGGTATGTGTGATTTTAAAACAACCAAACCACCAAATACATCTATACTTCAAGAAATATTTGTTTTCATTCTAAATTTGTCTCGATAAAAATGTCTGTATGAGGTGTCAATAGTTAATTACCTGCAGGAAGTCGGAACTTAGCGCCTCTTTCAGATGGTCTCTAGACAGTTCAAAAAGTACGGGAGAACTCGCCACTTGTAGGAACTCCTCCCGGAGATAATGTAAGGCTTGTCGAAGGACCCATTTAGACCCGTGTGGCTCACAGCTCCATGACAGGGTGGACACCAAATTGTCAACAGTCAGACTTTCAACTATAATGTCTTCACTCCCTGAAAATGCAAGAGATACAGAGTATAGTACAGTTTTCAACAACATTCAGTCATGTAACCCCATTCCAGGGTTTTTTGCCTTATATAACAAGGGCCAAAAAAGCACCTAAATGACCTACCCAATTGGAAATTTCTTTAAAATCTTGCAATATTCCCAATAATCTAAAGTCTTTTTAGTTTCCCGATTCAGCAATTTCAGCGATATAACTTCACAAATTCAAAAGGTCTGGGCCTCTTCCCAATTCAAGGTAAAAAACCCCTGCATTTGAATTTTGATGGAGACCATGGTTTTCCTTGACGCCCAACTTATATGTAGTGAATTTATGATCCCCAATTCCTAAATATGACCCCTAAAGATCATTATTTTCCATTCACAATTCAATACAAAAGGGGTCAAAAGTCCTTCAAATAAGCATAAATCAAGGGGTCAAGGTAAAACCCTGGAGGACCAATGACATATCCTGCATGTTTGACTTTGAAAATCAGGCCAATAAGGACAAAAGGTATCTACTACTTTAAGCAGAAAATTGAATATAGTGCAGGACTTTATTCCCTTGAATTGAGAAGAGGCCCAGGCTTGTTATTTTTGGATATTTTTATTGCTGAAACTGTAGAATTGGGAAACCCAAAAGCTGACAAGTGTGACATTGAATTTTGGGGAAAACGGGGAAGGAGCATTCTATATGCCCCAGCTTAATAATGCAAAAAAATCCCTGTACATAGTGCTTTATAACATAAATTTATTACAAAATCCAGATACAAAATTAGTTTTTAAATCCATGTTCACAATGTTGCTTTCAATATCATAGATCTTTGATATTAAAGAAAGACCTCAACAGTCTTACCTAATAAACACCACATTAACTTTTTCTTTACAAACAGAAATGAATCATTTTTAAAAACAAACAAGCTGTTAAAAAGAAAAGAAATCAAGTTAAGCTACCTTGTGACAAAGCAGGAAAGTCCAGAAACTGCCCAATCTGGTATATCTCCATTGCTTCATCAACCAATGTCATTTGTCCTTTCCCAGCCACAATGGCCTGAACTTCACTTAAACTACACATGCTTGCACTTCCCCGCATTATCAACGATAGGTCCACAACGTCTAGATACAGCGCATGAAGAAGGACACGAGCATACCGCCGTGGAATCACAGTCTCGTCCAGCACTATCCGCGTTGGAGTCATTAAGGCTTGATTGTAATTATCACATGTTCTTGCCCTACGTAGGAGTAAGTTTCTAAAGAATTGAGATCGAGCTGCCAAAACGGCTTTGTGACATGGTAGTTCATGTTTACTTCGATTTGATTGGTCAAACGAACCAGACTCGGAGGAGAAACTCTCATTCAAATCCTGCTCACTTGAAAACACTAAAACCGCATCACTGTAGTCTCCGGTTTCAAGCAACGTCCGTAAATCCTGTTCCAATGGGTTTGGCATACCAAGTTCTGCTGCAACCTTGCTTAAAGTATCTCTATGATCCAGTTGTAACTCACTGGTATTAATCGAATCTGTATACAAATACTTCAGCAAAGCAGAGAAAAGCACTAAATCAACACCAGGCGTCCGCAACTTTATGGGTATCTGTGGAAATGTTTCATGGGTCCTTGATAAGATATCCCTGAAGAATGGACTTCTCATTGACAGCAAGGCTCTATGGGCGGAAAAACACACTCCTTTGTAAATAAGGTCAACATCTGCACAGATCTTAAAGTCGTACAATTGTGACAAGTCATGCTTGAAGGAGTTGGTTGGCATCCGCGCTAAATTTGTAGCAATTGACAGTTCCTTCATTGCAATCAGCGCTTCGTATTCATGGACTAGGGAACTAAGATCTCTAATGGACCAATTTGAGACAAGCTCTCGTAAAGGCTTGCCATAGTCAAGGGACTTGCTATGGCGTCTTACCCTGATCAGCTTCTTTCTGAATGTCGCAAATTTTGAACTTTTCTTTTTCTTCTCCTTTGAGCAGAGGTCTGTGTCCGACACAGTATATGCATGTGATAAGCGGGAAAATGTCAGTGACTTTGATGGGGATCCACTACTCAAATGGTTTCCTTCTTGAAGTGAAGAATTCGCCCCCATATTGTCAACTGAAGTGGTCGATTATAAGGTAATCTGAAATGAAGTTGGAAACTGGCATGTAATTTCTGTCATTTTTTTAACTTTAAGACTGGACTGCTTATCTTAATTCCCTCAGCCGACAATTTTATAAGAGTTTTAGCAATGTAGGTCTCATTTTGAGCTTTTTGGGGTGTTAAAAGATGCATTCAGGATCTGGTAATATTTACTGAAACATGGGCATGTGCGATTAAATCAACTCTCGCTGGAATTAGAACCTTCACAGAAAGAGGGCCTTCAAGGATATTATTATTCTATTACTTATGGGAGTCCTTCCATTTATGTAGCAACCACCAGCAACTCAACTTGTCGATAAACCCTCATCCATATCTTATTCACATCCCTAAACACCCTTCTGACCAACTATTTAATATAACATAGCAATTACCCCTCAAAAGTGTACACTAACTACGTATCCTTGTAGTCAAAATAATTAAACGTGAAGATTGCTTTTTATTTCCTGATGGGGCAATCTGATGTCGAACAATCCAAATAGTGTCAAACTTCCCAAATTCTGATTTTCGGATTTAAAGCACAAAATGGCCATTCAAAGTCAATAAATAAGACAAGATAAGTAAAATAAACTAACATACTACTAAACAATGGCATCAATTGCCGTTAAAAATTTAAAAATCGCAAAATTAGGTTTTTCACACTCCAGTGCGCATTTGCAATGGAAGATTATCGGGAACAGAAAAAATGTCACCTAGTGTCAATTGAACCGTTCTTACAGAGTAAATATGAGGAGTACCAACATGTTAGTTGTACAGATCGATTAAAAAGGGATTAATTTACAACTCTGCGTAATGTCATTTGATATTTTACTGTCATAATGTATATATTGGTCTTCAAACATTGCCACAAAAATTTTGTCGCACCGTCCAACATTAAATGAATAGTTCGAAAGTTTGACGTGACGGTAGATATTGCCCGATGCAAAAATTTTCTCAATATTTCCCGATCGCGTCAAATTAGTTTGACTTCCTACGTATCCCTGTGGATGACCCCGATCTTGTTTACCTTAAAACTGAAAAATTGTAAAATAAAAGAAGCAAATCATTGGCAGATTTAGACAGAAGAATGTTTGCTTTGTTAAACTCGTACATTGAATTCTACATATAATGGTTTGATAAAAGAAAAAATAGTATTTAATTTGTTAGATCCGGAACTGTCGAGTTGCGTACAAATTGCCTGTATCACTGCAAATGTCGTGGGCGCGGTTCACGACATTCGTGGTCATTTAGATATGGATGAGACTTAAAATTGAGATAATTCAATGATTGATTACCACAAATACTTTTCCATCTGAAAATTGGTAGTCAGAGAGCGAGCATCTTCGGGAAATTACGCATGATTTTACTTCGAAAATTCAACAGAAGTACAGCCATTTTTTTTTAATTCATCGGATTTTCTTTGGTCAGGCTACATCAATATTAGACAATTTGCTATTACGATATTCGCAATGTCTCGGTCAAAATTACCGTATAGTCTGGTTCCCTGTCATTCTCTCTGATATTAACCATAAGGAAATCTACAAAAAGTATTTCCCGCTCTTCTTGTTTGTATTCTTTTTACTTCTCTTATAGTTCCAAATCCTTTCACATTTATTATAGTGATAAATCTATTGACTCACCACCAAACATGTTTTCATAATGGGAGGTATCAATGGCTTGGCATTAAAGGTCATATGTACAGGTTGGGTTTATTTCATATAATCAATATATGAAGTAAAAGAATCACATTGAAATTATTTGCAACATTTTAGCATAACGCATTACGTCATAAATCACCGGCATAGCGCACCGATTAATAAAAGTTCGTATGACTTACTTCCCTTTGCTGTGACGTCACTCGTGATCCACTGAATGCGCCATGTAAAGGGCGTGAAGAGCGATCGCTGGTTAGAATTGGTGTTTTTCTTCAAATAAACAATCCTAAAGTCATTGTTTGGATTGACAGCGCATTTTCTTTATTGAATATGATTCATATTATAAGAATATCAATTTGAAAAAAGATAAATTAATAACTTAACCCGTGAATTTGCATGGTGTTGTCATTGCGTAAACCTGTTCATATGAAAGGATCGGCTTGAAATTTCGACGATTTTCCTTGAAATAAATGATTCTTAAGTCATTGTTTGGATTGACAGTGAATTTTCTATACTGGATATTTTTCATGTTATAAGAATATCCATTTGAAAAAAATAAATTAGTGACTTATCGCGTGAATTTACAAGGATATGTCAATGCGTTCATATGAAAGGAATGGCTTGAAATTGGGACGATTTTCCTCGAAATAGCAATCCTTTAGTCAATGTTTGGATTGACAGTGCATTTTCTTTATTGAATATGTTTCATATTATAAGAATATTCTTCTGAAAAAAAAAGTAAGTGACGTAACGCGTAAATTTGAAAGGATTTGTTAATGTTTTCATATGTAAGAGTCGGCTTGAAATTTTGACGATATTTGTGAAAACAGCTATTTTTATTAATATTTGTTGAAAAAAAAACCCAAAAACACGAGTACTTTTTCGTCAATGATCGTGTATTAGCATTAAGGTTTTAATTGAGTAGTAAACAAAGACATAGATCTGAATAAACGAATTGTCTTAAAACCGTACATCGTATAACTATTAACTGTCAAATTCGACCTGCATTGTCTTATCAATACATGAAATGAAACGGGAGAAGATCATTAATTGCGAACAAACAAACCGTATTATAACCCAACTTACTTGTGATACGAAGGTTATCCTTTAACTCACATTTTCAGCACACATCAAATTACTTGTGATACGAAGGTTATCCTTTAACTCACATTTTCACCACACATCCAAATTTCAAAACTAAACACTGGCACATTCAAGAGTATTTGTTAAAATCACCCGGCAACTTTCCAGTAACTCCACCACCAGTAAGAGGTCTATGATTTCGAAATTGATTCCGATGTCGTCTTACTAGATCAACTGTTTGACTTAAGAGTTGTTCTTCATATTCACTTTACATTTATGTTCGTTTTCTCTCGTGTAAGTAGCCTTGCCATATTGAGCCATATATTCGGACAGGTTTAATAATTAACAGCTAAAACAAAAAATCGTCATAGTTTATTTTACTAACAACCTTAAATAAACATATTTGAATTTATTTTTTATGCTTTTGGAATTTAAAAATCAATTTGATAAAACTTGATTTTGATGTTAAAACGTTTTTCTTGTTGAAAACAAAGAGATAATACCGTTTTGGTGAATACTGATTATCATATACTTATTGAAGTGTCAAACTATCCTAATAGAAAAGACAACATATTCACTTCTTTGAATATCATAACGACAAAGTATCAGACGTAAGTCACATTGAGAGATAAATATGTCCTGACACCTTATCAATCCAAACATCCTGTGAGAATTTGTTCTTGATTGGCTATATCTTAACAATGGATTTTTTAGCAAAATTTAATTGCCGCGCATTGAAAGTGTAAGATTTGCCGCTTGTTATTTCATGTCTGGAATAGCAGAACGTGTCAGACCTGTTAATTAACAACAGAGATATTTAAGAGATTAACGCCAGAGGCTATCTTTCACCTAAACAATAAAGGACTTGAGACTTGAAACATACTGTGCACATGTGGCAGATTGGTGTTAATTTGCATCACGACCCTTAATCCTTGTAATGTCCGATGTTTGTTGATTGACCCTTTGTGTGTGAGGTAAACTGACAATAATGAATTAAATTGTAAACAAAGAGATTATGTTCAAATGTGTAAACTATATATTTAGTGATCTTATCACTAAATTATCAATATAGATTTGTAATAATCATGTTTGAACACCTGCATTTCAGTGTGACATACGTCATTTAAACCAATATTACCAATGGCAAAAAAATGAGGTGTGTGATAAAAGAAACTTGCTTGTTTTAATCGGTTTGTTATCATAGCAATCAACGTACATTTTTCATTTTGTCTCATTAATGTACAATGTCAACGTTTCTACGATTATGTTAAAACATAAAACAAGTTTTGCAAATAAGAACAAGATGCATTTAAGCGTTTAAAACCCAAAGACATGGCAATACAATAACTTATGATGTTGGATAAAATTAACATATTCTTGCAACCCTTTGAATTCTTACGTAATATAATCGTAAGGCAGCCTAATTAAGTATTCCTAACTAAGTATGTAGCATAGTTAATCTGTTCCAAACAAAACTAGCTTGGCGAGTAAGAGAGTCATTCAAGGAAATTAACTTTCAAAAAATGTGTAATCAACGGGATTTATCCTTTTCTTGAATTTATCTACATTTACACAGTGCAAATTCTATATAAAGATCTAGCAAGACTACACGAGGCTCTAATACCCCAAACTAACAATAAGGAATTGTTTTAATCACGAACGTCAGTTCACCACAACGTTAATTTTGAAAAGTATTTTCCTTTACCTGAGATAATGTGGGAAACAGCGTAACAAAAGGACTTAAGGCTTAAATTATCATTAGCAACTTGGTACGTTGGGTAATAAAACAACGACTTTTGATGGATATTTGGGGTCATTCCGAAATACATTATACACATTCGCGCGTCACACCAACGTCTTGACACATGATTGAATGCTTTATCGCTTGATTGGTGTTTGAAAGTGAGATTAGCTTTGTCTGGTTTGCATTGACAGTCTTGAAACCAATACATCAAGGTAAAGTGAAAGTTGTCGATGTGTTTCAAATCAGGGAAATATAACAGTTACTCAATAAGTAGAATGAATTTGAAGCGTCTTCACCTGTATAAAAGCCTTTGAATTGAGTCCGATCATTTAAAGATCAATAAAATCAATTCTCTGGAAACGCCTAACAATGCGTAAACTTGCCGTCTTCGAAGTGAAAGTAACACAGCCTACTGTTCTTGTTTGGGGAATATATCTTTTGCTTATTTGTAAAGTAAACACGAAACTTATCGAAACTCTTTGCAGCTTTTATGTTCGTCGGAAAACGGGAGAAACTCGCATCCCTGCGACCAAAAGCAGAATAACTCCAGAAGACCTGTCAAAATACCATATTCAATATCCAATTTACGTTTCCAAAAACACAATTCAACACTTAAAATGTCCGGAATTTGTGCAAAAACACCGTCGTTACTGAGAACTAGATTTTTCTTACTGATAGTTCATATGACTTTGAAGCACAAATGACGTCACAACAAGGGAGATAAGTCATTCACAAGAATCGATAAAGGTGAATTAAAGTAGTCAAAAACAACATTTTTCGCTTCTGTATGAGAAAAAAATCATTACCTCCGTTATAACGAAACCATAACCTAATTCAAAAACCATAATTAAAGAAAATTTTGTTTATCAGGAAATATGACCTTTAAGGAAGATTAGCCAAAATTTGCCATTTGAAACTCATTCTTTTGTCAGGTTATGTTGGTCCTGACCAGTATATGTTGGTCTGGGCCTGATCTATTCGATGTAAAACAAATAGTTCTGGCCCAGACAGATGTATACCAAGATTACCATCGAAAGAAAGATTTAAAATGGCGGATATGGGCTATTCAACCTCAATAATTCATAAACTCATGTCTTCTCATACTATTTGTCAACTTGCTGTCTTGATATGAATATGGTTAAGTTGAAACAGTGCAAAACTACATCCCAAATGCACACATTTGGCACTCACCACAAATATATCTAGAATCCTTTTTTTATTCTTAAAACAAATACATGTTAATAAGCAAGGATAATTTTTGGCCCAAAAAATCTCAGGAAATTTCCAAACCATTCATTACTTTCATTCATTTTAAGCATTTTTCTATAGAAAAATCCCATTGACTTTTAAGTTTTGGTAAAAAAAAAGCCCATTGCTTTAATTCAGAAAAAATCACTGAATAAGTAGATTGAAATTCTCATCTTTATGCATCTAACTTAAACTTGTAAGTGTTCTGTCATTAGTTACAGATTCAATTCTTTATATTCGTGATAGTAAGAGATTCTGATGAAAACATTTGAACTATCATTGGCATAATTCTTTAGAGTATGTTTAAAGATACTAAACAGCAAGCCAAGATGTTGCATTTTTTTTTTTTTTGTTAGATACTATTGCATTATCTATCAACAGCTTCATGTATTGGTTCCAACAATTTCTCGTCACTCCAAATGTTTATTTGTTGTTTTGATTATCATTACTCTTGTAATGCTTTATTTCTTCACTGAATTACATCAATATGCAAATAATAATTAACATTATTATATTGTAAACGACCTGCATGTTTCCATTAAGGAGAGGAACCTTATAAGCTTTTAGCTTTCGTTCCAATCCGCTTCACAAAATTGTTTGTAATGTATATAATGGTGTTTTTTTTCATTGAATAAAATAAATTTAAACTAATTCCTGAAATAAGTCATTGACATCAAAGAGCCAGCCTACACATGTAAAGGGAAGGAATAGTGACCGCTAGTTATGATTAATATTTTGCTTAAAATAAAAGTTGCTTAATTGTTTGTTTGGATTGATTGCTTAATTGTTTGTTTGGATTGATATTGCACTATTTTCTATTTGGCACATTTTATATAAGATTACAAAAATATACAAGAAAAATATGGAATTTATATAGTGACTTATTGCATAGTTTTGAAAGGATATGTCAATGGCCGATGATAAAAGGTGATTTGGTAAAGAAGTATTTGTGTTAACAGATATTTAAATAAAAATTGCTAAAATAAAAAATGTTCATTGATTCAATGACTGTACCTTAGTATCTAGTTTTGAATTGTTCATCTTATAACCATAAGCTGTCACATTTGCCCTGCATTGCCTTACCAATGACTGAAATGAAAAGGGACAAAAATGTATGTTGCCACAATTACTATTTAAACATTCCTCCTATTATCCTCACAATTCAAATAAAACATTTTTAGGAGGGATTCATTTGTGATCTTTCATGGAAACAAATTGTCTCTCTGATAATCATAATAGATCTCAAACTCTGTCACTCTTTATAACCCTTTAAAAGCCAAATTTAATCCAGTGGCATAAATGGCACTAATAATTATGCCCGATACTAAAAATTGTTGTAGTCTGATATTTTTTGAAGACGTGAAAAATAATACAAATAGTGAATATTGCCGTAGAAAATGCACAAGTGATAATAATTTGAATATCAAGAACCACATTAATTCTTTAAATTGACGTTATGAAATATGGGATTTTTTTTTCAAGAACCTTGAGAGTTTAAACCAATCACATTAATTGTGATATTTACAACGAGAAGTATGGTGATGACGTCATTCACCTGAAATGAAGTGATCCAAAGTACAACATAATTTTCAGCTATGAATACTTCTGAAAATAACCCTCCTGGTAAGAAATTGTAATTGGTGTGATAAGAGTTTGATGTAGAACCACAAAGTGCTGTTTGTTTATTTCTAATTCTTTCAACAGTGTTGTCTTAGATCTTAAATATGTAAGTTACTAACGTTACCAGATTAGACGAAAATAAGAGAAAAAACCAAAGCACCGAAGGTATTTAAATGGCAAATTGAGACGTTTGGCGGATACATAGGCTTCATTTCTTAGTGCTGTAATTACTCATATGATTGCAGACTGCATTTATTTAGATACTGTTTCCTTTTAAGGAAATGTTGTTGATTTTTGTGGCACAAAATGATGGTTTCAGTGATAGTGCAGACCTTGTTATGCACTTAGTCAACTGTTTTTAAACCAGGTTTGTCATTAATTTTTGGAATAAAGAGGCCAACTTTTGATTTGAGGTGGCCAATGAAGCAAACAACCAACAAAAATAAGGTATTTTAACTATTTCCCCTGACTAGATATCAATTTTTATGTAATTTGTCAAATTGAGCCGTCAAAAAGTCATTTGAAGCAGTCAAATTGGGCACCAGCCGACTCTTAATGACAACCCTGTTATCTCTGATTTTTATTTGTTTGGAATACTGTATCTGATTTCTTGCAGTGTATATGTTAATAGACCTTTCAGTAATAGACCTTTCATATGTGCAAACCATTTTTACACTTCCATGTTCCAGCTCAATATCATGTAAGAAGGCGTTTCAGTCAAATTTCAGCAAAAGTATGAAGATTTAGGTCTATGTTAACACCTATCTTAATGACTGCTGATATTTGATTTGATATGCTTCCTTACTTCTGAAGTACAGCCCTCAGTCTTTTCAAGGCATCAACATACTTTGTGATAGGTGCAAGTTAAGTCTTAAAAATAACAGGGGACTGGGAGTTTCACATAAGAGGAGCCTGGTAAAGGCACCTTCCTTATTTGAAATTTCTTTTAAATCATGCAGGTTCCCCAATAATTCAAAGTCACAAAATTGTGCCAACTTTTTGGTTTGGGTTTCTCAGTTCATAAATTTCAGCAATAAAAGTCCCCAAAATGTGACTATGTGCAGGTGAATATAAAAGGACACAATCAGATAATTACATTTATAATATCTGTTTCGAAGCCAGGAAAAAAACATGATTTTACATCACCATTAATGAACTTCAAGTGAGAGTCTGGATTTTACAATGGAAAATTAGAAAAGTTAATATCATAGGCAGCATGACCCCATTTTTTTTTAAAACAACCACAATTTTTCAAGGCATGTGGCCAATACTCCACTTGTTTCAAGTCCTGGGAGAAACATTGAATAAAAATTCACCATTTGTTTACTTGAGGCAGTTTTATCTATTTTTATCTAATTATGTAATGAGATAATAGTTATATATATGTAAAAGTAAACTATCATAAGCTGCATGACCCCATTCTTTTTTGAAAAACAACCACAATTATTCAAGGTATGTGACCAATACTCTACTCGTTTCAAGTCCTGGGAGAAGCACATAACCAATATTCACCATTTGTTGACTTGAGTTCATGTCAGTTATTTAAAAACAAAGGGGAAACACTGTGTCTCCATTGTCTTTAGGCAGTTTTTACTTTTTTTTTTATCTTATCATGTAATTTGATAATAGTTATACATCATAACATGTGAAAGATGTGACTTCTTATAAGTGTTAAAAGCATCATAATGTATGGTTGAAAATGCCAATTTGGAAAAATATATATGTTATGTTGAAAATGTCAAATCACCGACTTGATTAATCAAGACTTATCTTGTTGGTAATATCGCATCAAGACTCACACATTCTGTATAGGCAATTATTATAGGTCTTATAAATAAATCTGCCAATCATGTCAAGTAAATACACAAATTCATATCTGATACATTACAGTGATCTACCAAGAGGGATGATGTGCCATTGGCTCACCAATCAACAAGGATTACCAATAGAATTCTTTTTAAATAACAGTTCTTTCTTAAAATAGGTAAAGAAAGCCAATGTGAGAAATAGAAGAACTGGCTCTATTTAAGCGATTTTAATATTTTTACTGTGGTTTCATAAACTTGATTAAGGTTAGTTCTTGAAAAGATACAAAACAACTATTTAGTGAGACATGGATTAATTCTCTATTGTAGATGTCTATTTAACACTTTCCATTATTTTTCTTTTGACTCATGCCTGGTACAATTTAAAAGATACTGCACACAATAATTAAAAAAGTTGAGGTTTTCAAGAATCCCATTTTCTTCAAATTTAATATTGGACAATTAATTTGAGAAAGGAAAACTAGCTTTTTATGAGTTATATCCCCTTATTATTAAATGGTTTTAAAGGCAGAAAGGCATAAGTTGATTAGACCTTATTTTTCATTTTCGGTTTAATTATTTCTCTCATAATCAAAAGTGATGGTGATTGTCATACCGACACAAATTAGAATACCTTTTGTCTTCTTTGTTTTTTATTGTTAGCCTTGAGTGACATATGGGTAATAAGATTAAAGATGTGATCAATATGTAAGTTTAAAAAAAAATCAATCCATTAAGTTTCATGGTTGGATGAGCATGATTGGCCAAGTGCCATCGGTGTGTTTTTGATTCGTTGTCTCGATTTTAACACCTATAGGGGATTAGGAGGGAAGAGCTAATAGAGTAAAATTGATAAAAATATTATTTTCATTTTAATTTATATTTAAATATAAAGTAAAACGATCAGGTCAAGCAAATTGAAAAAAATAATATGAGGGGGCAAATGTCCGCCTTCTACATTACGACGAGGGGGCAAATGTCCGCCCTATACCAAAAAGGGGGCAAATGTCCGGGGGCATATGTCCGGGATTCGATATATACACATTATTGTTATCAATAAGTGAAGCCAGATAGTTTATAAGTACGTTATATACATTATGGTGCCTTGGCCTAGTAGTAAAGATTAAAAGCTATCACATGGCCTCTTGTGCTTGGGTTTGTATTCGGCATTTGGATTTTCATGAGAGGTAGACCGACTAACTTACGGAATTGCGAGGGTTCTTTCTGCCTTGCTTTACCAGTCCTCATAGGCTGTTGAGTATTCGATGTTCCTCTCTTCCTCCCTCTTAACCCTTATAGTGCTGGAACAAACAGGTTAGGTCCAGGCCAGCCGCCAAGTAAATTGGCGACTGGCCTGTGATCTAACCGGTTTGCTTCTCTGAGTATCGTTCATCATCAACATTATGCAGATATTTAAGGTTTTGAAAAGCAGACAACACAAAAATTTATCTTTAGAAAAATATCCATCACTATAAGGGTTAAAATGCTGGGCATCGCAACATAACTGAAAAATGTTGACCTGCTGAAAAATCTTTATGAATGAATAGGTATACATGTAGTATGTGATATACATATTAATTATTTCCCACCATATTGTTAACCTTGTCCCCAATATGAGATTTTCTTTCGGATCGAAATTGAAAGCAACAACAAATAACAATTAGAAAGCATAAGGCTGTGATAAAAAGAAATTGCTCATCACAAGCAATTTTTCCTGTTGTCAACCTGTCACTGAGGTTTTATGAATATTTTTCTGTAGATGCATTATAAGAATGAATTAGGGCATAAGGGTTTTAAATTTATATCCAGATTGAAAGTGTTATTAATGTGATTCTCAAAATGACAGGAAATCCTGTCCTCATAATCTGTCTATTCGTTTATTAACCCTTAGAATGCTGGGTAATTTTCTAGAAATAGATTTTTGTATTATCTGCTTTCCAAACCCTGAACCATCTGCTTAATTGTGATGAAGAATGCTACTCGGAATAGCAAACAGGTTAAATCACAGGTCAGCCGCCAATTTACTTGGTTGCTGGCCTGTGATCTAACCTGTTTGCATTAGCATAAGTCGGTTCCAGCACTGTAAGGGTTAACTTTGTATGTCTTATCGAATGGTGTTAGCACAATTATTTTTAAAATGTATTATATGCAGTGTAGATGGTAAAATATTTTACCAATATTACCACATTTTATATAATACTACAGCTGCAGCTGAAATGCGGAAATAACTTGACAAAAAGAGAAATTCTTTAAAACAAGCATTTGTTTTCTACTGTCTTGATGCATTTACACCCCCATATAAAGATAAAAAGAGGTTTTCCGATACAAGATTTTGACATATTTATTTTCTAATCATTATAAACATAGCTTTAAATTATCTTACATTACGAGTTCAGGACAAAAATATAGCTTTATAAATGAGAGTTTGGTATACACATTACATGCTCTTAATAATCAAAGAAATCAACTTATAGAAAACAGAATGTCTGCTGCAAAAACTTTTAGAGTGACTTAACAATTATTAGGAAAGGTTATAGACAAACATTTATCTTATGAAAAGAGGAGTTCTTATGACAGAAATTGAATTTGCCTCTTTGTGCAGGTGTTGCTTGAATCTAACCCTTAAAATGCTGGGTATTTTTCCAAAAATAGATTTTTGAGTCGTCTGCTTTCCTAAACCTTAAATATCTTGTTAATTTTGTTAAGGAAAGATACCCAGAGTAGCAACCAGGTTAGATCACAGGCCAACTGCCAATATACTTGGCTGCTGGCCTGGATCTAGCCTGTTTAAATAAGCATAACATTGATTCCAGCATTATAAGGGTTAAATATCCTGAGCTGCCTACTGAAAATTACAATCAATTTTCTTTTTGATGATGGAAACTGCTAATGAATTTATTTCAGTTTGTGAGGCAAACAAGCTTTTACAACCACCAGGTAAAAAACCACAGGTGTTGAAAAATGACAGGCCAATGTTTCACAAAATTCTATGTTGCTGGTACTTATTAAGAGCTAAGTGATTATTTAATGCACATATCAAGGGTTTTGTAAAGGACTTACTATAGTCTTGCATTGAACCCTCAATATAGGGTTTCTGTAATTGGTACAAACTGAAAAGAGATAGCTGGGAAGAAAAATTATTGTGGCAAAATGAGAAACTTTTTGCAAGCAATATTCCTTTTGCTCCAGTGGTTTAGTTAACCGTTATAGTGCTGCAACCATCTTAATGCTTGTGCAAACAGGTAAGATCCAGGCCAGCTACCAAGTAAATTGGCGTCTGGCCTGTGATCTAACCTGTTTGCTACTCCTGGTATATTTCCACAACAGAACTAAGCATTATTTAAGGTTTTGAAAAGCAGATGACTCAAAAATCTGTTTTTAGAAAATTACCCAGCATTCTTAGGGCTAGTCTTGTGCTACAGATGCATTGAATGTGTACATATTGATGTAATGGGCCATTTCACATTCATATGATAAGTACCAAGAACATAGAGTTGTAATCATAAGTGAAAGAAATTTACACATCCCTTATCTAGTATAATTTAATTGTTATTGTTTCCCTTTTTTATACCACCCTTGTTACATATGCATTTGTTGCAAAAATTTAGCACCTCTTTTACATAATCATGATCTTATAGAGTTCAAATAAATCTTTTACTTGTTTTGCAAACATATGTCTGCAGTTAAGCGCAAAATGTATAACATTGAAATGGTTATCAACTTATGTCAAACAAGGGGCTTTGCCACCCTGTTTTGGAATAATGTTGCCTGTAAAAGATTGTATTATCATTTATATAAAGGAAAAGGTCTGTGGATCTTACATTATCAAATGTAAATTTCTTGCTACTTATCTTCATCTAAAGCTATTGTCTACATGTTCTTAGCTATTTTTTGGTTTGGTTTTGGAAATGGAAGTTATATTCTTTAATTTGAAATTCAAGTTCATAATTATGGAATGTTGTTTGAGTGTTCTGAGAACATGCAAAATTACCCCTTGTTTCCATACTAATTGTTGGGTTTTTTATTTGCCTAATTTTGATTGTTATGAGTCATATGAATTATGTCATTAACTGTATTTTTTTTATGTCTTAAACATGTATGTATATGGGCTGGTGGCCTCCAGTACAATAAATCTGATTTCCTTGTTACAAACATGTATTGGTTTGGATATCTAGATTTAAGTTTGATTTTATTGAAACTGTTTTTGTTAATAAGGATATCAACCAAGAGAAATAAATAAAATGTGTGTGACTTGTTTTAGATTTTTATGCAAAAGTTTGCCTTTTGACAAATTTAGAGAGACCTTTGAACGAGAAGTTCTGAATAAGCCTGCGCTGCAAAAAGACAGTTTAAGAGATTTTGTTTAACCCATATCCAATTATGTTAATTTTTTACCGATTCAACTTAAAATCTCGTATGACTAAAATGGTATGAAAAACATTTTGTTTTTTCGTGATATATGGTAAAAAAAAAAAAATTTTGGCAAAAGATTATTCAATATGAGATATTGTCAATGTGGATATTGTACGTTCACGGAGCAAAATACAAAATATGTGACTCAATTTTCCAAAGCTGGAATTAGTTTTAAATTGCTTACAGTACCTCAGTGTTGTTTAGTTTTGTTGGTTATCCAGGGATTTAAAAAAAATCCTTGGAAAGACCCTGGGTTATTTTTATCCAGCATTGGACCAAATTTACATTGACAGTCATCATTGTGAATTTGTGATTAAGTCCTCACATTAAAACACATTTTTATGTGGAAAGTTTTGCACCAAACATAGACTGTCTTGTGTGGGTTCAATTCACTGAAGGGATTCGAACTTTCAAAAGAGAAAGTCTCCCTGTTAGTTTATGGAATGTTGGATACTTTCTTCTTCTGACTATTAAGTATTGTTTGATATGCTCTTTGCATGATAACTTTGTGTTATTGTATTCTTGACTTAGATTTGATGGTGAATATCTGAAATTTATGCATATCTAGTTGATTGTATATTCATATTTAGTATAATTGACAAAAAATATTATTGATGAAAACCTACATATATAAATGAGTCTAATGTTTTAAATATAGAGAGCATTATGACAAAAGGAGACTGCTTTTTGTGACCATCTCAATTCCTCATTGATATTACTTTACATAAATTATGCAGATATTGTTCAATGTCATTTTTTGGGATCCTCTAATGATCGAGATAACTGGAGTATTTTCTTTGCTTCATTCATTATTTACTATATAAACCCGTTGCTGTTGGCACTCATTAGCAGAGGTTTCATTAAGAGCCAGGGTCCGGGGATTACTCACAGCTACTTTGACCAAAAAACCAGCTCATTTTTATGATTAACTTCCTGAAGAAGTCCCCTCAAAACCCCTGCCTTCTTTTGCAAACCACCCTCTTTCTACAAATATTAATGAAACCCCTGTACATGGATATATTTCCAAGAAATAATCTGTAACCTGTTCAGTTTTAAAGGGTTTTTTGAAGTACTGCATGACGCTGATACAAATCTCTTCTCACCCCTGCTTTTCTCACATGCCTATAATTTAATGCAGAAAAAAGTCTTGCAGGATAACTTTTCAGATGTGTCTCAGAAAAACTAATGTTGATTTTAAAACAAGTTCAAAATGTCGAAAATACCACTTGAAACTTAACACTATAGATTTACAACTTTGTCTTAGTTTTTTTGGAACTTAGAATGTTTGTCTGGTTTAACTTACTTTGTTTATATATAGTTTAAAATGTGTCATGTGTTAACAAAAACAAGGTCACTAAATCCAATCGTTCAACTACTGAATGAATGCTCATACAAATTAGAGAGCACTCTTAGACTATTACGATGAATACATGTGTATTTTATTCCAAATTTGAGCAAGCCAGGGTAAAAAAAACTTAAGAAATTAGATAGTGGTTTAAATAAGCTATGAAAAAAAACTACAAACTCTTTTGAGACCCTATATTCTTTTCGAAGTGGATGTGACATTGTTAATATGTTTGCCAAGTACAGAGGCCATTGGCCAATAGTACAACATTCAGTTACAAAATATACATACAAAAGGGTGACAATCCACAAACAAATACATTAGAATAAGTCTTCAATAAGGTTTTGTCTTAGTTCAAAGGCATTTTACAAGGTATGTTGAAACTTTAAATATAGTTGACTTATGATGACGTTCCATAATTGAATAAAATTAAATTAGAGAGCACTCTTAGACTATTACGATGAATACATGTGTATTTTATTCCAAATTTGAGCAAGCCAGGGTAAAAAAAACTTAAGACATTAGATAGTGGTTTAAATAAGCTATGAAAAAAAACTACAAACTCTTTTGAGACCCTATATTCTTTTCGAAGTGGATGTGACATTGTTAATATGTTTGCCAAGTACAGAGGCCATTGGCCAATAGTACAACATTCAGTTACAAAATATACATACAAAAGGGTGACAATCCACAAACAAATACATTAGAATAGTTCTTCAATAAGGTTTTGTCTTAGTTCAAAGGCATTTTACAAGGTATGTTGAAACTTTAAATATAGTTGACTTATGATGACGTTCCATAATTGAATAAAATGTTTGCCGATTTATATTTCTAAGCCATGATATCAATGTTGATGAAACTGTTCAAAGATTTTGCTTGTTGGTTCTTGACCAAATTTACGGATACATTCACAGTTAATATGTCTCATAAACTTTTGATTACAATAAAAATTCAAACAAACATTTTTCCCATTACTAGTTTCCGCAGCAGGAGTGCAGTTACGCGGACATCCAGTACAGATTGTCAGCGTGTTGGACGATCACACATTCGAATTAAATGAGGACAAGTTGGACGAGATTCTCCTACAAGAGGACATAGAGAATAAAAAGGTCGTGGTCGTGTCCGTAGCTGGAGCCTTTAGAAAGGGGAAGTCATTCCTCCTGGATTTCTTCCTGCGCTATCTCAATGACAATGTAAGTAACACTTGATATTAACTACAATTTTAAGATAGACTATGGAAAGAATCGACAAATAATTTGCTGAATCTTTTATCATCACATGAAATGCATTAACCCATTACAAAACAATGACGACATTTGACCAGTTTGTTGCAGACGACTCTGGCAAACATTCCGGGAGAAGGAGAAATTGCTCGTTAGGAGCATTTTCCCCTTTTCCCACAAAGTTTTTTACCCTTACAGAAGATTATTTTCCGATTTCTTCACATTTTGAAATGTCGTCTGCAAACTCTTTCATGTTGGGACAGTCGCAAATTTGCTGTTTGGTAAGGTTTGTGTTTGATGATGGATTTTTTTTTATGTATATGCTCATTTTTTTAGTAAAGTCCTACTTCTTCATTTTGTAAGGAGCCAATGACCCTTGTCATTAATCAAAATTGCCTCAACCAAGGGGAGGTAGAAATCTTTTCTTTGAGTCCATTCACAGATCCTCATTATGTTACAGGTTATCTTTAGTAAAGAACAAATTTTAACCTTTTTTGAGTAATACCTCAATTTCACTTTCGCTCCTATGCTACTATCGACTCTTGAAATCGCTTCACCAAAAGGATGAATTGCTATTTATAACCAATTTTTCCATTTGTCACAATTGCTTCTTTTGAATATAAAGGAGTTTGTTGACTGTTGCTTTCAATTTGGAACAGTCACAAACTCACATAAGGGACAATGTGTAAAAAAATATAGAAATGCCCACAAAATTTCAAGGAACAATAGATTAATAACCAGACTAAGTGTCATTTTAGAATGTTTAGAAATTTATCATGCAACCAGAATTTAACAATTCTATAAAAGATCAACATTCTGTTAACCCTTATAGTGCTGGAACTGACTCCATGCTTATGCAAACAGGTTAGATCCAGGCCAGCTGCCAAGTGAATTGGTGGCTTGCCTGTGATCTAACCTGTCCGTTACTCTGAGTATTTTCCTTATCAAAATTTAGCAGATGTTTAATGTGTTGGATAGTAGACGACACAAACATCTATTTTGAGAAAATTACCCAGTATTCTAAGGGTTAACTTACATTCATAGAACCCTTTACTGGTAGATTATTTTCAAAGTTGTCTGGTTCAGATTTGTCATAGAAAGAAATGTAAGCATTTCATGTTTTTGTAATTAACCACTTCACATATTCTATGATGAAAAGAAACCAAGCACAATTCATATCTCGACTGAATTAATAACTGTTTGTTGCCTAGGTTGGCCTAAATAATCTGCTGCAAATGTCATTTAATCAATTAGCTAATAGCCAGCAAACATCAAGCAATGAAGGATTACTGTTTAGTGTTAGATTAACGTTGAAACACTACGGCTGATGAGAATTTGCTCATGGCAAGTTATGGTAAAAGATCAAAGTAGAGAGAATAACTAGAAATGCATCTGTGTAAGAAGTCATGGTGTAAAAACTTTCTCACTAATTGTTATTGCAGTATGTTATTTGGCAATCAAACTATTTATGAGATCGCTTTTCACAACACCATACTGCTCAAGGTAATGATAAAGGGATGAATAAGGTTTTTCTAATAATGAAAAATTTCTGTGAAACACTTGCTGTAGTATTCTACTGAACTCATGGCATATCAGTCAATCAAGTCCAATATTGTGGGTACTCAATAAATGACTGATATGTATCATCAATTAAAGAATATCTCCAGGGTTCATTGCAATGCTATAGGTATTCACAAATGTGATTCACAAAATTAATGTGAAGTAGTAACTAAAGTATTCCACTGAACTCTTGACATGTTTCTTCATCTGCGAAACATCGTATATGAGTTTTGAAATCGCCTTTTTGATGTGTATCAACAATACAGGGTAATAGGGAATCAAGAAGGTAACAATATCAATGGAAATCAATCTGCTTGACAGGAGCTCTGTTGTTGCAGGAGGTATTTGACTTGTCTGCAGTGATCATTTCTGAAGACAACTTTTACAATGGCTTAAGCAAACTATACCCTTCTCAGTCCGAAACTTAAAAGAACTCACAAAAAATAGTTGGATATGATTATAAAAGAATAAATTGTACAAGGTATACAATGTATTGTACATTAAGTTTTTTGTCTTTCAATGTTTTAAGTTTAAAAACTTCAGTCCTAAACAAATTGCCAAACATATCATATAAAATGAAATCATGGTGTTATTTCAAAAAATGAACTTTTCTAACTTGAGAGGTTTTCAATAGATTTCAAGACTATGAAAAGTGAATGATAAATTGGGAAAAGGTTTAATTGGTGATAATTAGTGGTTCACACACTTTAAAGAGAAAGACAGACATTTGTTCTAAAGTCTGGCGTGCTTTGTTGATCTTCCTTTAAATTTCTCCCCTGACTCTTGTTTGATTTGACGAAATATAGCTGAATATGTAAATGAAGAAGAAAAGATAAAGAAAGATAAATGATAGACATCGAGTTTTTGAAATGAATCTTTAGATATAAAGAGCTGTTAAAAAAAAGGTGACTTTCATAACCACACAGTCATTGTACAACTATCATTTTCCTTAATTTCATGGGAGTGTCCTTGGGCAAGACACTACAGAGCTCTGCCTTGTACTGGTGAAATCCAGAAAAGTTGTGAAATTACTGAAATAAGGTTGAAAATCTTAAACCTTATGAAAAATAAATGTTTTTATACAATTTGACTGTTATCTTATTTTGCTTTCAATAAAGACCAATTAGAAACATTGTATGAGGGAAACGATTTAACGTTGGACTTGGCAGAAACAGTACAGAAAGGATTTAATGTTGGACTTGGCAGAAACAGTGCATTCTTTTTCTCTCTCTAGATTTTATTTATTTTTCTATCATTGTCTAATTAGCCATATGTTGATTACAATAAGAGTTGATTAATTGTGGATAACAGCAAAATATACAATATGACAAAATGTTTTCTTTTCTTTACTAGAGAAATTTCACAGATACTTCTAGAGAATGAGAAAAGGAAACATATATGAACATATACTTCTAAAAGTATCTGTTAATAACATGTGTGGCATTTGCATCACACGATAGAGAATTAACAATGTATAGAGGTTTATTTACTTCTCGAGGGGTTTGGTATTTTCTCCAGTGGAAAATGTAGTTAATGACCCATAATCAAATTAATAAACCTGTTAGATTTACCTCTTAGATATATTTTTTTCTGTATTACATACATGTATTTAGTCCACATTTTATTTATATATTTATATTTTGTGCAAATTAAAGAAATATGGAGGAGTTTTTTGTTCATTTTTGTCCTTCATATTCTGACCTTTCACAAAACCTGTGTGTATGTCAACCTTTATTACACGTCTATAAATGCTTTTAACCCATTACAAACAATAACAACGTTTGACCAGTTTGTTGCAGATGTCTCTGGAAAACATTATGGGAAAAGGAGAAATTGTTTTTAATGAGCAATTTCTCCTCTTCCCACAATGTTTTCTGACCTATCAGAAGATTATTTTTCAATTTCATCACATTTTGAAATGTCGTCTGCAAACTCTTTCAGTTTGGGACAGTCGAAAATTTGGCATTTGGTAAAGGGTTAAATAAATTTTAGCAAAACTTCGATTATCCATTGATTAATGTATGAATTTAGGGGGACGATGGATGGCTGGGTGACGATGAATCCCCGTTGGAAGGGTTCTCCTGGAGAGGTGGATCGGAGAGAGAGACCACGGGTATCCTTCTCTGGAGTGAACCATTTACATGTACACTGCCCTCGGGAGAAAAGGTATGCTGTGTTTTCTGTCTTTTGGAGTTATTCATGACCTAGTCATTGGTGTACAAAACTTTAAATTACATGTCCCCTTTACATGCACACTGCCATCAGGAGAAAAGGTATGCTTTGTTTTCTGTCTTTTGGAGTTTTGGGGCCTCCATGGCCAAGTGTTTAGTGTACAAATCTTTAAATAACATGTCTTTTTTACGTTCACAATGACCTCAGGAGAAATGGTATGCTTTCTATTCTATCCTTTGGAGTTTTGGGGCCTCCATGGCCAAGTGGTCAGAGTACAGAACTTTAAATAACATGTCTCCTTAATATTCTCAAGGAGCTTAGGAGAAACAATATGCCATTTTTTCCATCTTTCCAAATGATGGGGCTTCAGTGGTCTAGTGGTTAGAGTATATAAAATGAAATCACATGGCCTTTCTTCTCTTGTATTCAAATCACCATAGGAGAAGATTTGTATTTTCATGAAAGCCTCTCTATATTGCTTCAAATCATTCGAGTCTCCTGATGTACTAATGAAATGCAGATGGTCCAAGCTGTCCTTAGAGGCACATAATGGTCAAATTAAGCTTGGGGTCTCCCTCTATCGTTTATGAGCTGGGCATCACATTGTAACTAAAACACTGTTGATGCAATGTAAAACTTTAAGAGTGCTTATTCACAAATTTAAGAAAATTTGGAAGTTAAAAGTTTATTTGTTTAGAAGTACACAACAGCTGTACTTGTATGTGATACGCACTGAATAATAGTTATTCAAAGCAGAATTAGGGTGTTAATAATGCTTTAAAGTGCCTATTCAGTGAATTAACATGTATTTTGATCAAATTGAGTGATATCGCTTTTAAGATCTACTGTATTTAAACTGTATATACTTAGATAAATTGATGCTTCCTGAATGAATTATGCTTTAAAAAGCTACTTTTAAATGTACATATATTTTAAACAACAGTACAAAAACAGTGTTGTTGAAACAACATCTTATTTTGACTTTCAAATTTTCTCATCTGTGAAGAAGCATCTTTAAGAATCAAACAAATAAATCTATTTTAGGTTGCTGTGTTACTGATGGATACACAAGGTGCGTTTGACAGCGAGTCCACAGTGAGGGATTGTGCCACAGTGTTTGCTCTCAGCACCATGATCAGCTCAGTTCAGGTAAAACACTTCATTGGCTTATCTGCGGAACCTTTCTTCTGTGTGGCAAAGTGGTTAACCCTTAGAATGCTGGATTATTTGCTTAAAATAAACTTTTGTGTTGTCTGCTTTCCAGAACATTAAATATCTGTTTAATTTTGATGAGGAAAGATACTCAAAGTAGCAAGCGGGTTTGATCACAGGCCAGCCGCCAATTTACTTTGTGGCTGGTATTCATCTAACCTGTTTGCATAAGCATGAAGTCGGTTCCAGCGCTATAAGGGTTTAGGTGGCAGACTTAGAACTCGGAGTTCCCTGGTTCGAGCCCCATCGACATCTCTGGTTTTCTTGGAGTGGCCTTTAGCAAGTCACTTCAAACCTCTAATCTATAGTACTGGTTGATCCATGTAAGCTGTTACATAACTGAAAATATTTTGATATGACGTTAAACATTATACAAAAGAACCTTTCTTGGGTATTGAAACAGGCGACTTGTTGGAATAGATTATTGTTGGAAGAAACAAGGGACAATTTGCTTAAAATTGGAATATGCTCCATTTTTTGCTTTAGCGCTTTATTAACCCATTTCTATTCATAAGGCTTTGTAATTGTCCAATTCGATAGCAACACAATTTAATGTGGAAAAAGGTGTATTTTCTTTATCATAGTTATTAGAAACCACTGTCATTAATGGATGAATTGCTCATAAGGAAGGGTTGGTTTTTGGTTGGGTGGTTTCTTAAAAGTGTTCTGCAGCAGGTATGGTTTTGAGAGGTTTTATGATATAAAACAATAAGTACAGGTATCTTACAATTTAATATTCCACTTAATAAACACAATCTTCAAGAAACTGAAAATTAATTTAAAGCATTGTGACAAATGGTTTTTTAATGCTTTAATGAGCAGATGGAGCTTTTATTGAACTGTCCTCAAAGTGATGTCTGCTTCATAAAGCAGAAAATGTTTCTATAGGGTGAATATGAAAGTAAGATAAGGTCTCATATATATGAATATATAGGCAGCAAGATGCTAATGAGTGCTGTGATAAACAATATAGGTCACAGACATGTTCTCCAATATCAGATTATGTTCTGTTGTATAATCATTATTGGTATTTTGATACACCATATAAAGCAGCATTACTTCCATTAACTTGTTCCCCAATACAGAGGTTGGGCTGGCTGAAATTGAAACACTAAATGTGTGCTAGTTATAAATGGTTATTTGATATTTCCCTCTTATGAGATTTTTTGTGTTTTGGCTTTTTTTCTTTAAGGTTTGTGCATGGCCTTGGGGTTAAGTTGGTGGACTCGCACTCATTTGGTCACTGGCTAGACCCTTCAGATCCCTAAGCCTAGTACTGGTGAACTCCAGGAAAGTTGAAATTTGAATGAAAGACTGTTGACAAGGAGTTTTTTTTTTCCCAAAAATTTATTTCCAGCCTCTAAGAGAATTATTTTCCAATTGTATAATTACATAGATTGTAATCTTTAAAATTGTTTTACTGTGGAGCAATTATGATATTCTTAATTAGATCATTTTACCCTTTGTAAGTTGCCAGATAGCTTGAGCAGGGCTCAATTTTATCAAAATATCAAAGGTAAAAGAGATTATTTGATCCCAATTTATTCTCACCTTGGGGAAATAAGTTAATTAAGATTACAGTTTGCTAAGCTGAAGTTGCTCATGAAAACACACCATGTGTGTTAAGAATTTTTCCTTTTTCTACATTGTTTTAAAATACATTCTTTTAGATTCTACTTTTCTTAAGCTGAGTGCCATCTCTATTAATGAAAAACTTTAAAGGTGTTAAAACACACTTTAAAGATAATGTAGAATGTCCAAATGAAAGTGTTACTAATGTACCTCTTACTCTATATAGCGAGCCAGCCAATCATAGTAAATAATTATTTTCTCTATTTCAGGTTTACAATTTGTCACAAAACATCCAGGAAGATGATTTGCAGCATTTGCAGGTATCTAACTAACTTCTGACAAGGTTTCTTTTGGTAGTAAAAATTTTAAACATACTGAGTCTTGTTAAATTAGAATGCAACAACAGAAGACACAAATAGCAAGGTAATAACATATTTTCTTTAACCCTTTACCAAACGTCAAATTTTCAACTGTCCCAAATTGAAAGAATTTGCAGACGACATTTCAAAATGTTATGAAATTGAAAAATGACTGTCTGATAGGGTAGAAAACTGTGGGAAAATGAAAAATTGCCACGAAATGTTTTGTAAAGTCTTCTGCAACAAACTTGTCAAATGTTGTTATTGTTTGGTAATGGGTTAAGATATTATTAGAGACAATCATGATTGATAGAAAGATTTGGATTGCTCATTAGAAGCAATTAATCCTCTTGTCTCTTTTATTTCTGAAGAAGTCTGCAGCAGATGCAGCACTAAAATCAGAGGTATAATTAAGTATGGGGTGAAGGATATGTAGGTTATGATGGAAACTTAATTGAAATTGGAACATTTTGACATCGCAAGCTAATGATTCAATTTTATATACCAGTAGTATTTATAACATTGCTTGTATGTTCATGATGTATTTTGTCTCTTTGAATATTTTCTCCATCAAACAAATACTTGGTTTTGATATGACGATTATTGTAAGTCTGTAACATAATAATATAATATTATAGGTTATTTCTTGTATGACTCAAATGAAGTCAATGTTGCATGTTTATATTTTTTTCATTTCAGTTGTTTACAGAATATGGTAGACTGGCTCTAGAGGCAAATGACAATGAGTCAAAACCATTTCAGGTATTGTTTGTGAATTATAATGACTTTTTAATGTAACATACTAAAATTAGACAGAAATGCCCATATTGGTAGGTTTTTTTTTTTTTATATATAAGAGGTAGTCTTAAGACTGGTTATAAACTGTCAATTGTTCTAAGCTTGACCAGCCATTATAGGCAGGTAGGTTTTGGTCTGCCTCCACTGCTTTTTAACTGAGCATAGCAATGAAATTAAAAGATTGCAGATACAATGAAAAAAAACTAACAATGAAATCGACATGAAATAGGCTAAAAACGTATTTTCTAGTAACATATATGTTTGTTCATCTTCAAAATAATTCAAGCAATTAACTAGTAAAAAGTGTTACCCATATGAAGTGTAACTGTGGGTCTGTATGTTTACTTGACCATTTATGAAAAGTTGAATTAAAATAGGAAATCAGCAGTTGAGAGATATTAGGTACTGTCTTTAGGGCTTCTATTATGCCTATAAATGTGCCTTTGGCTAAATCTTTGCCCATTTTGACTCGATACTAACCTATCAATTTTTTGCCTATGTTTTCCTCTTTATGGATGATTATTCATGTGTAAAGATCATCTAGTAAATCACAATTTGTATTCTCTTGAAGGTATTAGAGTTTCTGGTCCGAGACTGGAGTTACCCATATGATGCACCCTATGGGTCAGAGGGAGGAATTCAGATGTTAGAAAAAAGATTACTGGTAAGTACTTCTTACAGCTACATGCTTTCCCCTGGGGACCATTTTACTAAACGATTTACAGAAAATATTCGCGCAAGTCAAAACTGATAAACGTGTATGATATCTTAAACAAAAACACAATATTGCCATGTGACATGTCATTGGAAGCGTCTCAGAGAGACGATTTTTGTTCCTTAATCTGTCACTATGGAAAAGTCAAAAAGATTTTGTTGTTGTGAGGTATTTTTTTTTCTCAAACTGTTGCTTAGGTAAAATCAGGAACCATATGTCTTTTTTTTGTACGTCAGTTGGTCCATTTCACAAATTTTAACCTTTCTCATAACATGAAAATGCATAGGCCAACTTCAAATTTGCCTTTGGATGGGGATTAATCCTTCCTTGAATGTGTCATGTATTCTTTTTCTTTACTATTTCTAATATGTCAATCTTTTTGTCTCCAGATTTCAAACAGACAGCACCCAGAACTACAGCAGCTTCGTAAACACATAAAATCATGTTTCTGTAAGATTGGATGTTTTCTGATGCCCCACCCTGGTTTGCGAGTTGCCACTAATCCACACTTTGATGGCAGGCTCAAAGGTATTTAACTTAAACCTTTTTCTTTCTTTTTTCATTTCATATTGAACTTAACATGTCAACGGGGTCGTTAGGTTGATCCCTTTGAGTAGTGGGATCCACTTTGCAACCTCTCATTAATCTACATTCAGCCCAAGTACTGTTAAGAATCTAGTGATTAATCCAAGTTGTAAGAACTTGTTTCACAATGTAAAGTCACTTAATCTTAACTAAAAAAAAAAACAACCTATTTTGTAGGTATGAATTATATTATGTCATGAGTTGGATAATTGAATTTGAAATTTAAATGATTGCATCTATCTCATCTTTGACTTTGCTAGAAATGGACTCCTTTATGTTGAGTATCTTTTTCTGATGATGCTTGCTGATAAAATTAGCCATAAAACTCTTCAATAGGGTAATATTTTAAAAAATATAATATTATACATGTTCATCTGTACATATTATTCTTTTTCACAACAGACATTGAATCAGATTTCAAAACACAGTTGAGAGTTCTTGTTCCTATGTTGCTTGATAAAGAAAACCTGGTGGTAAAGGAGATAAATGGATGTCAGATTACCTGCCGAGATTTAGTCGAATATTTTAAGGTAAGATAAATTTGAATTATTCACTTTTACAGCACTAAATATAATGTCATTTACAATGGGTGAAGATTGAGAATACATGTAGTCTGTGCATCTGCAAAGTCTGTCTTAACCCATTACCAAACAATAATGAGATTTGACCATTTTGTTGCATGCGACTATGGAAAACACTGTGGGAAATGGAGAAATTGCTCACAACAACGAGCAATTTCTCCTTTTCCCACGTTTTCTGCCCTATCAGAAGATAATTTTTCAATTTCATCACATTTTGAAATGTCGTATGCAAACTCTTTCAATTTGGGACAATCGAAAATTTGTTGTTTGGGAAAGGGTTAATAGCTATGGGAGGTTCTGGTGTTATATGATAACCCATGGTTTATAACGGCGTTACGTCTAACACTCGGTAGTGAAATCGCAGTTGATGGGTGATATATTTAGGTCATTTGCATCTCTTGACTCAAAATTCTCCACAGGGTCTTGGATCAAACAGCACAGTCAAAATGGAAACAACATTCACCGGTGGTTGCAGAAAATTGATAGCTAGAACATGGCATATATAAAATAGTCAAAAACAAAAGTAATCGGCTGAAAAATTGCATGATCGGTATATTTTATGTCGGAAATATAATTTGTAGATTCAAACTGAAAGCAACAGCATACAGCAGTTATAAAGTTTAGATATAGTAGAAAATGGCATGAACAATTTAAATTTTCTATATGATATTTGGTAAAAACAATTGTGGCGAAAGAAGGAAGTGATGGTGGTTTGTCAAATCTAACTGAAAACATGGTTCCATACAGTTTTGGTAAAATGTGGAGAAAAGTTGAATTTAATGTTTGTTCTTTGCCCAAATTATATTGTATTGTCCTGAACACCTTTTTGTTTTAATTTTTTTTTTTTTTCAGAAGTTTATTTGACTTATCATATTTCTTACTTCAGGCATACATCAAAATATACCAAGGGGAGGAATTACCAGAGCCAAAATCTATGTTACATGTAAGTAGTGTACAAATTTATGTACCCACTTACTCTTTTATACCTAACTAGATAAACCATTTCTCTTTTTGACATTGTAGTACCCACTTACTCTTTTATACCAAACTAGATAAACCATTTCTCTTTTTGACATTGTAGTACCCACTTACTCTTTTATACCAAACTAGATAACCATTTCTCTTTTTGACATTGTAGTACCCACTTACTCTTTTATACCAAACTCGATAAACCATTTCTCTTTTTGACATTGTAGTACCCACTTACTCTTCTATACCTAACTAGATAAACCATTTCTCTTTTTGACATTGTAGTACCCACTTACTCTTTTATACCTAACTAGATAAACCATTTCTCTTTTTGACATTGTAGTACCCACTTACTCTTTTATACCTAACTAGATAAACCATTTCTCTTTTTGACATTGTAGTACCCACTTACTCTTTTATACCTAACTAGATAAACCTTTTCTCTTTTTGACATTGTAGTACCCACTTACTCTTTTATACCTAACTAGATAAACCATTTCTCTTTTTGACATTGTAGTACCCACTTACTCTTTTATACCTAACTAGATAAACCATTTCTCTTTTTGACATTGTAGTACCCACTTACTCTTTTATACCTAACTAGATAAACCTTTTCTCTTTTTGACATTGTAGTACCCACTTACTCTTTTATACCTAACTAGATAAACCATTTCCCTTTTTGACATTGTAGTACCCACTTACTCTTTTATACCTTACTAGATAAACCATTTCTCTTTTTGACATTGTAGTTTCTATCCATTAGAAGAAAAGGTACCATTGCTATTATACTTTACTCTATATTTATCATTTGATGATGCTTTTACTGTGGACTGCTTACAATGTCCTCAAGTGTATATGTGTTAATTTAATGAATAAGAGCAACACATACCTTGTTAGTGCTATCAAAGGTCTGTTTTTTCTATAGATTTATTTCATGTGTGTAATAATATCGATATTAGTTTTGAAAAACTAATTATTTTGTTGTCTTAAAATAAAGGGAGCATATGAAAGCGTTTTCACTAAAGCAGAGATGTTGCTCATGAAAAATGAATTCAAAATCGATAGCTGTTTAATGATGGCAAAAAGCAAAATGCTAATTAGAACTGAAACTGCAAAATTTACTAAAAAACCTCCACCATTTAGAGTGTTAATGCTATCCTGTTTGATATGCTGCAAAAAAGATCACAACAATATGGTTGCTTCATAGATATTAAGATAAATGAGTAAATTGATTGCGAGTTTTTCCACTATAGCATTTGAGATTTGCTTTCTTACTTGACCCTTAGAATGCTGGGTAATTTTCTAAAAATGGATTTTTGTGTCATCTGCTTTCCAAAACCTGTAATTTCTGCTTAATTTTGTCAAGGAAAGATACTCAAGTAGCAAACAGGTTATATCACAGGCCAATCGCCAATTTACTTGGCAGCTGGCCTGGATCTTACATATGCATAAGCATGAAGTTGGTTCCAGCACTATAGGGGTTAGTTTTATAAGTAAAGGGAATTAACTAAGTATTTCGTTTTTTCAGGCAACAGCAGAAGCCAACAATTTAGCAGCCGTTTCGGGTGCAAGGAGCTGTTATGTAAAAACTATGGAGGAGGTCAGTCTATTGAACATACAGTGCAAAATCATTTATCCTGTCACTAGTGGCATTTTGGGACCGATAACATAATGTGGTATATCAATTTGGGATATCTGGTACTAGCCATATAACACATTGAGGGTTCAATGCAAGACTGTAGTAAGTGCTTCATAAACATGAAGCACTTACTATAGAATTGCATTGAACTCTCAACATGCACATGACGAATTATTACGTCATAAGGACGCCATGACTCATGCCGCCATGTTTACATCATTCTCTACTTAGTCGTTTTGCCTTTTTTCGCTTGTTTTATTTTCATTTTGTTTCTTTAAAAGAATACTTAAAGGTTACAGGATTAATAGAATAGATAGTTGGTGTCTTTAAATAGGAAAAGTGATGTGGCTCGGCTTCGGATTATTAACCGTTTTGCCTTCGGCTCACTGGATAATATTCCTACGCCTTGCCCGATAACATTTCCTCTTCATGACATCAACCACCTATTCTCAATAATTACTTCCTATCAGTTGCTGCTTTTGTCCAGCTAGATATTGATATTTAAGTCTAGTTTATGTAAGTATATCTACTTTTAGAGCCGTTTATCTCCATAAAAAAGATTTTGGAAATTTTTCATGGCAGATTATTTATTTGCAAACACTTTTAGTATGATGTCTTAATATTCCTAGAGCTGATTTCCCCAACAGAAAAGGTGATGGACAATTGTTAGGGCGATTGTTGTCTTGCAAACAATTTTTTATGATGTCTAGAGATATAGATAGAAATTTACCCACAATGTTTTCTGCCCTATCAGAAGATTATTTTCCAATTTCATCACAATTTGAAATGTCGCCTGCAAACTTTTTCAATTTGGGACAGTCGAAAATTTGTTGTTTGGGAAAAGGTTAAGTAAAGGTATGAGTCATAATATCCTCTCTTTTACTTCAGATTTGTGGTGGAGATAAAGCGTACATCCACCCTAACGAATTAGAACAGGAACATCAGATGTGTGTCCGAAAAGCTCTTGACACTTTTAAATCGGCACGAAAAATGGGAGGACCCGAGTTTAGCCAGACGTACGAGGATCAGCTTTTGGCAGATATTGCAGAACAGTTCGAAAACTTTCAGAAGCACAATGAAAGCAAGAACATTTTCAGTGCAGCAAGAACACCTGCCGTTTTATTTACAGTTATGATCATGTCATACATGGTTGGTGGATTTTTGGGTGTGTTGGGACTTGAGTCCATGGCAAACATGTTCAACTTTGTGATGATCATTTTCTTGCTTATGTTGTGCACCTGGTTCTATGTTCAATATTCAGGAGACTATCGAGGGATTATGGTGCAAATAGATCATGTTGCAACTGTCATATGGGAAAGTGTAAGTATGCCTAAGCATTTTTCCTTATTGGTTTTTCAAGTAGATATCTCTGTTTAATCTAAGACTTATTTGAAGCATCTATGTTAGTCTTACATTAATCCTCATTATAGCGAAAAATGGGTCATAAGATGACATTTTTATAGTATACTCCAAGAAATGTGTGAGGGGCCTCCGTGGCCTAGTGGTTAGAGTACAGAACTTGAAATCACATGGCCCCTCTCCGCGTGGGTTCAAATCCTGAGAGGGATATGGATTTTCATGAGAGGCAGTCTCCCGACTGACTTACGGAATGCCGATGGTTCTACCCGCCTTGACCAGCCCTTATGGGCAGTTAAGTATGGGGTCTTCCTCCATCATTAAGAGTCGGGCATCGCTACATAACTGAAATAATGTTGATGTGATGTAAAACCCATATAAAAAAAAAAAAAAAAAAAAGAAATGTGTGAAAACTAAATCCACTCAGGACTAATGTGAAGCATCTACTTCAGTCCAGCATTTTCCACTTAATATAGTGAAACATAAATATCTTAAAATGAGAAGATCGTGAATATAAAATGGCATTTTAAAGATGCCTGAAAGATTAAATGGCCTGCCACTATTGCAGAAATCAGACACCCATTTTCCAGAAGATTTCTTTATCATATTGGATAGAAACAGTGTGACAAAAGTATAAACTGTTCTTTTGGAGCAATTAATACCTTTTAAAGGCTTTAGTAGAAGTGCTTTCTAGTTTGTTCCACAACATATATGGGAAACTGAGGTATCATGGTTAAATGTTGAGTTGGTTAAAAGTATGTTCAAAACTTTAATTTCAGGCTCTGGCCCCGATATATGCCCAGTTGATGTCCCAGGGTGCTCAGATGGCCGTCAGACAAGCCTCACAGACCCGAATGAAACGGGATTAATGCCCCACAGGACCCAAGTGAAGATTGGAGGATCCAACACACTTCAGGACGTTAAATGGGCCCTTAAAACAATTAAGCAGCATACATATACCAAAACATGGACATCCGCATGATTACGCAACACCATACCTTCCTACCCTTTCATTTACGCTTAGAGATAGACCAATTTTTGATATGTTGAAGACTCAATGCAGGACTGATTAACCCTTAGAATGCTGGGTAAATTTCCTAAAAATAGATTTTTGTGTCGTCTGCTTTCCAAAACCTTAAATATCTGCTTAATTTTGATGAACGATAATCAGAGGGCAAACAGGATAAGTCACAGGCCAGCTGCCAACTTACTTGGCGGCTTGCCTGGATCTAGCCTGTTTGCAAAAGCATGAAGTCGGTTCCAGCACTATAAGGGTTAAGTCCTTCATTTGAAATGGACTTGCAATAGTAGCATCAGTCTTAAAATAAACCTTCAATCTATTTCATCAAGTGATTCCTAATCCATTATTTTCCTTTGTTCATGTTTACAATTAAGTTGATTTAGGAATGAAATGCTTAATTTTAACTTATCATCCAAGGAACCATGATTGATTATCATAGAAAAAGTTTATATTGATTTGACTCTGCAGGTTGATTTCCAAATGCACCTTTGTACTTTTCAATAAGTTGTCTGTTAGAAGAAATTATTTTTACGTTGTCAATCCAAAGGATGTTTTTGCTTAAGGAAGTCTTTGTAGATCGCATAGGATGACATGCAATAATAATTGTCTAAGAAACATTAAGGGAACGATCTCTTAGATTGTGCTCTGTAGGTAACAAATATTGAAATGGTGATTCTATCAATTTGAATTTCCTTAGTCTGAAGTTGATAAATATGTGTTTTCACCCCCCAAAAAAGTGAAACAGGCTTGAATGCCTTTAAGTGTTTTGATGGCAAACTCTTTCTCATTTCGATGATTTCGCAAGAGAGAATTAAGTTTTACATATGTCGGGTCAAACTTTTGTGAGACCCACATGATGACGATATCCAAAAAATGCCAACGCTTATTTTTGAGTAATTCAAATCTAAGTCATTGTTAACGAAATAAACAATTGAATATATCTGCAAAATAAAGTGCTATATCTCCTCCACACAATAATAAAAAGGGGTGAATAGATAATCTAGTGTTATGTAATTCTTTAGATCTGTGTGGTCATTTCATCTGTAGAAGACATTTAAAAAGATAAAATCATCAATCAGTGAGACAGTCTTTGAAAGGAGCACTGTTGTTTGACATAGATCTTTTTTCTCAATTCTGTTTAAGGATAGATGTAAGTAGGGTTTAGAACTCTCTCTATACTATGTTAGATATATCCTTGAACAGTTGACTCAGTTACGATGTACAAATTTGAACAGTTCTTCTAAAATATTCAGTTATTTGCATACTTTTGACAGCTGTGCAATTTAAAAAAGAATTGATGGAGTCATGTAGTATGTTTGTTTTTTTTTGGAAAAAAAGAGGACTTGATCTTTTATCCTTTTCATGGTTAGAATTATTCTCAACCTTTTAAGTACAGAAGATGACTCTTAAAAGCAGCTTGACAAAAGGAATATTGGGTCATTATCAGTTAAAACTCCTTTTCTCCCAATGGTTTATTGTTTAACAAAAAAAAAAGTTAGAATTTGTAGGAAAACGAAACTCATATTTTGGAACAGATATGTAATAGAACTATCATCAAAAGGTTATCTTGATAATTTTTATCTTATAATTGAGAGCTAAGTTGCTATAATACTAAACACAGATATTGTTCTATTGTTATGATCATCTTTATTTACCTTGCTAGCTCTCCATATGTATCTATTTTTAACAAAAGTTATTGTTACAAAAAAGAGATATAGCTCAGGATGAGCATTTTCTTCTTTTACCTCAATGTTTTCTTTTTTATTTTTAGAAGTTGCATTTGTCATATTGCAGAGTTTGGTCAACTACTTGACCTTTATGTATGGACCTGTCTTCTGGTTTAATTTTTAAGAATAGATGTGATTAAATGTTATTCTGAAAACATGATAGATATATCAAATATATGTCATGCAGAAGTGCTTAAGGTTATAGTAATTGAATCCTTTTTTTTGCCAAAGTTTGGCTTGTAGTTTTCCATTATGACTGTAAAATATGCTCACCATGAGCAAAGAACCTTTTAGTCAAAGTTATTGTCAACATAAGATTTATTAAGGATATAATCCTGAAAGTTTTTGCATCATAGCTTACATCTTTCAAACTTCGATACCATAGACTTCTATAATAGAGGAATACTAAAGATGTCTTATCATTATAGATAATACTCATTACTGTACTTCCATGACTATGTTAAATAATTAATATAGAATATTATAAACATTGATTAACAATGATTGATGTTTGATTATGTTCAATAATGATGATGATGATACTGATTAATAAGCTAATGTATCATTGTTTTAATACACATTTAGCAGAAGACTTGCTCATATGATTCATAATTTTTTTATCAGTAGTAACTAGGCCTGTGATTCAGAAAACTCAGGTGAAATGATTCCATGACCAAGCTGCTTTTATATAATTGATGGTTTATGATGTTAAACCTTGAAATGCTGGATAATTTTCTAAAAAGAGATTTTTGTGTAGTCTGCTTTCCAAAACCTTAATTATCTGCTTAATTTTGTTGAAGAAAGATACTCAGAGTAGCAAACAGGTTAGATCACAGGCCAGCCGCCAATTTACTTGGCGGCTGACCTGGATCTAACCTATTTGCATAAGCATGAAGTCGGTTCCAGCACTATGAGGGTTAAAAGTTACAAAGAAAAACCCAAAATGTTTACCCATTAGCTTTTACCAGGCTGTATTGGTTGCATCAATTCCAACAATAATGTGCCAATTGTACTTCATCATCATTTTGCTGATATATTAAAATGTTGTATGCAACAAATTGAGTAAAATAAAAAAAAAATGGTGGGCATGGCTTAGGTCATTATATTGCAACAAATAAAAGCATTGCATTTTCTAATATACGTGTAGCATTTTCACTATATTACTTTCTTGTCTTTCCTTAAAGTTAAATGTTTTGTTTTAATTTCTCTCATTTAATGTAAAGAAATAGATGTCTGCATTTATAAGTGCTCTCTCTTTTCTATATATAAAGTATACTAATTCTAGTCAAGTAGTGAATTAGTAGTTTTGTTAAAACATTTTTGATGGAATGTTATTTCACTTTGCATTTCATTATAAATGTTATTTCCTCTTGCTCTCTATTTCGAAATAACACACAATCTTATAGAAAGCTATTGGTTTAAACAAGTAATGAATGAGATACAAGCCTGTATAGTCTGGATAACTCTATGAAGATCTGATAATAAATAAAAAGATATTTTTCGGAAACGCTGGTAAAAGAAGCAGAGGCATTTTATGTAACCATGACCATGTAAATTTACCCAGAGTGTGCTTGTATATTTAAACAGTTTATATAGAAGTAAGTTGTATTACTTTCTTGCGTTTGGTAAATAGAATATATATTTTTATACTGTCATTGATTTTGGACACGATTATAAGGCATGCTGTTGTACGTTTTCAATTTGCTTGATAGATTTTTATGATGCTTTCTTGATGAGGGTCCTGCATGTCATCATTTCTTCTTACAAAGTAAACCATCTTTTTAGAGGATAGAGAAAGAGCATGGAATTTCACTTTGAGTCTGCAAATGGACTGGCTTGATTTCTGACAGAAAACTAGAAGTTGCATAGCCCCTTACTTGATAATTCCCCACTTTGACATATTTGCAATGGTGGATTGAAAAAAATACAGGGACAAAGGAAAAATTAGCTTTTGACAAGAAATTTCTCATTTTTGATTCAGTGGTTTCTATGCAATTTGACAAAGAAAACACTATTTTTCAGACTATTGAGAAGCCAAAATGATTAAGCTCAACCCTTTTTTTGTAATCTTTGAGTCAGTCAATGATTATTAAACCATTCCTTCATAGTGGGATTTTTTATGGAACCAAAATCAAAGATGACATAGAGAACATGTCCTTTATGGTACTGGGTAGAAACCGAAATGTCATAAGAATAAATAGATACACCTAACCTAAAAAAGAATCTGCCTTTTCTCATGTTTTCATAATAATTTTCCTGCATCTTGGAAGTATTGAACCATTGGCTGCAAGTTCCTTATTCAACATAATCAATTATGATGGTGGTGTTTTTAAATGTATTAAGTAACAACAATTATTATGTTTTTGGTGAAGGGTTGAACATAATCATTTATGTTGTTGAGAGGAGTTAGGTGGATGAATAGAGGTTAATAAGTGGTTGAAAGAGCCCTGTTACATAAATGGTGATTATGACATACCGGTACATAATAATTTTATGTGACTTGCTAATGTTTTTTAATTATATAGAAAGATGTCGGAGATGTTGTGCCTAAACAGTAATATTTATTGGATTTGCATGCTTTTTCTGCATTTTACATATTTGTATGAAAATCTGCTTTGAAGCACCATTGAGATAATCTGCAGAATAACAGAACATATTTAATGTAAATAGTTTAAATATGCAATCATAGTGTTGCACTATGCCTCTATCCAGTAAACCAGTATATGCAAAAGATAGTCGAATTCTTTAAAATTATGCTATTTGAGTTTGCTGTTACTTTCTATTTGGAGCCGTCACACTACATGATTTGACATAGGCAGGATTTCAGTATGTATTTAGAAAAAAAACTCAACATTTTGAACAATCCTTTGACCACATTTGTTATAACATTGTACTTGCCCATTGTATTTATCTTCACCATGTTAACTTGATTATTTTGAAAATAAAACTACCATTGTTTCAATTCAATCACTTTTTGTTATGTTTGATGAGTATTAGTCCTTATAGTGCTGAAACAAGACTTCATGCTTATGCAAACAGGTTAGATCCAGGCAAGCCGCCAACTAAGTTGGCAGCTGGCCTGTGATCTAACCTATTTCCTACTAGGAGTATCTTTCCTCAACAAAATAAGCAGATATTTAAGGTTCTAGAAAGCAAACAACACAAAAATCTATTTTTAGAAAATTACCCAGCCTTCTAAGAGTTCGGATGCCAAGGATCTAAAGCTCTTTTGAAAATTATTCAAATTCTGAATAAACGGTTCTTGACTTGGCAACTTGATGTCTATTGAAGCCATTTCAACATGATTTATTCATCTCTTATTACAGACCAATGTTGTTCATGTTGAGAAAACAGCAGATTCTTTTTGAAGATTATTGTAGTTTATCTAGCAGACATTCTCAAGTATATTGTGGGAAGTCAAGCAAAGATACTGCTTTCATAGTAAGAAATACAGCAAAGATACTTTTTGAAATTATTGTAGGAGTCAAGAGATGGTACTCTCATGTTTGTTGAAGCCATTGGGACATGATATGTTTGTCTCTAGCAACAGTAAAATGGTTTTCATGATGAGAATCAAGTGCAGATACTTTCTGAAGAACATTATGGCTTATCAAGCAGATACGCTGCTATTTATGATGGGAAATCAAGCAAAGATATTCTGATGTTTATTGAAGCCATTGTGGCATAATTCATCTGTTTCTAACATCTCACCACTGAGGTTTGTATGGAGAAGTAAACAAACATACTTTCTGAAGATCATTGTGGGTAATCAAGCAGATATGCTGCTATTTATGATGGGAAATCAAGCAAAGATATTCTGATATGTATTGAAGCCATTGTGGCATAATTCATCTGTTTCTAACATCTCAACACTGAGGTTTGTATGGAGAAGCAATAAAAAAATACTTTCTGAAGATCATTATGGCTAATCAAGCAGATACACTGCTATTTATAACGGCAAATCAAGCAAAAAAATTCTGATGTTTACTAAAGCCATTGTGGCATAATTCATCTGTTTCTAACATCTTAACACTGACGTCTGTATGGAGAAGCAAACAAAAATACTTTCTGAAGATCATTGTAGGGAACAAAGCAAAGATATGCTGATGGTAATGGACACGATTCATTTCTCTCTTAAACTGTTACCAAACAACCGATATTTTACCACTTTGTTGCAGACAAATCTAGAAAACATTGTAGGAAATGGAGAAATTGCTCGTCACAAGCAATTTCTCCTTTTCCCACAATGTTTTCTGCTCTATCAGATCATTTTTCCAATTTCATCACATTTTGAAATGTGGTCTGCAAACTCTTTCCATTTGGGACAGTCGAACATTTGGTCTTTGGTAAAGGGTTAACTGACCAGTGGTGATCATGTGAGGAAGCCAGTATTGGCTTCGACAAAATATTGATTGGTTCTAGTAAGGAAATATCAGGAGTATGAATAAGACTCAATGTCCATTGTGAAGTACAATAACTAAAGACAAAGCCGTAGATCGTTAGTGTAATTTTAACGAAGTTCTTCAGTGTAGTGGCGTGTAGACGGCTTACTCACTCAGGTCCCCGACTGTAGCAGAAAGGCCTGCTTATAAAGTACCCTATCGGACATAATCTATGATGTCAGATTTGTTATACAAGCCGTTGCGTCAACACTGTCTAGACTAGTTACGGCAATCCTGTAGCGATACCCCTTTCCTTCACTACGCAATGTGGTATTTGGGTTTATACATCACATCAATAGGTTTTGTATTTTGTTGCAATGCCTCCCTCATAATGAATGGAGGAATTTCAGAGCTCACCCTTGCTGAAAAAAAGCCTGCCCCAGCACATTCGCCAAATGGCAAAAAAAAGGAGCCAAACTTCAGAACTTCTGAAGTAGGAGCCTCATCCTGAGCAAATGGCTCCAATCAAAATTTCTTAATTTATCTGCCATTGAGGGCTAGTTAAGATTGGTAGAAATGTTATTGTATTTCAATTTTATTGAATAAATGGGTTGTTGTATGACAATTCAAAAAAAAAATGAAAAAAAAAAAGATTGGTAGAATCATCAAAATTTTGCAAGTTAGTCTGGAGATTACCTATCATGAAAATTAAAACCACTTGTGGGCAGTTACACTTCATCAATTATGACACTTAAAAGCTCTTGACATGAAGTAAAAACCCTTAAAAATATACATTGGACTAGGATGGCACTGTTGGAAAAATCATACAAGACACTAATCTTGCACATAGCTGTAGACAGTTGTATCTAGCAATCTTGGTGATATAACGACAAATAATGTTTGTAATTGCAGAAAAAATTAAAATTTATTTTTTCATTAACATAAAAGAGAAATATATCGTACAACAATTCAATAATTTCTAAATAATCACCCAATTTAAAAAATTCTGATTACAGTTTAAACTAAATGACCTGTATGAAGGGCTATTAAGTTATACATTTTCTTTGTGATATTTAGTTAGAAACCACGGTGACAAAAAATATGAATGGCTCCAGATGAGGAATTCATCAAATTCTCCGTCTTTTTTTTCTTCAATTTTATGATTTTCTGTGATGACATTTTTTACGTCTGCTGTTGCTTTCAATTTGGACCAGTCACAAAGTCTCAAATGAAACAATGTCTTAACCCATTACCAAACAATAACGATATTTTCCCACTTTGTTGCAGACAACTCTGTTAACATTGCTGGAAAGGAAGAAATTTCTCGAAATGATCAATTTCTCCTTTTCCAAGAATGTTTCCTACCCTATCAGAAGATTATTTTCCAATTTCATGACATTTTGAACTGTTGTCTGCAAACTCTCTCAATTTGAGACGGTTGATTATTTGGCGTTTGGTAAAGGGTTAATAAAGAACATGAATTATCAAGAAGATGTCAAGGCCACATTTATATGGGGTTCAAAATGAATAAACTTAACAAGTATTCTTACTAAAATAGTAAATAAAAATCACTCATGCTGCCTTAATCCATTTTACCCCGTTTCCCTTGTATATCCTTGTTAATGCAACTGCAGCAGATGACTCAAGATCCAATATTGACAAAAGATGGACTTGATTAATACTATCAGTTTCTCCTCTTACACAGAGGTCTCTTGTAATTTCCACAAACAATTTGTAGTTTTTCATTTGTAATAAAATTTACTGTCTGCTGATACTTTGTCCTAATTTGTTCAAAGAAATCATAGTGTTTCATTCTTTACAAATGAAATCTGCTCTTATTTGGCATTCATGCAACCCATGAAACTCTGTATGAAATTATATGTTAAGCATATGATTATCTCCCACTGGAATAGTCCCCGCTAGCACCCCCTGACTTGTGGACAAGCTTAATATCAGTTATCACCATATCCTTTGTTACAGCCTTGCACATATCATACACAGTCACTGTTGCCATGGAAACAGCTGTTATGGCCTCCATCTCCACCCCCGTCTTACCATGAGTTTTGACAAGGGAAGTAACTCTAATAGAGTAATCCTCTTCATGAAGCTCCAATTTCACGTCGATTTTTGAGAGGGGAATGTTATGACATAGAGGAATGAGAGAGCTTGTTGATTTAGCACCGTTTATACCAGCAATTTGAGCAACGGTTAACACATCGCCTTTTTTCATCTTATTCTCCTTCACGAGGGAAAATGCACGCTCCCCAAGTATTATAGATCCCGTTGCTATGGCAACCCTTGTGGTGTCTGATTTCATTCCCACATCCACCATGTTGATTTTGCCATCTATATCGGTGTGAGTAAGTCGCTTTTCATTGCTCTCAACATCTTTTACCAATGAATTCACATCTTCAGGTCCTTGTGTTACATTTGGTTCATTACTAATACATTCAGCGTCACTTTCACTGGTTGGGTTTTGCCTGGTTCTCAATTCTGTTTCCCAGTACTTGAATTTCTCTAAATCATCATTAGAACCAGTCCAATAATCATTGTTATCACAGTCTACTGATTCATCATCATTTCTGGGTACATTTTGATTACAATCATTGTCACTACCATTCCGATCCCTAATTTGGATCGGACGTTGATTATAAAACTGTCGAAGTTGAGTACATCTGGTTAAGCCAAGCATCGACCGAGACAAAATCTCTCCTTTATACTGTGTAGATTGTCTCAATATTGAAGAGTGACTCTGCCTACCTAAAATTAAAAACGATTGTTTCTTAGTATTGAATTTCTTATAGGGGACATTTTGACAAGCTATAGTTTTGACAGGAATTACACATGACAATTTAAAGGATGAAAAATGACATTCATTGAGATGTCTTGTAAAAACCATTGATACAAAAGGAGAAATAGACAGTTCCAAGCATATGTGATGCAAGCAATTTCTCCTTTTGAGTTCTTCGGAAAAGGTGAGTAAAAAAAGTAAATATAAAAATGTGTTAGTAAATCATCATATTCAGGTGTATTAACTACTGGCATTATATAGAATTGTCTCAAAGTAATCCATTTCAAAAATGTTGAAAAAAAGAGTGAGAAAAAAGTGTTCAAAGGATTGTCAATTCATAACCTCATATTACTATTCTACAAATTTCTTAATTGAAAACTTAAAGCTTGATATCAGTCCTTAATGTATGAGCACATTGAGATACATAAAACCTTGTGACAGGTTAAGAATGAATATTTTTTGTTGAATTGAGTGAAAACCATTGTGACATAAGATGAAATTGCTTGTTACAGACATTTCTCTTTAATAGATGCCTAATAGTGAGTCAGTATAGAATGATAGTTAAGAAGAGGTATTTTGTTCACTGCTTTTCTCACAATGTTTGTTCTCAATAACATATCATCCCCTACGGGAAACAATCAAGGAACCAATGCAGCAATATAGTCGGCAAGGTTACTGAGTGACCAAGCCGTACCTACTTGTGTTTTCACCCACCAATTAATATCATCGGTCTGTTCTTCATCGTTGATAGGTTAAGCATACCTGAAATAAAACAGTAGTGTAAAATAAAGTTTTATTTGTTTGTGTAGGTGTAACATAGCATGAAAAATATTTCCGTTACGTAGTGATGCCCTGTTTATGATCAATTGAGGAAGACACAAAGCTTCGTCTAAATGGGGTTATTTTACAGTTTTCCTGGATTTTACCCGTGCTAGGCAGGGCTCTGCAGTGCTCAAGAACACTTCCACAAAAAAATCTCAGTGCCACTGGTGAGGATTGAACTCAGGACCCCTATGTTTCAAGTTTTACTCCTTAACCATTGGGCCATGCAGAACCTTTCCAAAAGCTTAATTGTCCATAAGGGAAATTGACATTCCTTATGTCTGCTGGCACACTACCTCTTATGAAATCCCAAACCTTTCTCTACTGTAATTTGAACTCATGCAAAAAGAATGGCTATGTGGTTTCAAATTGTGCACTCTAACCACTGGGCCATGGAGGCCCCTTGTATACCTTGGTTATGTAAAAAAACTTTCAAAGTCTTTAATTTGAACACTACTATCATGGTTTTCAATAAAGTCTTAAATGAAGGGATATATCAAAGTCTATTATATCAATAGATAAGAAAAAAAAGAAATTGTCACATGTATACATATGTATTGATACATTACAATGACTTCTAAGTTTTGCGCTTTTTTGTAAGTTAACAAAGAGAAACTGGTCATCCTATTTCATCAATAAACATGGTTTAAATATGTATGAAAAAGACTGTTTACACACAGCTTAACAAATGATAATTTTACTCATCATGAACAAATCTTCTCTTGATTACAATGTTTTCGGCTTCATATAACTAACGTTATAGTGTTGATCAAGAACATATTGAAACTGTCAGAGAAGTAGTTTTCTCCCACAAGTTTGCATACCAGGCTCATTCCAAGGTATATGTATAGAACTAGGATGACAAGTTGCATTGGTGCGAAAGCAGTTTTCTTTAATCACACTTTCCAAGAATTGTTTATGATTAACCAACTCTCCAAAATTAAATGCAACTGCAGGATAAAATTAAAAAGATCACTACAAATATAATTGTATGTGGCAATGGTGAAAACACACATTATGCCCAATTACATTTGCCTCTTGCAGAAGGTATAACAGAAATTTGCAACACAATGGAGAAATGATCATTTTGAACAATTTCTTATGCTATCACAAATACCTTTAATAAATTTTTAAGTAGGCAAATGTAAATGGGC